>CM065668.1:15169782-15507282 GCA_033220385.1 Triplophysa yarkandensis
TCTGGTTAAATATCACATGTATAACTAATTATTAAATCAAACTTCCTAATCTCCTAATTGGATTATGAGATTTCTGTACAAATTTGCATGAATTATATGAAATGATGAAATCATGTATGTGTATCTCAGTGAATGTTGACATAAGGTATCTGTAGAATTTGTTACAAAACCCACAGACATTACAGGTAAAAGTACAATTCACAATAATCCATAGTGTGTATCTAATGTCATGGTACACATTGACATGATGCTTTAATTCTGTCTTTACAACTATAAACTGTAAAATCTAGACTGTATGAGAATGAAAAAGCTGTTCAATGTGTCTGAGATCTTGAAGCAGTAATAGAGTAAAGCTGAGCTTGTGATGATGTCATTGAAGAGCTCACATCTGGAAGATTCTGTCCGCTCCCCATCTCTCTCCTCACTCATGTGGACTGATGGTTATTCATTTATTAGCAGACTCTACTGGGATTACACACTGCTGGCAGTTTTACAAATCACCACAATAAACACCATGTCAGAATCGCCGGTGTGAAAGTAAATATATATTGGTGACGACGATGATTCATGTGTTTTACGGATGTTGCAGGTGTGTGCCCCAGCATGCAGGCGTGATTTACAAACTCTTTGTTTCTCTGTTTTCTAAATTCAGGATTCTCCCTTGTTATTGAGAGCACTCCGTGCACTGACATGACATGCACACCAACACACACTCATAAGGGATTGCTGTCCCAAATACACAATAGACAGACACACACACACACACACACACACACACTGGCCCAAATACAGTAAAAGCCTGGAGGAATAACATAGGTCGTCCCCTAAATCTGCATCACTTCGTCCCCTTACTCTGAACCCTGCAGAAAGAGCTGCGATGACAGCACTTCTCATCTTTACAGTCATACAAACCTTTCACGAAACTGAAAACTTAACACAAAATGTGCGTATATGTTGCACAATAGTTTACTCAATTAATATGAATTACATGCAATTGTTTTCAGCACAAAGCCATACACACAACATCATCACCTTGATCTGATGTGATAAGTCATTTGATTATAGTGTATTCCTTAAATACATGGTCAATTATAAGAATTCTGTCTAATAAATATTCAATCAGGGATCAGTGAACTTCAATTTTCTTTTTATACAAGTATGTAGAATAACTAAGAAAAATAAATATAGTAAATCATATTATAAATAATAACAGATTTTTTTTAATAAATTTTTAATTCACTGAATAAAAGGTTATTTTGAAATTAATTTAATAAATTAAATTGCATTGATTCAACACATTTAATAAAGTTTCTTTAACAAAATCTTTCTGGTTTAAAATGATATCAATAACTCATAGACACAAATTATATTCAATCTTATTAAATGATGAGATGATATAAAAATCGTATTAATTAGATGAGATGATATTAAAAATAGATATTTAAAATATATTGTGGAATAACATAATTTAATCATGTACGATGGTTCCACCCAATTTAATTAAGTAACTTTAACATATTTTTTTCAAATTTTTACAATTTTTAAGATAAACTGATAAAACTGATAAAAAAGATTAAATCAAGCTAATTCACGTGAAAGCCTTTAAAGTTGCAACTTCTTCAGTCTTTTATTAAACAAGTTATATCTTTATATGTTTATGCAAATTAACTCTTCAAATGTCTTTAAAAGAAGTTTACATAAAATTTTGATGTTTAATGTGCAACATTTCATTCGTATGAAAGTCTTAATAAACCTAAAAATGTTGTCAGTTTTACCACAACAGGTGTGAAAGAGTTCAACTGTATGTAACCTTTTATGTTGTTTATTCAAATGTGTGTGTGCGAGACACAACACTATGAAGCAAAGTGTCCCTATAGATCACTACAACCAACTGCCACATCTGTGCCAATCTACGATGCCCCTCCACCCCTAAACTCCATCCAATGTACCATTATTAATCCATCAGTTCAGATTATTGTTATTAAAATATGAGGATAAATGCATAATGTGTGTTTTAAAGTTTATGGTTGTGTTATTCTTGTGTTAATAACTGAATTGCATGTGTGTTAGTTTGCAAGTGTTTCAATTGTTGTAGAGTGTGTGTGTGTGTGTGTGTGTGTGTGTGTGTGTGTGTGTGTGTGTGTGTGTGTGTGTGTGTGTGTGTGTGTGTGTGTGTGTGTGTGTGTGTGTGTGTGTGTGTGTGTGTGTGTGTGTGTGTGTGTGTGTGTGTGTGTGTGTGTGTGTGTGTGTGTGTGAGTACTAATGTAGCTCTTTGAATGAACGCAGCAGGGGAGAAACACAGACGACAGTCAGGCAGGACGAGTGAGTAAGCACATCATCCTCCAACGCTTTTTGTTCTAGGCATGGACCAAAATCCTTTTTACTACCATTCATTCATTCATTCTATAATAAAAATTTGTGTTTTTTTACATTTTAAAGGTAAAATGATCAAATAAGTTGATATTGTAATTAGAAGAATATAAAGCAAACAAGCTTGCTTTAACATAATATGTCTACATGATGTTTTTAGACCAGATAATAAATATTTATAGCTACCATTTAAATCATTTAGACTACAGTTTAGATAATAATATACATTATGTTCTGTATGCTTGTTTAAACTGTGAGATTGCTCTGTGAACACATAAAAATGTCCCCGGTTGAAGGTGCAAAATTCAGGTGTGTGTAAGAATTTCACAAAGCTTCATCATTCGAGCATTCTAAAATAACATGAAGTCACCTTGTCTTTCCTCCAACGTCCTACACACATTTATACACACGCAAGACACAGAGGCAATACATTCTGCACTCGTCCTCTCGCTTTTGCCCCTGGTTTCTGTCCTCCAATAGAGAGGAAGAGGGGCAGATGGAGGGAGGGATGGAGAGGGGGGCAGTAGGATGGGGTTTGGGGATGTATGGGCTGCTCCCTGCCTAAAAACTGCTTGGATACAAGGGGGGAGAAGTGGGTGTGTGTGTGCATGTGTGGGTGTGTTCTCATGGCTTTGCTGATTGGAAACATTCTTAAGGAGTGTCATTTTCTTGTAAATATGTAAAGCATGTTTCTATGTTTGTTTTGTACTTGGATTTATTGTGGAAGCATTTGAACAGAAATGTACAGGGTCATGTTATTTACATCAGCAAGGCTTTTTGGTGTATCCGGATACAAAAGTTTATATAAAATAATATATAAAATAAAGTTCATTGCAAAGATCTAAATTAATTTGCAGGTAGTATGTTTTGATTTAGCCCCAATAACTGAAAAAAAATACAGCTTCCTATCAGAATAAAACACAAAACATGAAAGCTTAATAAAAATCAGGTTATATGTAATTTTTTTTCTATAATTTTTTTGCCAAATTAACTCTTCGTATGCTTTGTGAGCACGCAAATACTTAATATTAATTGTCAAACATGATGTGATTTTGATTCGCAGGAAAAATTTAATAACTAAAATATTAGTTTTATTAAAGACATTATTCACCGTGCCCTAACTTACCAATTCGAGGTTTCATCCTGTATGCATACTTATTTCATGTACACTGCTCTTTTTTAAGTGTTCATATGCGTGCCAGCCTCTCAAGTGCAGTACCTGAACATTTGTCATATGATGGACAAACCGGTGATGGTGATTATTAATAAAACAGGAAAAATCTGTCTCTACTGTAGTTACCATGGCTACAGGGAAAGTTGTGCCAAAACTGTATTTGGCCACTCAGTTGAGAGATTCTATTTCAGTTCTGAATGAAATGGCCCTTTAACAGAGAGCCAGCACTTTATTTGCTTGAAAAAATGCAATAAGGGGCGCAGGGTGTAAAAATATAATTTGGCTTTGAAACTTAATTCACCTTGCACATGAAAACACTCAGCTTATTTACTCCTCCATACCTCCGCACACAAGAGAGTTGGAGTCATGCGGAGCATCTGGGATGAGGTTAAATCCCACTCAGTCCATGTGAGATTAAAACAGTCAATCCTACCCTTCTCCGGTTCCTCCCTAAAATTTCAATCTTTTAAATCTGCACCTCCTACAGAGGCACAGCACACTCACTACTCAACAAAAGTACTGCTTCATTGACCTTACATTTATATAATATATATATATATATATATATATATATATATATATATATATATATATATATATATATATATATATATATATATATATATATATATATAATAGTATAATATCTAGTAAGTTGCAAGTTCCAAACTTTATATGAGTTGACAGATACTCAGGATTTCCTTCTAAAATGTTTATTAAAGGGTTTGTGTTGGTTGAAAAGTAATGAACAGTTGCAAAGTGAGAGACAGACAAAAAGAGAACAAGTACAGGCCTAGAAGGAAGCGACTTGATAGAATAGCAGACAGTAGAAAGATGAAAGATTTTTACAGCAGGCAGATTCAGATTACAGAAAGATAAAAAAGACATTTGAAACAACCGAGACGCACACTTTAAGATTAAACCAGTTGGTCTGGACAGTATAAAACTTGACATTTCAAATAAAAAATAAGTGCATTCTACAAAATCACTATGTTAAAAAAAGTGAAACAGATTATACATAATAAATTATGGTTATGCCATGGCAAGTATTTCTATTGCTATAGGGGGTTGTAGGCAAATAAAATGACTTTTATAAAAATTCTGCAACTTTGCAGCATGTGAAGTGCATTTTTGTCCATCATTACATTATATCAAGTTTCTATTCACTGATGCATAAACACAATTTCAGTATTTCTCTGAACCCAAAATCTTTTAGTTCACATCCGCCTGCAATGGTTGGTCAGTCACTTCAAATGTTGCTATGACTACCAATTGACATTGCTGTTTTTGGTCACACTTATACATGTCATAGGATGCTGTTTTTTTTTTCATTTGCTCAGGACAAATGCAGTACACAAATGTGTGCAGTTGATTAAAAAAAACACAATCGATTTGTTTAACTCACTTCCTTTTTGGAAAAGGCACAGGGTTTCCAATCTGAGATTTCCATCATTGATTCAACTTTTCTCATTGTATAAATATTAAAACACAGCATCAAACATAGCAACTTAATGGAAAAGAGATCTCAAGGCAAATGCGCACACAAACTCAGCTGCCTTATGAATAAATACACATACAAATCAACATAAATAAATGTTCGAGTGAATAAATAAAGATTCCTCGGGTTGGCATTAGAACTGGTGACCGTCGTCATCTTTTCGACCATTTGGTCCTCAACAGCCCCATCTAATCGCATCATCTCCTGTTTTCATCAAAACTCTGAGAAGATGTGCGTTTCAATATTGCAGACAGTCATCACCATACACACACATCAAGAATATAACTTGAATGAGGCCGACTCACTCTCTGTACATTTTTCTTCTTTAAACCTGTTCTGTAAATTACATCACTTCCTGCATTACATCAGGTCCTGAATCATTGAAAATGCCAACACTGGCTGCATCTGATCAAGTGGTTTCAATAACATCGGAATTCCCATCACTGCAACACAAGTCTTACCGTGATGAAAAAAACGATTGCCTTTATAAAAACAGAAACAAAAGAGATAACATCCTCTGTTACGTCTCACTCATATATTTGTGATAGATAAGACAGTAAACATGTTATTTTGTTGCTACATTTTGTCCATCCAGAGCTACATAAATGACCCAACATTCATGAGTTTAGCCAGCTTACTGGTCTTCTCACAAGCGATTTTAGAGACAACAGTAATTTACCTTGACCTTTTTACATATCATCACCTCAATGACAATAAAAATATTCACATGATAGAATTTACCACCAGTTGACCTTGCATCGATGCATCATAAAAATGATTTCCTTCTGGTTAACTTTTAACAGATTTTGGGGATTGTGGCAAAGTCAACAGCTGTAACTCCTTTTAGATTTCCTTAAAGCTGCAATCCGTGGAATTTTATTGCACAAGTAAATTATATAATTCAAAAGTGTTCTTAACCCTACCCTTGAGCTGTGAGGTCAGATCAGCAATAAACAATTGATAATAAACAGATTGCAGCTTTAAAAGTGTTTTCGTTAGAGAATGTAAAATAATTTCTCTTTCAATTCCACGCACACATCTCTGACTTGTTTGTTCTCTGGAACACAAAAGAAGATACTGTGAAAAAGGTTGGTAAGCACAGAACATTTCCCCTATTGACTTGGACGCATTACCAGAGACATTTCTTGAAATATCTTCTTTTGTGCTCCACTGAAAATAAGGTCAAATTTTGAATGTCATGACAAAACTTTCATTTTATCCTCATAAAGGCTCAGAACGCCACTCTACCTCTTTGATTCAATAATTCTCGATTCCAATCTTCTATTCAATTGTTATCAAATTCAAGTCTTCCATGTTTTACCCTCTCCACGGTTCTTTGCTAATAGTTTGTTAGCCTTTACACAATTCTTTTTCAAGTCTCTCTGTCATTTACACTCAGCGTTCTGCATCAGGTTTGTAAAGGGCTTTGCTCTACCAGACATGAAGGCTTCACTGTGATTGGTGGGGTCTGAACGCGCCCCTGCGAAGCACTCTTGGTCTCCGATGTAACAGGCTGGCATGGACTGCCAGCTGGCTCTGAGAAAAGTGTTGTGGATGAGACGGAGCTATCCTGCATGGCCGGGCTGCTCCTGCTGGTGAGAGGGGAAACCGGAAGGAGGATGTGGCTGCTTCCTCTTTCTTTAGCTTCGCTTTTCGGAGAGAGGCCAGACTTTGGCGGCGAGAAGATGGGAGCGACGTGCACCCATGTCAGATTTGACCCGGACCACTGGAGGATCTTGTGCTTTGATGTTTCGCCCGGTCTTCTTTCGGATTGGCTCGTGTGTATGGAAGGGGGAGGAGCCCCCGAAGAGCCCTCCCCTCCATCCACATATGGCCACTGATGTTGCCCTTCACAGCTTTTGACATCCGACCGCTTACACACCACAGGAGGTGAAGAGGATGGCGAGTCAGTGTCTGACCAGCTCAGCCTTCGCTTCTGAGAGCCGAGAGAGAATTAGATCAATTCAACAGGAAAGTTTATAACATCAGGGCTCATGTAGGCTTAATAGACCCTTAGGAATAAATGACATGACACAATACTCGTGTATGAGATGGATGCCTCTATACAAACCTTGACTGGAATATGTAGCTGGTCTTTGTGCTTGTGTGGGGGTGTGCTATTGCTGCTGCTCTGGATAGATATGTTCAGAGGTGAAAGGTCAGCGGGTTTTGGTATCAAAGAAACTTGAGGAGTGACTTGAGGAAACCAAAGCTTCAGCATCACTTCTATCTGCAGTAAAGTTGCCAGGTACTTCTCTCTGCGGAGAAACCAGAGAAACAGCGCATTAACATTAACGGCCCTAAATACGCAGTCACACATAAAAGGTCAGAAATTAAATAAACTAAAATGATACAAAAATCATGATAGTAGCCCCAGAAAGAACTACAAAATATTTGCATTAAAGGATGTCAAACAAGCCCTTGTATTATAATAAGCTTCACCGCTGGTTACTGCTTTCATACATTCACCACATCTATTGTAACGCCACTCATGCATTTGTCTTATCCATATGTTTGGCAGACTGCATACCCTTTTACTTCTATAATCATCCTAAACAATTTCAATAAAAATAAAGCATATATAAACCTAATTGAAAATGTAAACCTGTCCTCAGCTTGCATTATTATAGAGGACCTGCGTCTCCCATCGGGTTATATTCAATTAAAAATAACAGCCTGAAAATTACCCTTAAGACACATTAAAGCAGGAGATACTAAAAGGGACATAATAATCTCTGCAAACCCCGTTTCTCCTTTATTAAACAGATAAATAACATTATTTAAGCTATTTCTAATATTTAGGTTATAAAGTCCAAAACGGGGGCAACATGAATCTGTGTAAACCTTGACTCCGACCGATAAATGAACTTGTGTTCTGGTTTGTGCCCGCTCTTTCTTATCTGATGGGCTTGTGTCAGGTGCGAGGAACTAGCTTGGGCATTTTAAACATTTTACAACTAAGAGAATAACATCAGAAAAGAGATTATAATCATCTAATAGGCAAAAAAAATACTATTATAGTATGTCCTTCAATAATTAGAGATGGAACAATCCTTAAAGTTTGAATAATTGTTAATTATATAATATGAAAAATTGTTAATAAATTAAAACAAGACTTCATAATTGTCATTATCAAGTTTAACTATCAATTACATTAATGATATTTCTGCTTAATTATAAAATAGCCGAATGTATCTTGGTGGTGCTAAATATGCCATATATTCATTAATCACAAATGAATACTTTTTGGCAGGTTGTATATTGACACTCATCTTTAAAATATAACTTGATATAAAATATATTTTGTACATTATTTCATTAATACATTATTTACTTGCTATATATTGTCGCATTACATTTGTATCAAACCAATTTTTTTTTGCATTTGTACATAATATAATTGTTCATTGTGTACCTTTATTTTACACATATTATTTTCTGTATGTTTTCAATATTGTTTGCTTATGCTATTTTTCATTGTATTTTTATCATCTATCCGCACGTGTTGATCTGTTGTGCTGTGAAAACACAAAAACAAATTTCTCATATGTCCAAACACACCCTGGCAGTAAAATACTTTCTCAACCTGATCCTAAAGCAAACAAACCGAACATTCTGAGAAACTGCATATCCTCAATCTTATTTCTCAACCGTGAAGTAAGCCGCATAACATCTCGGAGAGTTTTTTTTAATATGCATGTTCTCTTACCCAATATGTGGTTTCTGTAGGACTCCAACAATCCTTTGAATTCGGTCCATTGCGACACTCTGTTGGAAACTGCTCAGGCCTGTTAATCAAAAGCAGCAGAAATGGCGATAAGAATCTCAGTGTGGTGCATTCGTCAGATTGCTCTGTTTCTTTTAATCGTGTAATGAAACGACAAACAACAGAAATTCGTAAGAGAACTGCAACTTCGGCAGAGTATCTTAAAAACTTGAAATCTGTTGTCTTACCTTTGTCGAATCGGCCTTTCTTCAGTCCGTTGAGAAGCTCCAGTAGAGGCCTAACAAACCCCTGTAGCTCGGAGCACTGATGAGAAAAATGAAAAAACTCTCAAATATGTTTTACTTGAAATTGACAATTTTATCGCCTCTGTTTAAATGTCAGCATACAGATATGTAAATAAAAATTATGTCATCATTTATTCGCCCTCTTGTCCTTTCAAACTTGTATGACTTTTTTCTCCAGAACACGACAAATATATTTAATAGAACGATAGTAACAACATTGACTTCCATTGTACGAACAGAAAAACTACAAGACATTTCACAAAATATTTCTTTTCGTGTTCCGCTGAAGAACGAGTCATACGCGGGTGAATAAAGGATGACAACTTTTTGATTGTTGTATAAACTACGCTTTAAAGCATGTGGCCTTCAAAATCCCACCTTCCGTGCAAATAGCACGTCTCCTTCCGTCCTCTCTGTGCCTTGTTCGGACCTCATGGAATTACCGAACCCATCACACGCGCACTGAGATCCAGAGAGTGTAGCCGCCCCGTCCACACTATAAACACTTCTGTTGGAGTGAGTGGACAGGGCCGAACGGGTCTGCCGCGACCCGTCCTCCAACAGGAAGACGTCTGGATCGTCATCACTGAACAGGACACTGTCACAGGAGCCCAATGAGTCCTTTGTGGGCTGAGAGAAGGATCTTCCTGGGGACTGCATGACTGCAGATGGGAAGAGGAGAAGGAAAAAAAGAAAAGTGAAGGGTTAAGATGGAAACGTGACAGTGAGTGTGTAGTTCAATTACTATTGAGCATAAAGGAACCTTAAGAGGAAAAGATTGTATTAAATAAGAGTACAGAAGACTGACTATTTTTGCAAATTAAATTGGTGAGATGAAAATCCTAAGTGCTACATGTTTCTAGTCTTACTCGACTTTTTTTTCTATTACAACTTTTATAATCAGCAAATAACGCAACAATACAAGTTTATAATAATTTCAAAGACTGGGTTTAAAGAATTTCCTTATGCTATAGGAAAGCATGCACTCGCATCAACATTTCAAGTTTCAATACAACCATTGATTGGATTACCATCATGTTATAATAATGTTATAACATGCGTTTCGTTTTACCCTACATTTTCCAATTACTTCAAAGATCCAGAATATATCCCTGAATATTAAAAGCCCCGCTACTTATTGTATCCTCGTAACCTCATCCCAGCCATCGCAGAGAACACGGGCACTGTCTGGGGAGAAGTGTGCATGGGTGTAAGTGTGTGCACGTCTGTGCAAGTATGCGAATGTGTGTCGTCTGGTGCAGGAAACCAGGGGGAGGGGTGCAGCGAGATGCTTTAACACTAAAGGCTTAAGAAAGGCACCGGGAGCCTCTGTGTTTTCCATTTTCTCTCCTCTTCTCTCACAGGCTGACACACACCCTCACTTTCTCCATCTCGTTGAATGTCCCTCGCCCCTGCCTTATAAATCCACAGCGTATTTCACTCTTATACCTCTCTCTCTTCTCTCTCTCTTAGTTATAGTGTAGCTAATCTTACTGTATGTATATATTATTAAAATGATATGATGCCCACAAACATGAATGAATCTCCAGTGTTGTACAGGGGCAGGTGTGTTCCTGTCTGGGAGGAGGAGGTGCATGAGTGTTCCTGTCTGGGAGGAGGAGGTGCATGAGTGTTCCTGTCTGGGAGGAGGAGGTGCATGTGTGTTCCTGTCTGGGAGGAGGAGGTGCATGTGTGTTCCTGTCTGGGAGGAGGAGGTGCATGAGTGTTCCTGTCTGGGAGGAGGAGGTGCATGAGTGTTCCTGTCTGGGAGGAGGAGGTGCATGAGTGTTCCTGTCTGGGAGGAGGAGGTGCATGAGTGTTCCTGTCTGGGAGGAGGAGGTGCATGAGTGTTCCTGTCTGGGAGGAGGAGGTGCATGAGTGTTCCTGTCTGGGAGGAGGAGGTGCATGTGTGTTCCTGTCTGGGAGGAGGAGGTGCATGTGTGTTCCTGTCTGGGAGGAGGAGGTGCATGAGTGTTCCTGTCTGGGAGGAGGAGGTGCATGAGTGTTCCTGTCTGGGAGGAGGAGGTGCATGTGTGTTCCTGTCTGGGAGGAGGAGGTGCATGAGTGTTCCTGTCTGGGAGGAGGAGGTGCATGAGTGTTCCTGTCTGGGAGGAGGAGGTGCATGTGTGTTCCTGTCTGGGAAGAGGAGGTGCAGGTGTGTTCCTGTCTGGGAGGAGGAGGAGCATGAGTGTTCCTGTCTGGGAGGAGGAGGCGCATGTGTGTTCCTGTCTGGGAGGAGGAGGTGCATGTGTGTTCCTGTCTGGGAGGAGGAGGTGCATGTGTGTTCCTGTCTGGGAGGAGGAGGTGCATGTATGTTCCTGTCTGGGAGGAGGAGGTGCATGTGTGTTCCTGTCTGGGAGGAGGAGGTGCATGTGTGTTCCTGTCTGGGAGGAGGAGGTGCATGAGTGTTCCTGTCTGCCTTTTTTACATGATCTGATATATAATAAAGGAAGAACAAGAAGCAAAGAAAGAGAACTACATACAATGCAGTTTCTATGCAAATCTATCAACTCAACACAGTGCAGAGAATACATTGCACAACTACATAAACAAGAGCATCTATGAGGTCATCACAAACACAACACAACACACAACATGATTGTGTTATGACATGCACACAAAAACATACACGTTAAAAGCATCAAACTCACCTTCTGGATGCCTTTAAGAGGAACACGAACCCTTCTCGACCGTCCTGTCTACACTATCCCACAGATCTGCTCTCTCTCTCTCTCTCTCTCTCTCTCTCTCTCTCTCTCTCTCTCTCTCTCTCTCCCCAGCGTCAACATGTGCACGGACACACGTGCCCAATTTAGTGCCATCCACGCACGCCCTCTCGTTGGCCGTGGTTGTCAGATTGTAGCAATCTCATTGGCGGACGATCTGGCCAGTAATTGATCTGCTCTTCTGTGATTGGTCAGCGCGTTGCTCGTAGCGCCGCCCACGCGTGTCGTGTGTGTGTTGGCATGGACTGACCGGGGCAGAAGTGTAAACAGACTCAGGGCAAGAGGACACAGGACCGCGTGTGTTTGTGTGTTTGTGTGTCCGTGTGTAGTGAACATCTACAGTGTGCAAGACAATCATACAAGATCAGAGAGAGAGACCAGAGAGAGAGAGAGAGAGAGAGAGAGAGAGAGAGAGAGAGAGAGAGAGAGACCAGAGAGAGAGAGACCAGAGAGAGAGACCAGAGAGAGAGACCAGAGAGAGAGAGAGAGAGAGAGAGAGAGAGACCAGAGAGAGAGACCAGAGAGAGAGACCAGAGAGAGAGAGAGAGAGAGAGAGAGAGAGAGAGAGAGAGAGAGAGAGAGAGAGAGAGAGAGAGAGAGACCAGAGAGAGAGAGACCAGAGAGAGAGAGAGAGAGAGAGAGAGAGAGACCAGAGAGAGAGAGAGAGAGACCAGAGAGAGACCAGAGAGAGACCAGAGAGAGAGAGAGAGAGAGAGAGAGAGAGAGAGAGAGACCAGAGAGACCAGAGAGAGAGAGAGAGAGAGAGAGAGAGACCAGAGAGACCAGAGAGAGAGAGAGAGAGAGAGAGACCAGAGAGACCAGAGAGAGAGAGAGAGAGAGAGAGAGAGACCAGAGAGAGAGAGAGAGAGAGAGAGAGAGAGAGAGAGAGAGAGAGACCAGAGAGAGAGAGAGAGAGAGAGAGACCAGAGACCAGAGAGAGAGAGAGCAGAGACCAGAGAGAGAGAGAGAGAGAGACCAGAGAGAGAGAGAGAGAGAGAGAGAGAGAGAGAGAGAGAGAGAGAGAGAGAGAGAGAGAGAGAGAGAGAGAGAGAGTACACTACTCTGTCACATGACCTCACACACGTGGATCCGTGTATGTTCAAACTTTCCTCATTTGCATGCTAGAGCTTTGTTTTGGGATTATGCCATTTATAGAATAATGAAAACAATGCCTGTTACAAAACAATGTGTGATATAATATTTGTATTTTAATACAATTAGGTTTGATCAGATCAATTAAATCATTAATTAAATTTAAAATGATACAATGTTTTTTTACCCTTATGTCATTGAGTTTTCATTCTGTAGAATGGGTTTTATAACCCACAAACATCATTCTCCATTATTATTTACTAGCTTTTTTATTATTATGCATAATATAAACATTCTTATCTCTCTATTATCTCTTTCATCACATCTGCACCTTAATCAGATTTCCCCATTGTCTCTAATGTCATGTATGAAATGTGATATTTGTTTAACACAATTAGTTATGATAGCAGTACTTGTTTGAAATGTAAAGTAAATTAAAAAGATGACATCATTTATTTAGCCCATGTCGTCTTAAATCTGTATGAACACAAAAGAAGATATTCTGAAAAATGTGTCTCTGGTCTAGTTTTTAGGGCTACGAATGTCTTTCAGAAATAAAATCTTCATATCATATATTGTAATGTCAAACATTCTTTTGGAAAAAGACATGTCTCAGATTATTGGAATTATTATTTTTCATTCATAATTTATAACATGCATTATGATACAGTTTTAGGTAAAATGACATCATTTGAGTAGATTTTACAAACATGCCTTATAACAAAACATTACATTTTATAACATAAAGATCTGTCAGATTTTCAGTTTTTTCTTTATAGAGGATCAATATAATTATTATGACATTAAAATATTTAAATTTGGTTTGGTTTCTACCACACCTGTCAGAAATAATCTGCATCAATGAGATTCATCATGCCAGGAAACATGTGCGCGTGTTTTATCCCTGTAAGAAGAACGTGCACATGGATTTATTCTCAGAGATTTGTGAATGAAATCTTAAGCCACGCCTCACACCTGAATTCAGCCAACCGGACTGCCGAATAATTCCGACACGCCCCTTTTCATCAGCGATGGACCAATGGCGTGAGCCTCCTGAGGCTGGAGTGTTGCGTAAGATTGTGCAGCGCTTTCACGTTTAAACAGGAGGAATGTGACAGAAGATGACGTCACATGTCACAATGTGTTTCTGCATTGCGTCATTAACACCTGATCGTATTATAATCTGTACAGAAATGCAGGAAAATGAAACCTGACGACCCCTACTCACAATTTCAGATATTATAAGTGATTTCAAAGGTAAACGTTTATGTTATACAAGATCATATTTATCCTCCATTATTGTTGATAATAATGACATAATTGAGTTGTTACACTTGTAAAGATTAGTTTGTGGAGTTGTGTTTTACTGACTCCCAGTGGTTTAATGAGAAAGCATGAAAAGTGAATCAGGCACTCCTGGGTTCAGATTGAGACAGAGAGAGAGTGATGATGATGATAAATGATTTATTAATAATATCAATCAATAATATCAATAATATCAAATAGTTTAACAATTATTTTCTGTGTCAGTGGGAAATATTTCACAGTATTTTATAAAATATATATTTCATGTTTATCAATCCTATCAGTTTAATAACTACACTTTATGTTTAAAGAAGCTTTTGTGTTGTGTGCCCTTGCAATGTTTCTCTGTTGTTGTTTTTTATGATGATTGTCATTCATTACATCAGAACATGTATAGAATAACTTCACAATTTCTTTATTGTTTGTAAAATGTTCTCTTGGTTTTCATGAAGCATTTTTAATGCAACAAAACACCATTCTCCATTATTATTAACTACAATTGTTTTTAAAGTTATGCAAGCATATATTTGAACAATGTAAACTTTCCTTTGTATTTAACTCTCTTTATTCTCACTGTTATCACCTCAATACCTCTTCCATCGGGTTTCCCTGCCCCCATTTTCAACTAGTTGTGTCATACACATTTTTCTCTGGCAACTCTTCATGATTTTCTCGGTCACTTGTTCTTTTCTCTCTCTCTCTCTCTCTCTCTCTCTCTCTCTCTCTCTCTCTCTCTCTCTCTCTCTCTCTCTCTCTCTCTCTCTCTCTCTCTCTCTCTCTCTCTCTCTCTCTCTCTCTCTCTCTCTCTCTCTCTCTCTCTCTCTCTCTCTCTCCCTCTTTATTCCTGGTCCAACCAATCTTCTTTTCTGTGCCATGTGATGGGGTCTCTCTTGCACCATTCAGCCCAGTGGGCCCAATCATGCCCATCATGAATAACACCATGTTTTCAGTGTACGTGTAGGATATTTCCTTTCTGTGGACAGTATTGTTAAGGTTTGAATATATCTCGTCACCCAGTGCATCAGTGGGTTTATTTCGGTTATCCCGCTGTATGTGTATGTGTGTGATTTGGAGAGGTGGGTGACAGCATGGACCTGGACTGGAAAGTATTGGCTGTTTTTCTATTGTTTGTAAAGTGTTCCAACTGCTCAGAATCCGGTAAGACTGATTATCATAAGCAGTATTAGTGAAGTGGCATTTTGAGAGTAAAGTTTTACGGCAACTAAATCTATGAGGAAAAACTAAAATATATTATATTTACATTAAATTTTTTGTTGTTGATTTTTCTGTTTGAAATGTAGTCACATTAATCTTAAGGTTGTATGTAAGGAACACATATCTATTTAAATAAAATCCTAACACAATGTAAGATGCTTAGCATAAACCTGACTGCCCAAATTTTTGATAAATTAATTTGTGTTAAATATTCCATACATCCGTTCTGAAATTCCCTGGTACCCTTGATGTATTCTTCCCCTTTACTTCCAGCCAAAGAATGGACATACGCAGGTAATACTGTTCTTTTTCTTCAAAGTTTCAGTTACATTCATTGCTGATTATTACAAAAATCTGGCATTTATTACAGATTCCTCACTTTTGACAATGATTTTGTATTGAAGAAAATATGAATCTCCTTAAGAAAATTGAAACTCACAGTCATATTAACCAAAGCTCACATCCTAACCAAACTGTCTCTATATCTGTCTCTGTTCAAACTGTGTTACTTCCAGTTCATCCTTTCCATCTTTCATTGAACATAATCAGAGAATTAATAGAGAGAAAGAGTCTGGCAATACAGCAACTGTTTGAATTTGATACAGAACAGAATAAATAGCACATTATAGAAAATTAGATTTCTGTTATTGGTACACAGAAACAGCAAGTCACACAGATTGACATGATTCAATGTGTTAAATGTGCAGTTGAGTTTCAGTTAATAACACCCGTAGCATGTGATCTCAGTCTCTTTAAGTCTTTTCACAAAACACTTCACAAATGCCAATGTTCAGTCGCCAGTGAACATGAATATGTAGGATAAAGAAGGATCACAGGTCACTTTACAAGCCTTTATTCTCGGATGGATTTTTCAAAACAATAGTCAGCATAATGAGGTCTTTGAAAAAGCTCATTTGGTCACATTTTGCATAGCATGTGCAGCTCTAAAGCTTCACATAAAAAGACCTAATGCGTGCTTAGCATCAAATTCTAACTACAAATACAGAAATGCTAAAGTATTTGTGGGTAAACATTCTTATAACTGTGAGCACTGGATCATTATTAAACAAATAAAGTAATAATAGGGACAGATTTAAGAATTAATGAATTAATTTCAATTAAATTATTTTCTGCCTTCAAAATAATATATTTATAAAATACGCACCGCTTTTCTGTAATAAGTCATATAATAAATACAAGACCTAGAATATTAAAAGAAAAATTTAATTATCAGAAAGGATAATAACACTATACAATGAACTGTACATGAAAAATTGGGTGTTTACACCAAAAATCTCCAGCGTCTAATGTATAGTTTTGGGGGGAGTCTTTTGAAGTGCAATATAATAAACATAAATATACTGTTAAAAATATAATTTGGCTAAGTAAATATCACAAAAATGAACAGTTATCATAACTTTAAAACATTACATAAAATCGTTTAAAATCATAAAATGTTTCAATGGAATATATTTAAATAATTGATAAAAAAATCCAACAATCCATTTCTCAAAAATGCATTAATATTTTATATATTAATATAAGTTTATTTCCTATAACAGTCGAGACCTAATATTTTCTGTGAATTCAACTAGAAATATTTTTGTTAATAAGATTTACTTTATTTCAACTTACATAGACAGAATTGAATCAGTTCCACAATACATTTTTGAGTGTATATATTTCCGAGGAATATAGAGACTTTACATAATTACGTTTTCATTTCCTTAGAATAAGTAAGAACGACATCTGTCCCCAAACGAACAAACTGTTCACAGAACTTGTTTCACAAATCTCCTTCGGCAAATAAGCAAAAACACAACATCTTTGTCCTCTGACCGCCTCCGCAGTGCTCACCACCTCACCGTTAGAGAGCTGTATTTTAGTGACTGCATTTGTTAACATTAAAATATAAAGTTCTTTTATTTCTTCTTGTGTGAGTCTGCTCATTTATTGTGAAGCATTAAACAGTTAACGATACGTTTAACATCTTGCACGTGTTTTTTGGCTTGCACTGTGAATGTGTTTCGTGATCCATTTTATTATTTCTGAACAGAGTGGAGTTTCTCTAGTGAGGGATGCTTTGTTTCCCGTGTGTGTTTGGGACAGCATGTGTTGGGCAAACTGGCATGGGTCCGAAATATGTTCCTGTAGTTGTCATAGTGATCACCTTGGCAACAGCATATCAATGAAAGTAACTATTGCTCCCTCTCCCCACTTTTCGGAGTTGAACAGGGTTTGAGGGGATATCTCTCGTTGAAAGGCGAGACCGAGTGGGCCTCTAATCCCTGTGTCCACAAAATAAATACAGAACTAACCTGAAACACATAGACTTCAATGAAATGTTTTTATATCATATTAATTTGTAAAATATATGTATAACCACCCAGTTGTATAACAACCAAGTTTCTAGAACTGAATAAATGTGTCTAGGCCTTGCAACAATTTGCCACCTCACTTATTTTGCATGACTAATCACTTACCAAATGCAA
This sequence comes from Triplophysa yarkandensis, assembly GCA_033220385.1. Lineage (NCBI taxonomy): Eukaryota > Metazoa > Chordata > Actinopteri > Cypriniformes > Nemacheilidae > Triplophysa > Triplophysa yarkandensis. The sequence goes on from CM065668.1 coordinate 15,187,666, forward strand.
ACTATGACTCTTTCGCATAACATTTATCATCATCATCATCATCATCATCATCATCATTCATTTGCACTTTTTTTGGTCGATAAGTACACACGCTTACACTTAGATTTTATGTTTGTGTCAGGTGCAGCGGGGCAGTCAGAATGGCCCGAGATTTTTCCAGACTGCGGGGGCTCCAGTCAATCCCCTATAAATGTGGACACGTCCCGTACAGTGCATGACCCAACACTAATTCCTATAGAGCCCCTGGGATACAACCAGCCAGGAAATAAGCCCTTCACGCTTTTTAATAACGGTCACACAGGTAAACCTTACAACCATGCAAGCCGTGTAAGAGGGGCTGACGTGATGTTGGCATCACTTGACCAGCCAAAATACTATGTTAACCTGCTAGTCATACTTGGGAAATGAATTATTTATGTCTGACAGCATTTCGACACATCCTTAATTATAACTCCAATCCAGTGCCACCTAGTTCAACCATAGAAGGTTTTGTTCGTACAGCAAAATACGCACTCTCTACTTTATAACAGTGTCTTGTCGTGTTGAAACTGACTTTTCAAACTCAAGAAAAGCAACTCTATTTTTTCTTATACAGTGCAGATGACATTGCCACATTGGATGGGTCTTGGAGGGCTACCATGGCATTACAGTGCTGTACAGCTGCACCTGCACTGGGGTAATGGAGTGGGTGTGGCCAAAGGAAGTGAACACACTATTAATGGGCGGAGCTCTTCTGCAGAGGTGCGCTGGTATAAAGTTTGGCCTTGTTGCCTTATGGTATAGCAAATCTGAATTTAACGTTTCTCAGCATTTTAACTTACACTGCACAAAGTCATGGAAAGTCTCCCAACTCATGGCCATATCGGCAACGGTGTTAACTATACACGTAGACCTCGAAAGACCCTTCAACATTTTGTGCCATATCCCTTAGCCAGGGGGTCTTTGGGCGATTGATGATTGGCGCTTTATCATAAGACGGCTGCACTGCACTTTTCTCTTAGATTTATTGACAGTCTTAGGTCTTGATCTGTCATAGAGATGTGCCTCTCCTGACTCTTATATTAGTGACATATGTCACACAGTATGGTCATTATACTGTAAGTGGCTTATGTAAAAGCTGTTTAATTGGCTATATGGATGTACATATATGATGTTCTTAAACAGAGATGCACAGTGGTTGTCAGTAGATCACATAAGTCTGATGTCCTGTTTACCTTACAAACTGTGATTCTGACATCATTTACGTATGCTCATTTTGTTTAAAACCCATACGACTCTTTATTCTGTGACATAATATTTTATTTATGATTTGGGCTCGTCTTATCGCTGTGATATAGATGAGTCTGGGGTTCTACCGGTTTTCCAAAGGCCGTGGAGAACAAAACAGTGAACCTAGCAGTGACATCCCCATCTGATATGTATAGGGAAAGGGAATGAAAACAACATTTTGTTCTGTATGTGAAATGTCAATGTGTCTTATGCATACCATGATTTCTATAATTGCTTAAAAATCACCAAACTTTCTCTTTTTTTTGCCAGCTTCATGTTGTACACTACAACACCGAGTTGTATGGTAATCTGTCAGAAGCTAAGACCCATGCGGATGGCCTGGCTGTTTTAGGAGTACTGATCGAGGCAGGTTCTCTCTTTTAAGGCACAGTTTGTCCAAATAGGAAAATTCTGAATTTCTCAACTTAAAATTGTTTCACACCTGTGTACATATCTTCATTCAACAAAACGAGATATTTAGATGAATGTAACCATGACTGTTCACAGGCAACATCATTGATACTTTAAAGGAAAAATAAAAACGGTAGTGATGGGTGCACCAGAACTGTTTCCTTTCTGTAATTCTGTCTTTAGAAATAGAAATATAGCTGATAACGTTTTTCAAATATCTCTATTTGTGTACAACCGAACAATGAATTAAATACAGGTTTCGAACGACTTGAAAGAGTGAATAATTCATGACAGTTTTATTAAATTATTTTATTAATAATTGATGACATTATCATTATTATTATTTTTATTATTTTTATTATTATCATTATCATTATTATTGTAATTATTATTTTTATTATTATTGTTATTATTTTTGTTATTATTCAAACTATTCTATTCCTTTTCAAAAAATGTGTGTATTACCATTTCTCCTGTATTTTATTATATATTTCTTCTTTTAGGCAGGTGAGGATGTTAACCATGCATATAGTAGCATCCTCAACTATCTGGGTCGGATTAAATATGCAGGTTTGTGTAATTCAATCTATTTCCAACTCTTATCCATTTACAAAAGTCTGAAGATGCTTAATTTTTGTTTTGACATGCAGGCCAGAGAGTGGCCATCCCTGCATTTGATGTACGCTCACTGCTGCCCGAAGACCTTGACCATTATTTCCGCTACAATGGCTCGCTCACCACCCCACCCTGCCACCAGAGCGTGGTCTGGACCCTCTTTAGTGAAAGGATCAAAATCTCTCACTCACAGGTAGAAAATTAAGGCATCAAAAAGATGAAAACATACAGTAGCTTTGTAATGAACACAATGTCTCTTCTGCTTTGCTCTTCTCAAACATCAGTTGATCAAATTGGAGACAGTACTGTATTCCAGTAAAGCAGAAGAGCCAGAGCCCTCAGCGCTACAGGACAACTACAGAAATACTCAAGCCCTTAACAACAGAACTGTCCTGTCCTCTTTCATTCCTGGTAAGAGACAATGGGAGAATTGGGAATGGGGGTTGCGTGTAGACCAGCGCTTTGTTGTTGTGATGGCTGATTAGTTTTGGGAAATCTCTCATGAACACAGGCCTTATTGTGAACTTGTTGGTACACGAGACAGATAAAGATAGAAAGCATCACAAAGTAGTTACAAGGATTTGTGTTTATACTGAAATATTGCAAGAATATGAACCTTTTTTTAAATAACAATGTTTTCTCTAAATCTTTTCCATCGGGAAACATTTCACAGCTCTGACATCAATACAGCATAAAATGTCAACGTATTTTTTAGGAAAACTCATTAGAATATCGAATGAGTAGAACAAAAATTACACCGGCTTTCCTGCATTTATCAAAATGTTTGAAAACAGAAAAAAACAATTTTCTATCATTTAAGTCAGTTATACCCCAGAAATCTCAGTCGCTATCATTCTCCTGAATGTCTGTGAACAGAACAAACAAATGTATACAAATTTTAAACCTTGGGATTCAGAATCATTACCAAATTTTCATTTTTGTGTAGAAAATCCCTTTAAACCTGAAATATTAACACAAAGCAAGCTCGGTTTTGAGTTTATTCTATGCCTACACAACTCTATAATTTTTGTCTTGTCTTGCCAGTTGCAGATCAGATTTATACAGAAGGTGAGATAATCTTTCATTTGTCAAGCCACTGGATTTGGTTTTAACTCAATGTTTATGGATTGAATTTAACGCCTTCCCCCCATTGCAGGTGAAATAGCAGCTATTGTGATCGGATCTCTGTGTGGATGTGTAGGGTTGGCTGTTATCATATGCTTCATTGTAAAAACCTTACGGTAAGAACATCTAACATCTGTCCAACACATCTCACATGCCTCTTATTCTGAAAAGCTGGTCTGAGATAGTTAGTACTATAACAATTTCTAGTTGGTATTGTAAGAGCTGGTTACACAGTTCTCTTAAAACATGCCAGGAATGTGTTTGCAACCGTGATAAAACTGGGTTCTATGTGTTTAAAGCCTCAAAAAACGTCCTGCTTTCAATCTTATTCAATTCTTTCTAAAGAATATTGCAAGAAGAGATAGTTTCGACCAATAATACAATATTGCAGAATAGGACACGATCACAATGATTTCTAAGATTACAATGTTTTACTGTCTTTGAAGCGTGAATCTCTATTAATAAAATAATTATATTCTGTAAAATTTTTTTAAACATGTTTGCAGATCAACTCATATTCATATTTCGTTGATTCTAATTTTTTTGTTTCCTGGGTTTATTAGATAAAGTTAAGAAATCAAACTAAAATAGTTTGAATCTTGGTGTTAAAATTGTGTGGTAGCTGATTCTGAAGTAATATTGTTTCCTATCCATTCCTGTTTTCATATATATAAAAGGAGTAGTTGGAATTACTTAATTTAATTTTCTACATTGGCTTCAATTAATAAAGTAAATTGCCATTACATTTTACAAATTTCAAGGGAAATTATGTTTATAAAAATAACATTAATCATGCGTGGACATTAATCATGGAATTACACAATTGAACTAAGTACTTTCCAACAACTCTTTTTTTCAGTGTAATGCCATTCTGTAAACATGTTGATTTACGTTTGATTTACGATTGGTCATATGATTGTTTCTTTTGGTCACACGACAGCTCAACATCGAGCTGGGATGTCCTGCCAAGTATCCGACCCGCTTCCCAACTCAGGTCACCTATGTCATGACCTCTAACATCTAACCTCTTAATTCTAAACCCCTAACATAAAATCTTCACGATCTTATTTGTATTAATATATAAATTACTCACATAGGTTATGTTCATGTGAAATACTAAGGGTTTCCTTATGCATTTCCAGGTATATCACCTAAGGAAGTATAATTTTTAAACTTCCTTCTTTTAGTTTAGAAAGCAAAAGCTGGATTTAAACCAGTGTCAAGCTCCATTTTATCACAAATTCACAAACAATTTGACTCTCAGCTATGCTGCATTTACATTTCATTTATTCATTTAGCAGACACATCCATACAGATGAGAAAGCCTTTAACAAAGAACTATTGTATGAACAGTTATTGTAGGTTTTCCTCGCCAAAATTTCATTAAAAGGTTAACACTTTAGCGTAAGTCTGGTTGGATTCAGAACAGTTTGTACAATTCTTCTTGCTTGTTTATCCAGTAGGTTACTGTTAATGATCTCCATACTTTTAGAGTTAACCGGGTGTTTTACAGCAATGTACCGACAGCATTGTGGCAGCTACTGTAGACCTTACAATAAACTACTAAAATGGCAGTTTAAAGAAATATCTTTAAAAAAATCTATTAACTAATTTAAATCAAATAGTAGATCAACTTTAACTGTAAAAATTTCTTGATAAAGTTTTTTTCGTCTGAATTAATTGAGTGTCGATTTTTACACAGCCATTGTAGTAGCTTACAGTTAAACACATACAGTAACTAACTGTCAACATTGCTGCTATTATATTACTGTAAAACATCTATTTTATTCATTTTAGTTGTACTAAAACCTCAATGCATGTCAACTTCACCCAGACTCTTATAAAGGTGCTTCTCCATGCCATAGAATAACCGGTTTTCAATCAAATTCTTCTGTTTTGTTTCACAAAAGTGCTTTGTTGTGAAAGAAATGGTTCTCACAAGAATCTTTGTCTAAACTGTTGTTTGAAAAAACATAAAGGGTTCTATAGCATTGCTTTTGCAGCACTTTTAATAAGTATGCATGCATGCATTACATCACTTGAAACACTCTGTTGTTCGATGTAAGTCTGCCACCAAGTGTTTTAAAAGTAAAGTTCACTAACAATATTATGCAATATCTTTAACATAAAAAAGAATTCATATTATAATTTTAGATTTTGCTTTACAGAAAAGATGCGGCGAAAGAAGTTAAACAGGATGTGGCTTTAAGGCCATCGTCTGACTCCGAGAGACCCGAAGAAGTTTCCCCGCATCCTGATTCTTGACCCCAAACGTTATCTTTTTGTCTTATAAATGTCCAGTATGAAATATACTTTTTCATTTATATCCTCATCTCTAAATGGTTGTTATTGTTGAACCCAGGATTTATTGCTTATATCCTCATCTGATCCTTCCTCGATGTGATGGTTGAGAGCGTATGTGTGTGTGGGGTGTGTTGATTTTCTGTCTATATTCATTCTCTTAAGCCCTATTTTTTTATCATTTTAAAACATATCCTCTGCTTTATTCCTAAAATTCTATTAACAAATGAAGAAGTTTTTTTCCTTTCCTATGCCTTCTAAAGCCAAGATTGTACATGATCAAGTTTTTAAGGATAATTATCACTTTGTAGAATTTCATAAATTTGATATTAACCATATATTTCTCTATGTGTTTCACATTGATGTGTACATTTTTTTCTTTACTGATTTTATCTTAGATTAAAAAGTGCCATGTACTGTTATGTTTGTAATTAGAGTTGTGAAGTGTGACAAGTAGAGTTTCAAACCAAACACGGAAATGAAAATTGAAGTGAGAGATGCATATATTTTTCAGAGCATTGCTTTATGATACTTGAATTAGATGAGGAAAGTGAAAGTGAACCAAATAGTTTCACAATCTGCATCATGTGTCTCTTATCCTCTTCTCCATATTGGTCAGCACTTCCAAAAGTCGCTCTTTGTTTGCATGAAGCAAAAAAGAAGCAATCTTCTAACATTTCTACACATGTCCCATCTGGTATTTATTGGTTGCTACTGCTGGTGTTACTGTAAGTCAATGTTAATGGATATTTATGGGATCATATGACTTTGCAACTTGTCATGTGATTGGGACACAACTTTATTTTGTAGTCATTGCAATTTGCCACTGGACAGAATATAAGAATTATTTCTGTTAAAATTATAAACCATTAAAAAAGTTTTTCGGGGAGGATTTCAATCAAATAAATATCAATTGTTGTGTTTAAACCATGCTTGATGTCTGTTTTTTTTTTGCCATAAACAATATATATATAAATATATAAATATATATATATATATATATATATATATATATATATATATATATATATAAGAATTGGTGTCACCTTGATGTGGTTCAATAATATCCTTTAATGCCCTAGATTATCCCACTAAGGCTGTACCATGATCATTGAAAAATATAATTTTTTTACCTTGTTCCTGTTTTTGTACATTTGGGCAGGCGTGACTATTTTGCATTAAAGTATAATTATTAATTAATATTCTTTAAAATATTGACAAAACTTATGATTATTTGCTCTAATATTTTCCACAACCTTTTATTGTTATTTTTTTTAACTTCTTGTTGCTAAGATAACAGCTCTTATGAATGAGTTTGAGGAACACCTGACAAGTGATTCTAGACAATTCCTTTATACACAATCACTCGAGACCCCTCAGATTTCCAGCTTTATGTTGATGCTTCTACTCTGCGCCTCTTTCTATAGGGTAGGGTATAGGTTAGAGAACATGACACAAGCTGAGATACACCTGTGTCAGAATCGTAACACTTTTCTAGCCAATGGACCACAAATTTTAAGAATTACCCATCCTATCTGCCGGAATGTGAAAAGAATTGTACAGCATTGCCTTGTCCAAAACAGTTGGCATAATATAATGGGTCCTTGCCAATGTTGCCAACTTGGCGACTTTTCAAACCCCTTTAGCCACTTATTTTTCAAAAAGCGACTGGTAACAAATCTAGTGACTTTCTGAATAAGCCATGGCAATTTAGTGTAAAATTGTGGTTGACTTCTACTGCCTCTTTTTTCCAGTGCAGCACTATCTCTTTCTGTTCAATGTGCAAAAGGGAGAAGCAGCATATTCAGATCTAGAATAAGTTTTCAAAAATCTTCACTAATTGACTATGTTTGATCATATTTGACTGTATAAACAGACGGAATTTAGCTTTTCAACCAAAGAAATCTGCTGCTGTATAGTATTTAGTGGTCGAGATTAACTGTCCACTAACAGGAAATAAGTAATATGTAAATAAGAACACATCTATTGTTCATTTGGGTGTCATTTTGTAATAAAATGCTATAAATTACTATGCCTCAGAGAGTACAGACATGATGCACTTAAGTTTCTTAGATACTATACGATAACGTCACTGATGTGCAAATTAGTGCGTGATGAAAACATTTTTCAAGGAGGCTGTTGCCACTTTCCATCGAAAATAGTGGGCAACACTGGTCCTTGCTGATACATAAAAGCAAATTGTTCCAGGACTTAAAGTATTTACGATGCACGTTGGTGATTTACCAACCAAAACCATGCAAATAATGTGGCGGTTTAAATTTGAAGTCAAATTTTTGTCTATGGGGTATATTGAACCTGTGACAACATTACATTTAGGCATTTGGCATACGCTTTCATCCCACTTATGTAACAAAATATTTTCAATGTTATATCTCTGAGAACAAACCTGTGTACCGATCCTCCTTCTTTCCTCTGTACAAAGGAAACAAAGCAAACGAAGGAAACGTTAATATTGGTTATGTAAGGTTTATTCATATATATAAGCGTAAGCAATGGCAGACAATCCTGCAGCTCCTTAGTTCTTTTGGCCTTGTTGTACTAAATTTGTCCCTTATTGATATTTCTGCGTGATTTGCTAATCGTAACCCATCCCCCACGCCTAATATAAATTGATTTTCAAAAACATGACAATAAGGCATAACGTTTTTTGAAACTGTTTGAGTTCTCTCTAGTGTGACAAAGGTTCTTCCTTAATTTAGTCCAGCAGGAGGAAGTGCCACAAACCAATAGATTCTTTAGTGCGAACTGCAGAGATTTTTGTGATTTCTGTGCTTTATTTCTAGCGGTGGTTTGTTATGAACAGGACCTCTACACAGACTCCAAAGACACAGATGGCCACCAACACTTCTCTTCACCAGTATGGTCATGAATTGTCCAGGTAAGGCCATTCCTAGAAAATTAAAAGATTGACTAAAATGAAATCTTCCATGTTTATTCTTGATTGCGATGACCATAATATATGTTTTTTCCCCTGCTTAAGTTTAAATGGAGTAGATGATGAGGAGCCAGGCTCCTACTATAACTATGAAGACTACTACAATGGAAATCTTGATCCAATTTACTTTTCCCCATGTGACTATGGAAGTCATGCATCCAGCATCCTGCCGGTGCTGTACTCCCTGTTCTTTGTGGTGGGCATGTTGGGCAATTTACTGGTGGTCTGGGTGATCATGATGAGCGGGAAGCTGAGAAGCATGACGGATATCTGTCTTTTGAACCTGGCTTTAGCTGACCTGCTCTTGGTCTCTTCTCTCCCTTTCTTGGCTCACTATGCCAGAGATGAGTGGATTTTTGGAGGTCCCATGTGCACCATGGTGCTCAGTGTCTACTACATTGGATTCTACAGTGGAATATTTTTTATTGTACTGATGGGTGTCGATCGATATTTAGCTGTTGTTCATGCTGTGTTCTCTTTAAGAGTCAGAACAAGGACATATGGGATCTTAGCCAGTACGGTCGTCTGGATCATTGCAATCGCAGCTTCATTTCCTGAGTTAATCTACCTTAATGTCAGTAAATACAATAATAAAACCCTCTGTCAGTCATATCCCACAGGTGATGGAATGTCTCACCATTATTTAAAGACTGTTGGTATCATAAAAATGAATGTTCTGGGATTAATAATCCCACTTGTTGTCACTGGATTTTGTTACTCAATGATACTGAACAAACTCCTGAGAGCTCGCTCTTCCAAAAAACAGGCCACGCGGCTTGTCATTGTCGTGATGGTGGTCTTCTTCTGCTGTTGGACTCCATACAACGCCGCAGCTTTGATGAAAGCCTTAGAGCTAAATAAGCTTATAAATACATCCTGTGAAAGGAGCAGCACAATCAAGTTAAGTCTACAGATCACAGAAGCTGTTTCTTACTCACACAGCTGCCTGAATCCCATTCTCTTTGTGTTTTTAAGAGACAAATTTAAGAGACGACTCCTAGATAAAACACCCTTCGGGAGATTACAGTTCATGAAAAGGTGCCTTACACGTGCTACAGGATCTGTTTATTCCCAAAACACCAGTACGGATGATAGACATAGTACAGCATTTTGAAAAACCGGGGCGATGACCCAAACTGGGTGTTGTTACAAGTAACAAAAGAGCGAACCATTTAATATACAATATTATTATTGTACAAATATAAAACTCATATTTTCAGAAGTTTTGTAAATGTTTTCAATGTGTCTGTAATATACAACTGAATTTTTAAAATTGTTCAATTTTATCACAGAAATTGTGCTTTTTATACAGACCTTTGTTAAGATTAATGACGTTACTGTTCCTACTCACTACACTGATAAAACTGCAACCCTTTTATTTAATTAAACCTATCCGAATAGGATTCATTTGATTGAGTTTCAGAACTTTCAGTTGGACTCGTTTTAGGTAGAAGTTGTCTATTTTCAAAGAGCTACAAGGATTCCACTTATGCAAAGATAACAAAAGTTAGGTAAAGTAAGGTCGAATCCAAAAAATAATTTAATTGAAACCAAATGCAATTGTTTAGTGTTATTTTTTAGTTTCAACTAATTTATTGCCAATATAAACATATGCCCTTAGATGTGTCACTTAGGTGTGTTATCAATTTTGTTCCTTATTAAATGAAAAAGAGTATTTACAGGCATATTTAAATATGTTGAAGGCCTTAACTTTAATGAAACAAAATAATGTTAACCAACTGACTGTATTACAATAAAAGAGTAAAACATATCAACAGCAGACTCGACTGTTCTTGAAAATGTGTACGAGTCCAAAATGGGCAAGTTTGTGACAAGTCACTGTTGATATAAAACCATACTCAAATCCACGTCCGAGTTCAAGTACATCAGACATACTGCATATGCACTCTTATATGGTGATGAAAGGAATAAATAGATTCTAATAAAAGAAACATATCCTTCTAGGTTTTGAAACAGAAACAAAAGGATTTTGAGTCTATGATCTGAAATGTGCAAAAGCCTTATGCAGACAGGATGGGATTTTCAATGAATCGTAGCTGAAGTTAAGGAGGAGTCTTGCATTATTTAAGACTGAGTTGAAAATCAGTATGTTGATTTGATGGTCAAGAACCTTAAAAAAGGAAGACTCAACAGGTACAAAAATTTGTCAAGAATCTGACCATGACAGCTCCAAAGTACAAGGGCTTAAAGTACCAGGAAGAGCAAGAAACCCCTTAAGATCTGGATGGATAATAGATGGCAGTTACCAGTACTTAAAACATAGAACTCGAGGATGTGAAAAATGCTTAATCCGGTCCAGACCAGGCTGAATGGAAGGAAATGGAATTTCTTAGAAACATAATTCAACTATGATAAGCCATGCAATAGTTAATTTTTAATCAGTTATATAATAATATTGGCTCTGGCTGCCCAACAAGGATGTCAAAAGCTTTTCCAAATGGAGAACTGAAAGAATAAGTGCATATGCAACAGCCCGAAGGTTTGGTTGTTGAAGCAAATGAACGTTTGGTGTGAAAACCAAATTGTAGCATTCATAGCATAATCAATCCACAAGATGTTGGAACATTGTTCAAAAATACAAGCAAATGAGATTCATACAGAGGTTAGCTGGATGTTAGCAGGATGTTAGCTGGATGTTAGCTGGATGTTAGCTGGATGTTAGATGAACGTTAGCAGGATGTTAGCTGGATGTTAGCAGGGGATTAGCTGGATGTTAGTAGGATGTTAGCTGGATGTTAGCAGGAGGTTAGCTGGATGTTAGCAGGGGATTAGCTGGATGTTAGCTGGATGTTAGCAGGGGATTAGCTGGATGTTAGTAGGATGTTAGCTGGATGTTAGCAGGGGATTAGCTGGATGTTAGTAGGATGTTAGCTGGATGTTAGCAGGGGATTAGCTGGATGTTAGTAGGATGTTAGCTGGATGTTAGCAGGGGATTAGCTGGATGTTAGCAGGAGGTTAGCTGGATGTTAGCAGGAGGTTAGCTGGATGTTAGCAGGGGATTAGCTGGATGTTAGCTGGATGTTAGCAGGGGATTAGCTGGATGTTAGTAGGATGTTAGCTGGATGTTAGCAGGAGGTTAGCTGGATGTTAGCAGGGGATTAGCTGGATGTTAGCTGGATGTTAGCAGGGGATTAGCTGGATGTTAGCAGGATGTTAGTAGGATGTTAGCAGGATGTTAGCTGGATGTTAGTAGGATGTTAGCTGGATGTTAGCAGGAGGTAAGCAGGATGTTAGCTGGATGTTAGCTTGATGGTAGCTGGATGATAGCTTGATGGTAGCTGGATGATAGCTTGATGGTAGCTGGATGAAAACAAAATATTAGCTAAATGTTAGCTGGATGATAGCTGAATGTTAGCAGGATGTTAGCTGAATGTAAACAGGAGGTTAGCTGGATGTTAGCAGGAGGTTAGCTGGAGGTTAGCTGGATGTAAGCTGGATGTTAGCAGCATGTTAGCTGGATGTTAGCTGGATGATAGCAGGATGTTAGCTGGAGGTTAGCAGCAGGTTAGCTGGATGTTAGCTGGATGTTAGCAGGATGTTAGCTGGATGTTAGCTGGATGATAGCAGGATGTTAGCTGGATGTTAGAAGGAGGATAACTGGAGGTTAGCAGGAGGTTAGCTGGATGTTAGCAGGATGCTAGCAGGATGTTAGCAGGATGTTAGCTGGATGTTAGCAGGAGGTTAGCTGGAGGTTAGCAGGAGGTTAGCTGGATGTTAGCTGGATATTAGCAGGATGTTAGCTGGATGTTAGCAGGAGGTTAGCAGGATGTTAGCTGGATGTTAGCTGGATGTTAGTAGGATGTTAGCAGGATGTTAGCTGGATGTTAGCAGGAGGTTAGCTGGATGTTAGTAGGAGGTTAGCTGGATGTTAGCAGGATGTTAGCTGGATGTTAGCTGGATGTTAGTAGGATGTTAACTGGATGTTAGCAGGATGTTAGCTGGATGTTAGCAGGAGGTTAGCTGGATGTTAGCAGGAGGTTAGCTGGATGTTAGCTGGATGTTAGCAGGAGGTTAGCAGGATGTTAGCTGGATGTTAGCTGGATGTTAGCAGGAGGTTAGCTGGATGTTAGCTGGATGTTAGCAGGAGGTTAGCTGGATGTTAGCAGGAGGTTAGCTGGATGTTAGCAGGATGTTAGCTGGATGTTAGCAGGATGTTAGATGGATGTTAGCAGGATGTTAGATGGATGTTAGCAGGAGGTTAGCAGGATGTTAGCTGGATGTTAGCTGGATGTTAGCAGGAGGTTAGCTGGATGTTAGCTGGATGTTAGCTGGATGTTAGCAGGAGGTTAGCTGGATGTTAGTAGGATGTTAGCTGGATGTTAGCAGGATGTTAGCTGGATGTTAGCAGGATGTTAGATGGATGTTAGCAGGATGTTAGCTGGATGTTAGCAGGATGTTAGCTGGATGTTAGCTGGATGTTAGATGGATGTTAGCAGGATGTTAGATGGATGTTAGCAGGAGGTTAGCAGGATGTTAGCTGGATGTTAGCTGGAGGTTAGCAGGATGTTAGATGGATGTTAGCAGGATGTTAGATGGATGTTAGCAGGAGGTTAGCAGGATGTTAGCTGGATGTTAGCTGGATGTTAGCAGGAGGTTAGCTGGATGTTAGCTGGATGTTAGCTGGATGTTAGCAGGAGGTTAGCTGGATGTTAGTAGGATGTTAGCTGGATGTTAGCAGGATGTTAGCTGGATGTTAGCAGGATGTTAGATGGATGTTAGCAGGATGTTAGCTGGATGTTAGCAGGAGGTTAGCTGGATGTTAGCAGGAGGTTAGCTGGATGTTAGCTGGATGTTAGCAGGATGTTAGCTGGATGTTAGATGGATGTTAGCTGGATGTTAGCAGGAGGTTAGCTGAATGTTAGCAGGATGTTAGCTGGATGTTAGTAGGATGTTAGCTGGATGTTAGCAGGAGGTTAGTAGGATGTTAGTAGGATGTTAGCTGAATGTTAGCAGGATGTTAGCTGGATGTTAGTAGGATGTTAGCAGGATGTTAGCTGGATGTTAGCAGGAGGTTAGCTGGATGTTAGCTGGAGGTTAGCTGGATGTTAGCAGGATGTTAGCTGGATGTTAGCAGGATGTTAGCAGGAGGTTAGCTGGATGTTAGCTGGATGTTAGCAGGATGTTAGCTGGATGTTAGCTGGATGTTAGTAGGATGTTAGCAGGATGTTAGCTGGATGTTAGCAGGAGGTTAGTAGGATGTTAGTAGGATGTTAGCTGGATGCTAGCAGGATGATAGCTCATTATTACTTATTTTATCAAAAACTATTTCCCATTAAAAATCCATCTATGCAAATTCCTATATTATGCAATTATTATTTTTCATATATTTTAATATTAAATAATAAATTTGAAATTTGAGTGCAATGTGTTTTTCTTATTCTTTTAGTCGTCATGCGCCCTCTTGAGGATGACGTGAGAGGAACATCCGGGGACTCGCGAGCATCCCGGAAGGTGAAAGGTCACAAACAACATGGCGGAACACTGCATGAAAGAGAAGTTTCTTCTGAACGGGAGAACATGTCACTGATGTTTCCACACTTTAAAATCATTTCCCAAACAAGACAAACGGATTAAACTGAAGCTTGAACAAGAAACAAACTGTGTTCTCTATGAAAGCTGAAGTAGTTCATGGATTTGCAGAAGCTCAAGTGAAAAGCAGCCTGTCTGTCTGCGAGAGTTTGGGGAAATAAACAGAAGAGAGATGAATCGAAAGAAAGATAAAGGCTTTGAGAGCCCACGACCTTATAAATTATAAGTATCAAATGAAAACTACATGAATGAATTCATGACTGTGTTTGTGTGTGAATCTTTAACACTTTATTGTTTGTTTATTTCTATAAGACCCATCAGGTTGTCTGCATCAACAACATCAACTTTCAGAGGAAATCTGTCATTGTAAGTCCTTTTCATCTTATAATTATATAAAGATTATAATGAGTATAGAATATAATGAGTATAGAATATGAAGAGTATAAAATATGAAGAGTATAGAATAGAAATGGATGTATAGAATATAATGAGTATAGAATATGAAGAGTATAGAATAGAAAGAGTATAGAATAGAAATGGATGTATAGAATAGAAAGAGTATAGAACATGAAGAGTATAAAGGATAGAAATGGATATATAGAATATAATGAGTATAGAATATGAAGAGTATAGAATATGAAGAGTATAAAGAATAGACATGGATGTATAGAATATAATGAGTATAGAACATAATGAGTATAGAACATGAAGAGTATAAAGAATAGAAATGGATGTATAGAATATAATGAGTATAGAATATAATGAGTATAGAACATGAAGAGTATAAAGAATAGAAATGGATGTATAGAATATAATGAGTATAGAATATAATGAGTATTGAATATAATGAGTATAGAATATAATGAGTATAGAACATGAAGAGTATAAAGAATAGAAATGGATGTATAGAATATAATGAGTATAGAATATAATGAGTATAGAACATGAAGAGTATAAAGAATAGAAATGGATGTATAGAATATAATGAGTATAGAATATGAAGAGTATAGAATATGAAGAGTATAGAATATGAAGAGTATAAAGAATAGACATGGATGTATAGAATATAATGAGTATAGAATATAATGAGTATAGAACATGAAGAGTATAAAGAATAGAAATGGATGTATAGAATATAATGAGTATAGAATATGAAGAGTATAAAGAATAGAAATGGATGTATAGAATATAATGAGTATAGAATATGAAGAGTATAGAATATGAAGAGTATAAAGAATAGACATGGATGTATAGAATATAATGAGTATAGAATATAATGAGTATAGAATATGAAGAGTATAAAATATGAAGAGTATAAAGAATAGACATGGATGTATAGAATATAATGAGTATAGAATATAATGAGTATAGAACATGAAGAGTATAAAGAATAGAAATGGATGTATAGAATATAATGAGTATAGAATATGAAGAGTATAGAATATGAAGAGTATAAAGAATAGACATGGATGTATAGAATATAATGAGTATAGAATATGAAGAGTATAGAATATGAAGAGTATAAAGAATAGACATGGATGTATAGAATATAATGAGTATAGAATATAATGAGTATAGAACATGAAGAGTATAAAGAATAGAAATGGATGTATAGAATATAATGAGTATAGAATATAATGAGTATTGAATATAATGAGTATAGAATATAATGAGTATAGAACATGAAGAGTATAAAGAATAGAAATGGATGTATAGAATATAATGAGTATAGAATATAATGAGTATAGAACATGAAGAGTATAAAGAATAGAAATGGATGTATAGAATATAATGAGTATAGAATATGAAGAGTATAGAATATGAAGAGTATAGAATATGAAGAGTATAAAGAATAGACATGGATGTATAGAGTATAATGAGTATAGAATATAATGAGTATAGAACATGAAGAGTATAAAGAATAGAAATGGATGTATAGAATATAATGAGTATAGAATATGAAGAGTATAAAGAATAGAAATGGATGTATAGAATATAATGAGTATAGAATATGAAGAGTATAGAATATGAAGAGTATAAAGAATAGACATGGATGTATAGAATATAATGAGTATAGAATATAATGAGTATAGAATATGAAGAGTATAAAATATGAAGAGTATAAAGAATAGACATGGATGTATAGAATATAATGAGTATAGAATATAATGAGTATAGAACATGAAGAGTATAAAGAATAGAAATGGATGTATAGAATATAATGAGTATAGAATATGAAGAGTATAGAATATGAAGAGTATAAAGAATAGACATGGATGTATAGAATATAATGAGTATAGAATATGAAGAGTATAGAATATGAAGAGTATAAAGAATAGACATGGATGTATAGAATATAATGAGTATAGAATATAATGAGTATAGAACATGAAGAGTATAAAGAATAGAAATGGATGTATAGAATATAATGAGTATAGAATATAATGAGTATAGAACATGAAGAGTATAAAGAATAGAAATGGATGTATAGAATATAATGAGTATAGAATATGAAGAGTATAGAATATGAAGAGTATAGAATATGAAGAGTATAAAGAATAGACATGGATGTATAGAATATAATGAGTATAGAATATAATGAGTATAGAACATGAAGAGTATAAAGAATAGAAATGGATGTATAGAATATAATGAGTATAGAATATGAAGAGTATAAAGAATAGAAATGGATGTATAGAATATAATGAGTATAGAATATGAAGAGTATAGAATATGAAGAGTATAAAGAATAGACATGGATGTATAGAATATAATGAGTATAGAATATAATGAGTATAGAATATGAAGAGTATAAAATATGAAGAGTATAGAATAGAAAGAGTATAGAATAGAAATGGATGTATAGAATATAAAGAGTATAGAACATGAAGAGTATAAAGAATAGAAATGGATGTATAGAATATAATGAGTATAGAATATGAAGAGTATAGAATAGAAAGAGTATAGAATAGAAAGAGTATAGAATAGAAATGGATGTATAGAATATAAAGAGTATAGAACATGAAGAGTATAAAGAATAGAAATGGATGTATAGAATATAATGAGTATAGAATATGAAGAGTATAGAATAGAAATGGATGTATAGAATAGAAAGAGTATAGAATAGAAATGGATGTATAGAATATAAAGAGTATAGAACATGAAGAGTATAAAGGATAGAAATGGATGTATAGAATATAATGAGTATAGAATATGAAGAGTATAGAACATGAAGAGTATAAAGGATAGAAATGGATGTATAGAATATAAAGAGTATAGAACATGAAGAGTATAAAGGATAGAAATGGATGTATAGAATATAATGAGTATAGAATATGAAGAGTATAGAATATGAAGAGTATAAAGAATAGACATGGATGTATAGAATATAATGAGTATAGAATATAATGAGTATAGAACATGAAGAGTATAAAGAATAGAAATGGATGTATAGAATATAATGAGTATAGAATATGAAGAGTATAGAATATGAAGAGTATAAAGAATAGAAATGGATGTATAGAATATAATGAGTATAGAATATGAAGAGTATAGAATATGAAGAGTATAGAATATGAAGAGTATAAAGAATAGACATGGATGTATAGAATATAATGAGTATAGAATATAATGAGTATAGAATATGAAGAGTATAAAATATGAAGAGTATAGAATAGAAAGAGTATAGAATAGAAATGGATGTATAGAATATAAAGAGTATAGAACATGAAGAGTATAAAGAATAGAAATGGATGTATAGAATATAATGAGTATAGAATAGAAAGAGTATAGAATGGAAATGGATGTATAGAATATAAAGAGTATAGAACATGAAGAGTATAAAGAATAGAAATGGATGTATAGAATATAATGAGTATAGAATATGAAGAGCATAGAATAGAAAGAGTATAGAATAGAAATGGATGTATAGAATAGAAAGAGTATAGAATAGAAATGGATGTATAGAATATAAAGAGTATAAAGAATAGAAATGGATGTATAGAATATAATGAGTATAGAATATGAAGAGTATAGAATATGAAGAGTATAAAGAATAGAAATTGATGTATAGAATATAATGAGTATAGAATATAATGAGTATAGAACATGAAGAGTATAAAGAATAGAAATGGATGTATAGAATATAATGAGTATAGAATATGAAGAGTATAGAATATGAAGAGTATAAAGAATAGACATGGATGTATAGAATATAATGAGTATAGAATATAATGAGTATAGAACATGAAGAGTATAAAGAATAGAAATGGATGTATAGAATATAATGAGTATAGAATATGAAGAGTATAGAATATGAAGAGTATAAAGAATAGAAATGGATGTATAGAATATAATGAGTATAGAATATGAAGAGTATAAAGAATAGAAATGGATGTATAGAATATAATGAGTATAGAATATAAAGAGTATAAAGAATAGACATGGATGTATAGAATATAATGAGTATAGAATATAATGAGTATAGAATATAAAGAGTATAGAATATGAAGAGTATAAAGAATTGAAATGGATGTATAGAATATAATGAGTATAGAATATAAAGAGTATAGAATATGAAGAGTATAAAGAATAGAAATGGATGCATAGAATATAATGAGTATAGAATATGAAGAGTATAGAATATGAAGAGTATAAAGAATAGAAATGGATGTATAGAATATAAAGAGTATAGAATATAATGAGTATAGAATATAATGAGTATAGAATATAATGAGTATAGAATATAATGAGTATAGAATATAAAAAGTATAGAATATAAAGAGTATAAAGAGTATAAAGAGTATAAAGAGTATAAAGAATATAGAGTATAAAGAGTATAAAGAGTATAGAGTATAAAGAGTATAAAGAATAGAAATGGATGTATAGAATATAATGAGTATTGAATATAATGAGTATAGAATATAAAGAGTATAGAATATGAAGAGTATAAAGAATAGACATGGATGTATAGAATATAATGAGTATAGAACATGAAGAGTATAAAGAATAGAAATGGATGTATAGAATATAATGAGTATAGAATATAATGAGTATAGAACATGAAGAGTATAAAGAATAGAAATGGATGTATAGAATATAATGAGTATTGAATATAATGAGTATAGAATATAAAGAGTATAGAATATGAAGAGTATAAAGAATAGACATGGATGTATAGAATATAATGAGTATAGAACATGAAGAGTATAAAGAATAGAAATGGATGTATAGAATATAATGAGTATAGAATATAATGAGTATAGAACATGAAGAGTATAAAGAATAGAAATGGATGTATAGAATATAATGAGTATTGAATATAAAGAGTATAGAATATGAAGAGTATAAAGAATAGAAATGGATGTATAGAATATAATGAGTATAGAATATAAAGAGTATAAAGTATAAAGAGTATAAAGAATAGAAATGGATGTATAGAATATAAAGAGTATAGAATATAATGAGTATAGAATATAATGAGTATAGAATATAAAAAGTATAGAGTATAAAGAGTATAGAGTATAAAGAGTATAGAGTATAAAGAGTATAAAGAATATAGAGTATAAAGAGTATAGAGTATAAAGAGTATAAAGAATAGAAATGGATGTATAGAATATAAAGAGTATAGAATATAATGAGTATAGAATATACAAAGTATAGAGTATAAAGAGTATAGAGTATAAAGAGTATAAAGAATAGAAATGGATGTATAGAATATAATGAGTATAGAATATAATGAGTATAGAATATAATGAGTATAGAATATAAAGAGTATAGAGTATAAAGAGTATAGAATATAAAGAGTATAAAGAATAGAAATGGATGTATAGAATATAAGGAGTATAGAATATAAAAAGTGTAGAGTATAAAGAGTATAGAGTATAAAGAGTATAGAGTATAAAGAGTATAGAGTATAAAGAGTATAGAGTATAAAGAGTATAGAGTATAAAGAGTATAGAGTATAAAGAGTATAGAGTATAAAGAGTACAGAGTATAAAGAGTACAGAGTATAAAGAGTACAGAATATAAAGAGTACTGAATATAAAGAGTATAGAGTATAAAGAGTATAGAGTATAAAGAGTATAGACTATAAAGAGTATAAAGAATAGAAATGGATGTATAGATAATAAAGAGTATTAAGAATAGAAATGGATGTATAGAATATAAAGAGTATTACGAATAGAAATGGATGTATAGATTATAAAGAGTATAAAGGATAGAAATCGATGTATAGAATGTAAAGAGAGTGGAGTCTTAAATTTTTAATCTGTGATTTGGTGTCTTGATCAGAAATCTTATAAATGTTAAAGATACTTTAAGAACTTCTTTATAACAACATCAATATCACATCTCATCCAACATGAAAGTTGTTCCAAAATAATACTTAATTCTCTTGACTTTTGCAGTTATTTTGCTATACGTAGTATTGACAGATTTCACAATGATATTAGTAAATGTTATTGCATATTGTATAAATGCTGTAAGAACAAGTATTGTGACTAATGTATTTAACACATTCCTATGAACTACTTATTTTTATTAAATAATGTTAACCGTTGTTAACTATAAATGTTGTGAAGTTTTATTTATGTGGCTTTATTTGCTTTGCTCAGGGTTATGTGGAGCTGACCATCTTTCCTACGGTGGTGAACTTGAATCGCATCAAGCTAAACAGCAAACAGTGCCGAATCTACAGGGTCAGAGTAAATGACCTTGAGGCTCCTTTTATTTACAATGACCCCACGCTGGAGATCTGTCATCATGAATCCAAACAGTAAGGACAGATTTACTTCTCGATTAATTCATAATATTAGGGCTGCACGATCATGATAAAAATCATAATGGTTGATATTCAGCTAGACATTGTGAATTGCATTTATTAGTGTGGATCTCTTTACGATGCAGCTGCATGATTTATTCTAAACATCCAAACTAAATAATACAATGTAGATAACAATAGGAATTATGTTGTTAGTAAAAAATCCGAAACGAGTCAACTTATCAATTTTACAATCTCTGATTCATTGCTGTATTAAGTGTCCAAACATACTCCGAAAACACGGATAAATAGCACAAGTGTGGTTATGTTATTGTTTTACACGTAATTGTAATCCCTAATTCAGCACTAATAAAAACATTTGCTAAATGACTCTTGAAGGTGTTTAAAGCTTCTTCGAAGTTTTATTAGGCATATGTACATTTTTTATTTATATTTTTTATCATTTATTTGCACAGAGATGCAAAACTCTAGTTATGTAATTTTCGGGTTAATATTAATTTTTCCAATTGGTTCTGTTTTGTTCGCTGTGGTTATCAGGAGAAACCTCAACTACTTTTCCAGTGCTTACACAGCCGCAGTTGGTGCTGTGGACCCGGATTCTGGAAATGGGGAACTTTCCATTAAAGTTCCATCAGAGCTCTGGAAACAGGGAGATGGTGAGTATATACAGTCTATGGTTCCGCATTAAAAGAGATATTGCCATTCAACGGATAATCTCATTATTTAAAATGATAGTTCACCGAATACTGTGTCATCATTAACTCACCCTCTTTAATTTTAAAACCTGCATTCCTTAGAGTAAAAGGTCACTGAAAAATGTAAGTTGTGTCATGATTTACTAACCCTGCTGTCATTTCAAACCTTTATGACTTAACACAAAAACATATTTGAAGTTTTAACTAAACGGCACTGGTAACTATTCACAAATCCAATGCAAGTGTATAAGTGCCAGTGACCAACATCTTCCAAAATATCTTCTTTTTTTATGTTTCATACTGGTTTAGAACGAAAGGTGGTGAGTAAATGATGAGACAGTTTTCAGATGAATTATCACTTTAATATAAACATAATTACGATTCTGTGCTATGCTTCATTTACTTTAATTTCTAACTTTGTATTATTAGACTTTTCACACTAATTCCAAAGCTTTTGTGGATGTAACACACATCAGACTGCCCTGTTGATCAATGTTTTTTTTATTTTTATTTCAGAGATGAAAGTTCTCAAAGTGTACATTGAGTTCTCACTGGACCAGCCAAAGGGAGGGCTGCACTTTGTAGTTCCTGACGTGGAAGGAAGTATGGCTGAAAGAGCAGCCCACGTCTTTTCCTTCGGCAACCAGAATTGCACACGGTAAGCTTCAGAAATTGTATTATGCACATAATAAAAACATAGCTTTGGAATCCCTCCAGTGAAGTTAGACAAAGGAAATATTAAAAATTGTGACTATGTGTTATCTTGTTTATTTGAATTTCTTAGTTCTCAAATAATCAAATATCTTCCAATAGGTTCTGGTTTCCATGTGTTGACTCGTACTCAGAGCTTTGCACTTGGAAGCTTGAGTTCACCGTGGATGCCTCTATGGTAGCTGTGTCCTGTGGGGATTTAGTGGAGACCATCTATACCCACGACATGCGCAAGAAAACCTACCACTACATGCTGCCCATCCCTACCGCTGCCCCTAACATCTCTCTGGCTGTTGGGCCTTTTGAGATTCTGGTCGATCCCTACATGCATGAGGTGCGTTTTTGAGAGAAAGCTGACGACATTTGATGTCAATAATTTATTATGTAGCAGTTAGGAGACATTTACTGAAAGGAGAACAGACGTTACAAATGTACATGAACATGAGCTTTGCGTCAGATTTGCTAGAGAAAATTTCAACTTCACTATCAGCCACCAGATGGTGTTGTGCACTCTCAATGTATAGTTAACCAAGACCAAGTTCAAATTAAAACAATACACACTTTTTGCATAATTGCTGTTTTATAATTTTTTTATATTTTCCTTTGATGTGCTTTCACAGGTGACTCATTTTTGCCTGCCTCAACTTCTGCCCCTGCTGAAGCACACCATGTCATTCCTGCATGAGATCTTTGAGTTTTACGAGGAGATCCTTACCTGCCGCTACCCATATTCTTGCTTCAAGACTGTCTTTGTAGACGAGTCTTACGTGCAGGTTTCGTCGTATGCATCAATGAGTATTTTCAGGTAACTTTCAGGTATTTTGAATTTCTATATGCTCATTAAAACTACAAATGCATCAACCGAAAAAGATTAACCATAGGAATGTTTAATGATCAATTTTGTATGTATGGTGACCACTCCAGTCCGATAATACTACTAATGAATTACTTAAATGGGAATATAAATTAAATGTTTCGATTTATCATATAAGCAATTGCTGAATAAAGGTTTTCTTTTACATAATATATACACTGTGTATAAATAGTTTGTAGCAATACATATACATACATACTCTATATTTTGAAAATATTTGCACATATTTCTATAGATTTATCAATAATTTTGAAAAATTTAAAAGTTTTACATGTTACATTATTCTTAAACAAATGGATGTATTTATAAACACATTCACACACAACATTTTGCACAGCTCACAGAGAGATACTATGTAAACACAAACCTTTATTCTGCAATTGACTAATCAATTAAAACAATCCCTAAATGCACATACAATAAATGTGACCCTTTGAAAACCAGGCTGAAGTCATAACATCAAATTCTGTGAAAAAAATCATTCAAGATTGATTATATCTGTTAATTTTACTATGATTTTAATTGTTGACATGGTCTTATTTCAACAATATTAAATATATATCAATGTTATATACTCATAGAATGTTCTTTCATTGTATAGAATGTACAAATCACATTTAGGGTCTCATATTTATTTATTATTTACAGTTTAGTTTTATTTGTTAGTTAAGATGTTTTAATACTCTCATTCCTATTTGTTGTTGATGTATGTGCTGGTCTCTTTCTCAGTACCAACCTTCTGCACAGTGGCATGATCATAGATCAGACTCCTCTGAGCAGACGCTTTCTGGCACAGGCTTTAGCCCAGCAGTTTTTCGGCTGCTTTATCTCAAGGATGTCTTGGTAAGTGGGTCAGGACATTAGGGTCTGATGGTAAAACAACTGCATTGTTGGTTAGTGCAGAGGCATTTCAAGTTTTTAAAGTTCTGGTGTGTAATTCTTCAAATTATCTACTGACAGAAGTGCAATATTTTATACATTACTATGTTTCAAGAGGTATATAAAAATATTTGCAGAGTAGAGTACATTTTATATTATGTTTTTTCATTGTTTATTGTTTTATAATGTTATATTGTAATGTAGGCAAAAAGTTATTGTTTATTTAATGTTGGTGCAGATACAAATCCATAAATTCTACTACAGACAACCACAAACCGTTTAATTCTAGCAGTCACCGAGAGATGGTTTTGAATTGCTATTAAAGTCAGAACAATCACACTTTTTCGCACTGTTTTCACATTGAAAAACACATGTGGTCGTGATTATGGCTCTGGCAAAAACTGAGTAAGAGAAGCTGATCAATAATGTCTTTTTTCCATTGTCTTTCTGCTCTGCACTGGGTTCTTAAGATTCTAACTTGAGTTATAGTCTGTGTGTGTTTTGAAAGAGCATGAGGTCCACCGCTGTATTGCTTTGTCCAAACCTTTGATTAGCTCTTACAATAGACCCCCTTGTGTGCTAAATGTCCAATGAAATCCAAATCAGATGTGGAGCCTTCTATAGCAGACTTTATTTATTTATTTGGGCATGTACAGGCCCCAACTGGAGAACCGCACCAGCTTTGAAATGGAGAACAGTCGCCTGCCTGCAATTAATGGTGTTGTTTAATGCAGTTCAAGCCTGTAATTGAAGACAGTGGCTTTCAAGCAGGCGGTCTCCAGTTCTATCCATTAGAACAGACTTACAATTGTGTTTCTGAGATCTAGATCCAAGCTCAGGTCTAAACAGCATTAAACCTTGTAACGCATACATGTGGTGTGGATATGTTTCATTAATTTTGCTGTATGATATCAGAGTAATTTGGGTTTTGTGATGTGTTTTGTCAAAGCTAGATGGAATATTAAATAATTTCAGGCTACATAAGAATATCGTTGTGAATCAAATAGTAACTTCTGCAATGTTGTGATTTAATCGCAGGTCTGATGAGTGGGTTTTGAAAGGAATTTCAGGATATATTTATGGCCTTTACCTGAAGAAAACATTTGGAGTCAACGAATATCGTCACTGGATCAAGGAGGTTTGAGAAATATAATGCTTGATGTCATGCTCTTTTCTATACATATGTTTATTTTTCTTTTCAAATCTATCTTTGGATGTGTTTGTTTCTCATAGGAACTAGACAAAATTGTGGAATATGAGCTGAAGATGGGAGGTGTATTGCTGCATCCTAGCTTCTCTGCAGGGAAAGAAAAAGACAAGTAAGTTTAATTTGGGATGTAACAAAGCGTGTATATTAGTTGCCAATATACTGAACCATCTTAATATATTTTATTAAACCCTTGCTAATAAATTCTAAACATCCATGAAATATCAGTCAATGCACATTGTCATATGTAAAGAGAAATAAAGATATGGAAAGATCGGACAAACACAGAAACTATGTTTTATGAGTTCTGTAAATTAAATTGCACGATCAACAAAATAGCTGTTTTTCATTTTCATGTGTCAGTTCTTGAGTATTTTACATTGTGAATGTGAAAGTCTTGAAAAAAAACACATATATGACTATAAAAAATATGCCGAAAAACTAAAGTAGACTACACATGGGTATTTAAACCCCCAAATATTAACATCCGTGTTATCACTTCCTTTAAAGGTAAGGTTGACATTTGCCTGGAATAGATATTGACAGTTAGTCCTTAGTTTCCTTTGGCTGTTGAATGATGGATTATCATAATCTATGTTTTTTTCTTAGCCCAACACCCCATCTTTTCTTCTCTATCAAACATCCACATACACTGTCCTGGGAATATTATAAGATGTTCCAGTGCAAAGCTCACCTGGTCATGCGGCTCATCGAGAACAGGATCAGCATGGAGTTCATGCTTCAGGTGAACATACTTCAAAATATTTTATTTTTATACGTTTGACAGATAAAGCAAAAAGTGCAGCTTGAAGTGTTACACAATTCAAACCTCAGATTCTGACCACCCACATGCCTTGATCTGCAACCAGTTCTTCATATTAAACCATTATTGTTCCTGTTGTAAATGTGTCAAGTTTCTTAAACTCAGTCTGAGGTCCTCTAATCTCTCATCAGGTGTTTAACAAGCTCTTGAGTCTGGCCAGCACGGCATCATCCCAAAAATATCAATCTCATATGTGGAGCCAGATGCTGGTGTCCACCTCTGGGTTTCTCAAATCTATCTCCAATGTGTCGGGGAAGGACATCGGACCTCTCATCAAGCAGTGGGTGTATCCTTCAAATGTCCAGCCTGGAAAAGCATATTGATTGATATACAGTATCAGTATTGTGAAGTGTTTAGTATACTGTAGAATAATGTTTGGTCCTCTTGGTTTTATTACAAATTTAGTGTAATACAGGATGACTTTATTTTTCGTATTGCACTCTTTCTTTTCCTGCAATAGCTTATTGAAACGGTTTAGCACTTAATCATCAAAACAGTTCTGCTTATGTGTGACCTTTTGTGCTTGTTTTGTACATTATCTTTAAATCATCAATCTCAGAGACCAGAGTGGGGTGGTCAAATTTTTTGGCAGTTTTGCCTTCAACAGGAAAAGAAATGTCTTGGAGCTAGAGATTCGTCAGGACTACACATCATCTGGCACTCAGAAATATGTGGTGAGTGTGCACATTGACAAATTGTGCAACAGCGTTTAGGGGTCGACCCAAGTTCAAGTCCATAGCATGTGGTCTTTCCTGTTTTTTCACTCACCACGTACAGTTTCCAGACATCTCAACTGTCCTTCACAATAAAATGTTATAAAAAAGTTTGGTCTACTCAGTTGTTCTGGCAGAGGTGATCCGCTGAACTCATATGCATACTTGTTTTTTCATCAGGGTCCAATTAAAGTGACGGTACAGGAGCTGGATGGCTCATTTAATCACACCCTGCAGATAGAGGAGAACAGTCTGAAACATGACATCCCCTGTCACTCCAAAAGTAGAAGGTAGAAGTCCTCAGTTCATTCAAGAAATATCACGATGCCTGAATCTCGACAAGTGTGTAGTCAAAAGTTTTGCATTTAGAAACTAATCTTAGTTTTACACTGAATTACAAGAAAAAAACATGATTCAGGTCATCTTTTCTGTGAAGTCAACATGAAATCAAATTAACCATTTAGTTTTTTATATATATTTTTCAGTTCAGTTAACGATTCATGTATATTCCCTCATAATCTTACATCAAATTAACTCCACATGCTTTGATATAGAGTATATACAGTATGTGCAGTTGAGCTTTTACACCATTTGTAAGTGATCTCTCTTTCTCTGTATATGTGTCTGTCAGAAACAAGAAAAAGAAAATCCCTCTGATGAATGGAGAGGAAGTTGATATGGACTTATCAGCCATGGAGTAAGCTATTCAATGTTTTATTCATGTCTCTTTGTTTACAGATAATTCAGCAATTCAAAGAGCTTCACATTAACATCTATGCAATTTTCTATCTATGCAAAATACTTCTTAAATTTGAGCTGTACAACAGTTTTTTTTAGCAGTAACATAGCTTGTGAAGTAGTTCCGTTGTTCATTTCTAATTATGTTCATACATTGTGGAACATTTTAAATTTGATGAATTTTGTACATATCACTTATGATATCTGTATGTTCCCTTTTTAGTACTTATGTTATAGTCTCAAAAACACAAATTCAAGTTTACATATAGATATGTAACTAACAAAAGACAATGTTGTATACAGAAGGATCAATAATGGCTATATTTTTAGTGTTTAAATGTGTCCATAGCAACATATTTGGTGAAAAAAATTTTTTTGGCATGATGTGAAGCAAAACAGATATCATTATACTATGATAACAGATATCATTATAAATGGATTATATATTATATAAGATCATATAGACTCATATAACACATACAATGCACATGGAAAACTGTATCGCACATATGCTACACCTGGAATTGTATTCCTTACCATTTGCCCTAACAGTCCTAAATGTAACGCACCTAAATATAGTCCTGAATACAGCCCTGGTGCACATGGACATACCTTTTTAAATCATTTAATGTTATTTTTATGTTATTTATTATATTGCTTGTCTTTAAATGTTATACGTTTTGTATCCGAATCCTCTCTTTTGATTAAAATAAGCAGGAAATAAACAAATCTCTGTTCTGTTAAATCCCAGTGCTGATTCCCCTCTGCTGTGGATCCGGATCGATCCGGACATGTCGATCCTGCGGAAAGTGGAGTTCGAGCAGGCGGATTTCATGTGGCAGTATCAGCTTCGATTCGAGAGGGATGTGGTGGCTCAGGAGGAAGCTATTTCAGCCCTAGAGAAATTCCCCACACCTGCTTCACGGCTCGCTCTAACTGATATCCTGGAGCAGGACCAGTGCTTCTATAAAGTCCGCATACAAGCCTGCTTCTGTCTGGCTCAGGTGAAACATGGTTGATGTGTATTCATTCAGAGCTTTTGTCAATGTCACATGCCAGGAATTACAATAGTTTACTTTTTAATTTTTGTATTTTCACTTTTGAGTTAACTTGATTTGTGTTTTAGATTGCAAATTCTATGGTGAGCACGTGGACAGGCCCGCCTGCAATGAAATCTCTCTTCACACGCATGTTCTGCTGCAATAGCTGCCCGAATATAGTCAAGACCAACAACTTCATCAACTTCCAAAGCTACTTTCTGCAGAAGGTGAAACTCAGATCTCACTTTTATGATTGAAATATGGAGTTATTCATAGTGCTTTATAATCATTTATTGAGTTTGATACTGTCATGTAGACTATGCCAGTGGCCATGGCTTTGCTCAGAGATGTCCAGAACCTTTGTCCTAAAGAGGTCCTGAACTTTATCCTGGACCTCATTAAATACAATGACAACCGGAAGAACAAGGTAAGGGGGAAATAAATCATGTGAATGTCTTGTAAGATGGTTATTACAGTCAAAGACTATGTGCTTTACCCCCACAGTTTTCTGATAATTATTATCGGGCCGAGCTGATCGATGCCCTCACAAACTCGCTGACTCCTGCCATTAACATTAATAATGAGGTGCGAACGGTGGACAACTTGAACGCAGATGTTCGGCTCATCTTAGAGGAAATCACCCGCTTCCTAAACATGGAAAAACTTCTCCCAAGCTTCCGAAACACCATTACTGTCAGGTGTGTGTTTCGTCTTGTTCAGTATCTGGAATTCTAGGTGTGTTTTGACTCTAGGTTGATTTTAGTCTCAGTAATGACAAGAATTGATGCGTGCATTCTGTTCTGCTTTTATTTCAAAACTCTCTGCCAACACATTGAAATTGTCAGTTGAACTTTTGAAGGGTTAAACTTTCATTACACTGGACAGATATAAAAAGAAAAGCCTTATGCTTTTATCCATTTTGGTCATGGAAAATGTGATTCAGCTTCGCTTACCATAAAAATGTGTTTATATTGTGAAATCTTTCTGTAAGCTTTCTTCAGAAAGCAACCTGTAGTTAATAATGCGTCACCCCATTAATGGAGTGCATGTCTCTTGTTGTCTGTCCTAAAACACACAGGCTGGTATATAAGGTAGAAATCCACAAGCATACAAAGCACATGTGCCAATAATGTAACAGTTAAAAGAAAAATTTAAGTCAATTGGAAAGCAATGTTAAAAATGCAAAAACTAGTTGTACATTGTATGTCATACACAACTATCCTAAATACATCATTGCAACTTAAAGTTTATACACTTTTATTGTTCTGTTCTGTAGCTGCTTACGGGCCATCCGTATGCTTCAGAGGAACGGCCACATTCCGAGTGACCCCTGTCTGTTCAAGTCCTATGCTCAGTACGGTCACTTTGTGGATGTGAGAATTGCAGCACTGGAGGCTGTAGTAGACTATACCAGAGGTACATATTTGTTTGCCTTCCCTATTCTTTCTCTTTTACTTCGTCAGTTTATTCAGCATAATTTATGGTGTGCCCTTCATGCACCCCAGGTGTCATTTATGAGCAGGACTTTATTTTCATCAATACTGCCATAAATATCATAGAGAGGGAGCATGTGCTCAGCCCTCAAAGTCAAACACAAGAGGCTACTATTAAGGTTTTGCATGAAACCTTGAGAGCGTGTTTATATGTTTTACTTTATACGGTTGGTGACAAATTGCCAGTTTAAGGTTTTATGTGGAAAATGGTGTTGAAAAGCCAACTGTGATTGTTGTTTAAACTGAAGTCTGCTGTAAGGCTTTCCAGTAAAAGTCAGTGTTAAATATATTGCTGGTCAGGTCTGTGGAAATTGAGATGAGGTTTATCCCCAGACTTCCTCTGAATCCCTTATTGTCTGAAGTTGGGCAGTTATGCTCCATTTGAGATCACCAGAGAAGAATATTGACCTGAAGTTGCTCAATGAGGCTTATAAGGGCAGTTAACCCAAAAATCTAAATTCTGTCATTATTTAATCAGCTTCTTACCTGAATGAATTGGTTTCATCTGCAGAACCCAAATGAAGATTTTGAATAATCTTGATAAACGAAGATTATTTGTATATAAAATTATAAATTTTTTGTCCTTTCAATAGAAGTCAATGCAGAGCAATGGTTTTCGGTTACCAACATTCTACATCTTTTTTTCTAGATTTTTTAATTTTTCATGCCGACAGTAACTCACTTGGCTTTATTATAAATGTAACTGTTGTGTTAAGTGTGTTTTTTATTTCTTCACTATTGGCAGTTGACCGGAGCTCTGTTGAACTACAGTGGCTTTTGGATCTGGTACAGAATGACCCAGTGCATTACATAAGGTGTGTGAAGATGTGAATATCTTGTATTGACAATTGACAATTATTTGCAATGTATTTTGTGCAATATTTTGCCATTGACCTTTAATGCACTATTAATAACCCAAATTGGACATTTTATTGTTTGGGACAAGTCTAGTATCTTCTGTATGAACTACGTAATAAAGTTATATACAAATATCAGTCATAATTAACCATGCTTTATTTTAGTTTGTAAGAAACACTTTTTCTTAAGCATTAATCGTCAATTGTTGTTCTTATGGTTTCATTGAGCTTGTATTTATTGGAGGATTCTAGGATAAGTAGTTTGATATATTTAGTGTTCCCAAACTCTTTTATTCTGACATCTGTCTTTCAGGCATAAGATTCTCAGCATGTTGGCCAAGAATCCACCTTTCACTAAAGCTGCCGAGTCTTCATTGTGTAACGAAGCTTTAGTGGACCAACTGTGGAAGTTGATGAACTCAGGTAAAACACACATATTGAATTCTTTTCCCCACATGTTCTGGTAGTGCACATGTGGACTTAATTTTACTATTGTTGCCCATGCCAAAAGTCTAAACTCTATATTCTATATTTATGTTACATGACAAACTTGTGCCATTGCTTGCCAATATGAATTGAACATACTGACTTGTTATTCAAACCCCAACTGGTTTGTTTTACAAAGGTAACCGGAATGCCTATATATATATTTTGTATATGTATATATATTTATTCACAGAACCATAGGACTCCTTATGTGCACATGACCCATTTAATATTGGGTTCTCTACCATTCACCCTGCATGGGATCTGAAACACAAAAGAAAGTTGTGAAAGCACCTATTCACTAGCCAGAGCTCTTTATATCAAATTTCCAGTACTGTGGTTGTACTTGGAAGAGGAGTAAATCATTTTTTTTTTACAACTCTGTTAAAGAGAGTCGTAGTGAACGTTTTCTTGATTTGTTTTCTGACAGGGAGGTCTTGTTTCATTCTCAATGTGGAGGGGTTTATTGTGTCAAAACACACTTCTGTGTTGGGGTTTGTAGCCGCTCTTGGCAGTACAAGTTTTGAGCCGTTGCCAGCTGTGATGAAAGTCATTTCTCGTACGTTTGGTTAAAGAGGTTGTAGACGGTGCTCAAGGACTTTGTTGCTCTTTGTCCTTAACTTGACATGTATACGATGCAGATGCAGTGTTTTTCTGTGAAAATTATGGCCTCAGCAATCTCAATGGCTTCCTTATTTTTTTCCTAAAGGTTTGGGTCAAGTTAGTACCTCTTTTAAATGTAATACTTTTCTTGTTAGTCAATACACTTCTCTATTCCTGATTAATCTTGGCTTGAGTTAAAGTGTCTCTTGTCATTTCTCGCTTGTGTGACTTTCTTTTACAGAACATAAAATAAGATATCTTGAAATATGTTGGTAACTTGCACACATTCACTTGAATTGGTTTTGGGTCCATACAATAGAAGTGAATGGGTGCCACTAGTGTTCTAAAATTTTTCAAATTGTCTCTTTTTTTGTTCTGCAGAAAGAAAAAACACAACGGCTTGAGATAGTTAAAATGATGACAATGTCCCACAAATTGTGAATATCTGCGTTTTGTTAAATTTGTGAGTTTTCATGAAGGTGTACATCTTCTATTATCTGTCTGTGTGATGCATGTGTCTCAGGTACCGCTCATGACTGGCGTCTGCGCTGTGATGCGGTGAATCTGTACTACAATATGTTCGGGCTGACGCGTCCCTCCTGTCTGCCACTGCCTGAGCTGGGTCTCGTGCTGAACCTAAAGGAGAAGAAAGCAGTTCTTAACCCCATCATCAAATCTGAACAAGGCCCTGGTGCTCCAAAGGTGACCTGCTGCATGGCCACTGTACACTGACACTGCAATTTAATGAATTTATTTTAAGGATACAGTAGTGGTAATGTTGCTCAAAATGTAACTGTACATTTTTTTGGCAGTTCTGGGGCACTATTGACTACCACATAAAGAAAAAATGTATAATCATTTTTTGATAGAAAACAAAAGATATTTTGAAAAATATAATAAAAAATTGTCTACTATAGTATTGAAGGATGCCCAAATATATTCTTCCAAAAAAAAACTGGATACAGGTTTGGAATGATTTGTTCTGACAAACCTTTTTATTTTGGGTGACTATCCATTTAAATGTCTAGGAAGTATAACATGTTAAAGAATAATGCATCTCTTAAAAATAAGATCTCGCTTGCCGTCTATGTACATAACAAAGTGTAGTTTAAATGTCTGAACGTGCATTACATGGGCTGGAGTAATTGCATACGTTTTATGGATTGGTTGAATAATTCAGCTGTTTTTCATCATATCATTCACAGCTGGAAGAGGAGCAGCATGTTATAATGGAGCCAGCACTGAGCGGTGTTACTATGGCCCCACAGAGTTTAAAGAGGAAGTCAGAGACACCATTAGGTTCATCCCCTGAACCTGGACAGATTATGCAGGACGAGCCCCCTGCTAAAATATCTTTGAAGGGCAGGGTAAGTTAACCGCTCTCACATTTGTTACATCTTATTATCTGTTATTATTATAGCCGATTAATGTGAATGTTTATATTTGGTGCCACAATGTGTGCTGACACATCTTTAATAAATAATATGCTCATTTGAAGCTTTAAAGAAAATGGTACATTGATACGAGGACATTTTATATAACATTTATGTAAATATATTTTTTGTATTTGGGTAAAGGTTTCAATTAAGCAATAAGGTGCGTAAGGCCGGGCTCTATCAAGAATAAATCACAGCTGAAGGGGGTTGTAAGGTACGACACGAAGTGGAGCTGTGATTTATCTACGATTCAGCCCAGCCTTAAGAACCTTATTGCTTTTATAAAACCGTTGCCACACAATGAAAATGTTAAATGTAAAAAAAATACATTCATTAGTATTTATTATATTTTAAGGTTTCATTAACTGCCTTCCACTGTAAAAAGTAGTACCTTACTGTCGCAGTTGTATGTTCACATTGCTAATGGTGGTTGCTAAGGAGGATCAATGAAGCACAAAACCCTTGAGTGATGCCATCATAGCTGTGCCATATCATGAATAAAACACAGTGGCTGAACAATCAGAATTGAAGAATGGAACTAACGGTTCTATAAGTTTTTTTTTTTTTACTATTTTTGTTAATTCCCAACACAGGAGGAGGAAGATATTGATATGGACTCAGTTCACGACAGCCAGGCATTCATCTATCACCATCTAAACATGCTTGAGAGACCTTCAACTCCTGGTGAGGCAAACACACACCCACCAGGACATTTTAACCTCTTTACTGAACATGTTCTAACACTGTGTTATTTTTATTTGTTTAGTGAATAGTCAAATCCAAAGATATTGGAAACTTGCATCAGTGAGTTTTTGAGTAACAATACTGTTGTGTTACACTGCCTCTTGACAGGTAAAGAACCATCTTTAGTGGAGCAGGCCATATTGTCCATGCCGGGAACGCCCATGCCCCTGTTGAGCAAAGAGAGCATGTCGTCAAAACACGGAGATCACCATCATCACCATCATCACCATCATGAGCACAAGAAAAAGAAGAAGAAACACAAGCACAAACATAAACACAAACACAAGCATGACAGTAAAGACAGAGATTCTCACGCTTTCAGTAACAGTCCGGCCAGTGGCCGCTCGATTCGTTCTCCATCCCTGTCTGACTAAAAACCATTTTTAATATGTTTTAGGTTTGTTTACCCAAAAACAAATGGTTCAATGATTCTGTGATGTATTACCAGATTCGTCAGATTATCTGGAAAATGTATTTCACTGCAATCAGTTGATTTGATATATAGAGCAGCTTTCTGGAGCCCAAGGTATACCCCCCTACAGACCTCATATAAAGTCCAGATGAAGAATAATTCCTGTAGTATCATGTGAACGCATATAGAATTGCCCTGTTTGTGGCTAATGAACAGTATCAATAAAGATTTATATCCACCCAGAACCACTGGGTTAAATCCCATCACTGTCCGTCAAGGTAAATGTCCAAATTCTGCAAGCTCTATAGAATATTAACTGCTTGTAATCTTTTCGATGGTGCTCCATTAGTTACTAAAGACAAAGATAATTAAATCTGGCCCAATTTTTGGTCACAAATGTTCGAGCAGAGTAGTATTGTAATTTGAGTCACCCCTCATCTTTTTAGTTTCACTTTTACACCCGAGCCTGTGCTTTTAATGTTTTATTATGGATATTTTATAGAATAGTTATACAGTTGTTACCAGTAAACAGGAAATGTTCTTGTTTAATTGTTTTTTTTATACATTCAATAAATAATTTTCAAAATGTTGTTTCTTTGTGTTTTTGTTACAGGCAATCCACGTCAGTATTATTGTTATTATTTTATGGATCATATATCCGTAAGCAATAAAGCTAAACTGATAAAAGGTTCAACTATATACTAAATTTTTATTAGAACTATAGTTATATATTTCGTAGTGTTATGGTCCTTCCTTTAACTTGATTTTTCCTGATTTTGTCATTCTGGTAGGACATGTCTAATTAGAAACATACCTTTTCTACAAAAGAAATATAAAGACAACAGCTTTGTTTAAAATACCACTTTCAATGGAAAATACATGTAAGTAATGCTACTATGTCTCTTTTTACAATTAAAGCTATTGAAATTACCTTAAACTATTTACTACGCTTTTTCGTAAATCAATTTGTACTTAAAAAAATGTCAAATTAAAACCTTTAAAAACATGTATATAAACTGTTTAAAGTATATTCCTAAGAAAAAACATATAAGTAAATCTGATTTACTCAAATATTTCTATTGCCATTCATCAAAAATACTGGTGCATTTTTTGCCTTAAAATAAACTTAAAAAATATTTTTACTCAGTTATTTTATTTTTTTCCACTGAAACAATAAGGTCTTTTAAAACTTTAAAAATAGATTACGTTCCCAGAAAAGGGAACAGGATTGAGTCATGCAAATTTGCTAATTGCAAGTTAATGGTCAGCGTTACAAAGGCATGTGTTGTACATTTTGAAATGATATTACGGTATTTGTAGCACTTGATTATAAGAAGTCAAATGAATAGTGCTATACAGAAATACTTGAAAATAGCATCAGGGTTGACATTGCATGTTGATATAAATCATTAAAAAATTAAACACTATAGCACTGTAAAACTGTCGGGATTACAACTGGGAGATGATGCAGTTTCATTGAAGTTATGTTCCTGGAATTCACAATTTTAGTCTTATTTTTTTTAGCTACAGGCTGACATAAAACCAGGGATGTACTTAAAATGGTTTATATTTTAAAACAGATTATGTATACATACTCCAAATCATTGTTCAATGATGAGTCTACACTTATAATATGGACATGTAATTGTTACTAAATAATATTTTTATTTGAATGGTAATAGTATGGATGAAAAACGAGAATCATTGCAAAACTTGCTAAACTTTTCCCTTATTGGCATAAATACAACTTTACCTATTTTGAATTTAATGTTCTTTACTTAAATGGAATGTAATATAAAGGAAAGAACATTTATTGTTGGTAAAACTTTATTTGTTTTTAAAGTAATTATATATCTTATTATTCCTTACGGAAACAATAGGCCCCAATATTGTGAAATGACACAACTGCACTGTGAATGGCCTTTATGTAAACTCTATTATAAATCATTATATTGTATCTCAATTATTGTAATCTGCTGTAGTTTAACTCTCTGATGGAAGTGATTGATATGTATATAGTGAGTCTCAAAAGAAAAATGTTTCGGCACATGAAGAACAAGCTTAATATATTGCAAACTATGGTTCTTGGAAGGTTTTTAGCCTCGTCACTTAGCATTGTTTGGAAAATGATACAGATTGGCTTTGGGGGGGAATTGTCACTGGAAATAAAACCGAATTTAATTTATGTGGGCTTGTAAATTCGTGTGAATGTGCAATGTTTTATTGTCTCTGACACAATGGTTAAATCTGTATCGTAAGATTCAGGCCTTTTCCCATAAAAAAGGTGAAGACTTGATTGCTTTGAGCATGCCATGCTTACTAGACTAAGGCCATGTTCATACCAGATGCGTTAAGAGCGTCAGACACGACTGATTTACATGTTAGGTCAATGCAGAGACGCGAATCAATTTACTGCTTTAGCTAAAACAAACTCATCAGGGCTTTATGTGGAAACACAGAGCTTTATAAATCCACATTTTAAATTATTTATAGACAGGAATAAAAGTGATATTTGCTGGAAGAAATTTAGTGGAGAAAAAATTATCTTCCCTCAATTTGAGCTCTATACACATATTGAGACTATAAATAAAGCCGCCACATTAAGTTTAATCACTTTATTGTACAATAAAATGACTGTTCCTTTGATAGGTTGATGAGTTCATCTGACAGAAGCCCCTCCCCCCTGGACTGAGGAACTTGAGTATGTCTCACTAACGCTGCAGCTGTCGGCACAGTGGTGTGGCATGAAAGGACACAACATCTCGTTCACTGCGTCTGTTAACAGGGTTAACCTAGACTTTCCCTTTCTGTCAGTCTCTCTATGTCTCTCGCGACAGCCGGAGTCAATGTGCTCAGGGTCTCCTCGTAATGTCAAGTAACCAGACAAGGAGATTCCAGAGGTCTGGTCAAAGGTCCCATAACGCGTCCTTACTCTCAGACAGGACCTGCGCAATAAGGCTCAATGGGGGAAAGGCTTACTTCCGCTTGTCCCGGGGCCAGCTGTGCGCTAGGGTGTCCATGCTTAGGGGGCCTTTGGTCAGAGAATTCCACAGCGGACAATGGGAGCTGTTCCATGAAGCAAACAAGTCCACCTGGGCTTGTATGAACCGGTCCCATATAAGCTGAACCACCCGAAGGTGGAGTCTCCACTCCCTCATCTGATGAGAGAGCGTGTCCGCTGTCTGGTTCAGGTAGCCTGGGAGAAACACCACTCGCAGGAATTTTATCATCTGCTGACTCCAGAGGAGGAGGCGTCGGACAAGTTGTGACATCCGTTGCGATTGTACTCCACCTTGGTGGTTGACGTAAGCAACCGCAAACATGCTGTCGGACCGGACCAACACATGCTTGCTCTGTATGAGGGGCTGGAACCTCTTTAGGGCAAGCAAGACCGCTGGCAAACTGCGGGCATGCAGCCTCTACCCGACACTGTGCCCCAGCCCACACTGCTCCCCAGCCCAATCTGTTGTCACCTCAACGTGCCTCGAAACCTGTACGAGGGGAATCCCCTCTTGCAAAAGGGACATAGAAGACCAGGGGGCTAGGGTGCGGAGACACACAGGCATAATCCGCTGTTTTGGGAGGGGCCGTTCAGACCCGAGTCTGAAGCCAGTGCTGAAGCGGTCACATGGGCATCAATCCGAGTGGGATTACCCCAGTCAAGGACGCCATATGCCCCAGGAGCCTCTGAAATTGCTCAGGCATTTCAAGGCGTGGGCCAGCTCCTCCATGAGTTGTGCAGACATGATGACAGAGTCTGTTTCCATACAGAGTTAAGAGATACTTTGCACTGGGGCGAGCTTGCTCTTTTCTGGGTTGACCCGAAACCCAAACGGTCTAGGTGCCGGAAAAGTAGGTCCCTGTGTGTACATGTTAATTCTCGCGAGTGTGCTAAGATAAGCCAGTCGTCGAGATAGCTGAGAATGCGCATGCCCCGCTCTCTGTGGGGGGCCCGGGGCTGCTTCAGTGACCTTCGTGAAGACCAGGGAGACAGGGACAGTACGAAGGGCAGGACCTTGTTCTGGTAAGCGCGACCCATGACAGCAAAATGTAGGAACAGACAGAATCGAGGACGCGCTTCTGTGTCAGCATTCTGAATGGCAATCTGTGCAGAAAGTGGATCAAAGAACGCAGGTTCAGAATAGGGCGCAGCCCTCCACCCTTTTTTGGGGACCATGAAGTGTGGGCTGTAGAAGCCCGACAACATCTTGACTATGGGAGTAGGTTCGAATCATATCTTTTGTCAAAAGAGTTGCCACCTCTGCCCGAAGGACGGAGAAATCGTCTCCTCTCAGTCAGGTATGGAGGATTCTCCGGAACTTGGGAGGGTGATGGGCGAACAAAACAGACGGATCTTTCTCTCAAGCCAACGCCCTGGTCTACAAAGCATGGCCCATGCGAGCAGCTGTTGGGCCAGCGGGACCAAAGGATTGATGTCCTTCACTATCCCTTGTAGAGGGGGGTTCAGTTGTGCTTGTAGGGCATGGCAAGCAAATTTCATTCCCCAATTCCATTGACCTTTTAAATTCAAGTTTAGATTCGACAGGTTCTCAAGATCGAACCCCATTGTCGAGAGACAGACAGGAACGGAACCAAAGTTTTTAACATTATAAGGGCAATATTGTTTAAAAAAGTCAACCTTGTTGGTTTTTACTATACGTAGGTCAATATTTGGACACCCACATGAGGTGTCTCTTTAAGTTTTTATAGAATTATTTTTAGTTTAAGTGCATGATACTTCACAGTAAAGTAAGGTATTTCACAGTAAATCAATTACTAATAAACGTACTCATGAATATTCAAATCTAGTAATAATTTTATGTTCGATACAGAGCTACTCCTTGGCGTTTTGATGGATATTTTTGATTCTGGATTGTATATTTTAATTCTTTGAAATCTTTAGAAGTTTGCTGTCTACAGAAATCGGTGTGCATTTTTGTCGTGTCCATAATGCAGGATTATTTATCTTTTTTTAAATAGAAAACTTGCGCATAGACTGTTATTTTCATCTGATGTTTAAACAATATCATCAAGGGTTTTGTATGTACAAAAAAGATGGCTTAGTTTACTGGTTGCAGTTATATTGACCGTAAGAATGTTTTATTATCACATCCATAACCCAAAATGTCACATCCATAACGTTGAAATTGCCCATAAGCAAACACTTGACATTTTCTTTTTATTTGATATTTAATAACTTTAACATTTATTTTTAATAAAATTATTAATGTATTTTCTAATATGAACAAATTCCTTGATACAAATTTGTAAATTGCATTTGATTGTCATAAAGGCAGGATTGTATCGTTTCTTTTCTACAATTTTGTAAAACTAGATCTCCAAAGTTTTGTTCACTCTCTGGCGATTTCTCATATGATGATAAATCAATAGAACTAGGGTTATAAGTATAGTGTGTTCACAACAGAATGTTAGTTTCTTTTGTGTGTATTGATTGGAGGTTGTGAGTATAGTGTGGAGTGTGTGAGTGTGAGTGAGTGACGTTAGTTGTGTTGTGTGTATTGATTGAAGGTTGTGAGTATAGTGTGGAGTGTGATTGAAGTTAGTTGTATTGTGTGTATTGATTGGAGGTTGTGAGTATAGTGTGGAGTGTGAGTGAGTGACGTTAGTTCTGTTGTGTGTATTGATTGGGAGTTGTGAGTATAGTGTGGAGTGTGAGTGAGTGACGTTAGTTGTATTGTGAGTATTGATTGGAGGTTATGAGTATAGTGTGGAGTGTGAGTGACGTTAGTTGTGTTGGGAGTATTGATTGGAGGTTGTGAGTATAGTGTGGAGTGTGTGACGTTAGTTGTGTTGTGTGTATTGATTGGAGGTTGTGAGTATAGTGTAGAGTGTGTGTGACGTTAGTTCTGTTGTGAGTATTGATTGGGGGTTGTGAGTATAGTGTGGAGTGTGTGTGTGTGTGTGTGTGTGTGACGTTAGTTGTGTTGTGTGTATTGATTGGCGGTTGTGAGTATAGTGTGGAGTGTGTGTGTGACGTTAGTTCTGTTGTGAGTATTGATTGGGGGTTGTGAGTATAGTGTGGAGTGTGTGTGTGTGTGTGTGTGTGTGAGTGACGTTAGTTGTGTTGTGAGTATTGATTGGAGGTTGTGAGTATAGTGTGGAGTGTGTGAGTGACGTTAGTTGTGTTGTGAGTATTGATTGGAGGTTGTGAGTATAGTGTGGAGTGTGTGTGACGTTAGTTCTGTTGTGTGTATTGATTGGAGGTTGTGGGTATAGTTTGGAGTGTGAGTGACGTTAGTTCTGTTGTATGTATTTATTGGAGGTTGTGAGTATAGTGTGGAGTGTGAGTGACGTTAGTTGTGTTGTGTGTATTGATTGGAGGTTGTGAGTATAGTGTGGAGTGTGTGAGTGACGTTAGTTCTGTTGTGAGTATTGATTGGAGGTTGTGAGTATAGGGTGTAGTGTGAGTGACGTTAGTTCTGTTGTGAGTATTGATTGGAGGTTGTGAGTATAGTGTGGAGTGTGTGTGACGTTAGTTCTGTTGTGTGTATTGATTGGAGGTTGTGAGTATAGGGTGTAGTGTGAGTGACGTTAGTTGTGTTGTGTGTATTGATTGGAGGTTGTGAGTATAGTGTAGAGTGTGTGTGACGTTAGTTCTGTTGTGAGTATTGATTGGAGGTTGTGAGTATAGTGTGGAGTGTGTGTGACGTTAGTTCTGTTGTGTGTATTGATTGGAGGTTGTGGGTATAGTTTGGAGTGTGAGTGACGTTAGTTCTGTTGTATGTATTTATTGGAGGTTGTGAGTATAGTGTGGAGTGTGTGTGTGAGTGACGTTAGTTGTGTTGTGAGTATTGATTGGAGGTTGTGAGTATAGTGTGGAGTGTGTGTGTGAGTGACGTTAGTTGTGTTGGGAGTATTGATTGGAGGTTGTGAGTATAGTGTGGAGTGTGTGTGACGTTAGTTGTGTTGGGAGTATTGATTGGAGGTTGTGAGTATAGTGTGGAGTGTGTGTGACGTTAGTTGTGTTGTGAGTATTGATTGGAGGTTATGA
This sequence comes from Triplophysa yarkandensis, assembly GCA_033220385.1. Taxonomy (NCBI): domain Eukaryota; kingdom Metazoa; phylum Chordata; class Actinopteri; order Cypriniformes; family Nemacheilidae; genus Triplophysa; species Triplophysa yarkandensis. The sequence goes on from CM065668.1 coordinate 15,229,397, forward strand.
GTATAGTGTGGAGTGTGTGTGACGTTAGTTGTGTTGTGAGTATTGATTGGAGGTTGTGAGTATAGTGTGGAGTGTGTGTGTGAGTGACGTTAGTTGTGTTGTGAGTATTGATTGGAGGTTGTGAGTATAGTGTGGAGTGTGTGTGTGTGAGTGACGTTAGTTGTGTTGTGAGTATTGATTGGAGGTTGTGAGTATAGTGTGGAGTGTGTGTGACGTTAGTTGTGTTGTGAGTATTGATTGGAGGTTGTGAGTATAGTGTGGAGTGTGTGTGACGTTAGTTGTGTTGTGAGTATTGATTGGAGGTTGTGAGTATAGTGTGGAGTGTGTGACGTTAGTTGTGTTGTGAGTATTGATTGGAGGTTGTGAGTATAGTGTGGAGTGTGTGTGTGACGTTAGTTGTGTTGTGAGTATTGATTGGAGGTTGTGAGTATAGTGTGGAGTGTGTGTGTGAGTGACGTTAGTTGTGTTGTGAGTATTGATTGGAGGTTGTGAGTATAGTGTGGAGTGTGTGTGTGTGACGTTAGTTGTGTTGTGAGTATTGATTGGAGGTTGTGAGTATAGTGTGGAGTGTGTGTGACGTTAGTTGTGTTGTGAGTATTGATTGGAGGTTGTGAGTATAGTGTGGAGTGTGTGTGACGTTAGTTGTGTTGGGAGTATTGATTGGAGGTTGTGAGTATAGTGTGGAGTGTGTGTGACGTTAGTTGTGTTGTGAGTATTGATTGGAGGTTGTGAGTATAGTGTGGAGTGTGTGAGTGACGTTAGTTGTGTTGTGAGTATTGATTGGAGGTTGTGAGTATAGAGTGGATTGTGTGAGTGACGTTAGTTGTGTTGTGAGTATTGATTGGAGGTTATGAGTATAGTGTGGAGTGTGAGTGACGTTAGTTGTGTTGTGAGTATTGATTGGAGGTTGTGAGTATAGTGTGGAGTGTGAGTGACATTAGTTGTGTTGTGAGTATTGATTGGAGGTTGTGAGTATAGTGTGGAGTGTGTGTGACGTTAGTTGTGTTGTGAGTATTGATTGGAGGTTGTGAGTATAGTGTGGAGTGTGTGAGTGACGTTAGTTGTGTTGTGAGTATTGATTGGAGGTTGTGAGTATAGTGTGGAGTGTGTGAGTGACGTTAGTTGTGTTGGGAGTATTGATTGGAGGTTGTGAGTATAGTGTGGAGTGTGTGTGACGTTAGTTCTGTTGTGTGTATTGATTGGAGGTTGTGAGTATAGGGTGTAGTGTGAGTGACGTTAGTTGTGTTGTGAGTATTGATTGGAGGTTGTGAGTATAGTGTGGAGTGTGTGAGTGACGTTAGTTGTGTTGTGTGTATTGATTGGAGGTTGTGAGTATAGTGTGGAGTGTGTGAGTGACGTTAGTTGTGTTGTGAGTATTGATTGGAGGTTGTGAGTATAGTGTGGAGTGTGTGAGTGACGTTAGTTGTGTTGGGAGTATTGATTGGAGGTTGTGAGTATAGTGTGGAGTGTGTGTGACGTTAGTTGTGTTGTGAGTATTGATTGGAGGTTGTGAGTATAGTGTGGAGTGTGTGAGTGACGTTAGTTGTGTTGTGAGTATTGATTGGAGGTTGTGAGTATAGTGTGGAGTGTGTGAGTGACGTTAGTTGTGTTGTGAGTATTGATTGGAGGTTGTGAGTATAGTGTGGAGTGTGTGTGTGACGTTAGTTGTGTTGTGAGTATTGATTGGAGGTTGTGAGTATAGTGTGGAGTGTGTGAGTGAGTGACGTTAGTTGTGTTGTGTGTATTGATTGGAGGTTGTGAGTATAGTGTGGAGTGTGTGTGACGTTAGTTGTGTTGTGAGTATTGATTGGAGGTTGTGAGTATAGTGTGGAGTGTGTGAGTGACGTTAGTTGTGTTGTGAGTATTGATTGGAGGTTGTGAGTATAGTGTGGAGTGTGTGTGACGTTAGTTGTGTTGTGAGTATTGATTGGAGGTTGTGAGTATAGTGTGGAGTGTGTGTGACGTTAGTTGTGTTGTGAGTATTGATTGGAGGTTGTGAGTATAGTGTGGAGTGTGTGTGACGTTAGTTGTGTTGTGAGTATCAATTGGAGGTTGTGAGTATAGTGTGGAGTGTGTGTGTGTGAGTGACGTTAGTTGTGTTGTGAGTATTGATTGGAGGTTGTGAGTATAGTGTGGAGTGTGTGTGTGACGTTAGTTGTGTTGTGAGTATTGATTGGAGGTTGTGAGTATAGTGTGGAGTGTGTGTGTGAGTGACGTTAGTTGTGTTGTGAGTATTGATTGGAGGTTGTGAGTATAGTGTGGAGTGTGTGTGACGTTAGTTGTGTTGTGAGTATTGATTGGAGGTTGTGAGTATAGTGTGGAGTGTGTGTGACGTTAGTTGTGTTGTGAGTATCAATTGGAGGTTGTGAGTATAGTGTGGAGTGTGTGTGACGTTAGTTGTGTTGTGAGTATTGATTGGAGGTTGTGAGTATAGTGTGGAGTGTGTGTGACGTTAGTTGTGTTGTGAGTATCAATTGGAGGTTGTGAGTATAGTGTGGAGTGTGTGTGTGTGTGAGTGACGTTAGTTGTGTTGTGAGTATTGATTGGAGGTTGTGAGTATAGTGTGGAGTGTGTGTGTGACGTTAGTTGTGTTGTGAGTATTGATTGGAGGTTGTGAGTATAGTGTGGAGTGTGTGTGTGAGTGACGTTAGTTGTGTTGTGAGTATTGATTGGAGGTTGTGAGTATAGTGTGGAGTGTGTGTGTGAGTGACGTTAGTTGTGTTGGGAGTATTGATTGGAGGTTGTGAGTATAGTGTGGAGTGTGTGTGACGTTAGTTGTGTTGTGAGTATTGATTGGAGGTTGTGAGTATAGTGTGGAGTGTGTGTGACGTTAGTTGTGTTGTGAATATTGATTGGAGGTTGTGAGTATAGTGTGGAGTGTGTGTGTGTGTGTGAGTGACGTTAGTTGTGTTGTGAGTATTGATTGGAGGTTGTGAGTATAGTGTGGAGTGTGTGTGTGACGTTAGTTGTGTTGTGAGTATTGATTGGAGGTTGTGAGTATAGTGTGGAGTGTGTGTGTGAGTGACGTTAGTTGTGTTGTGAGTATCGATTGGAGGTTGTGAGTATAGTGTGGAGTGTGTGTGTGTGAGTGACGTTAGTTGTGTTGTGAGTATTGATTGGAGGTTGTGAGTATAGTGTGGAGTGTGTGTGTGACGTTAGTTGTGTTGTGAGTATTGATTGGAGGTTGTGAGTATAGTGTGGAGTGTGTGTGTGAGTGACGTTAGTTGTGTTGTGAGTATTGATTGGAGGTTATGAGTATAGTGTGGAGTGTGTGTGACGTTAGTTGTGTTGTGAGTATTGATTGGAGGTTATGAGTATAGTGTGGAGTGTGTGAGTGACGTTAGTTGTGTTGTGAGTATTGATTGGAGGTTGTGAGTATAGTGTGGAGTGTGTGTGTGAGTGACGTTAGTTGTGTTGTGAGTATTGATTGGAGGTTGTGAGTATAGTGTGGAGTGTGTGTGTGAGTGACGTTAGTTGTGTTGTGAGTATTGATTGGAGGTTGTGAGTATAGTGTGGAGTGTGTGTGACGTTAGTTGTGTTGTGAGTATTGATTGGAGGTTGTGAGTATAGTGTGGAGTGTGTGTGACGTTAGTTGTGTTGTGAGTATTGATTGGAGGTTGTGAGTATAGTGTGGAGTGTGTGACGTTAGTTGTGTTGTGAGTATTGATTGGAGGTTGTGAGTATAGTGTGGAGTGTGTGACGTTAGTTGTGTTGTGAGTATTGATTGGAGGTTGTGAGTATAGTGTGGAGTGTGTGACGTTAGTTGTGTTGTGAGTATTGATTGGAGGTTGTGAGTATAGTGTGGAGTGTGTGTGTGACGTTAGTTGTGTTGTGTGTATTGATTGGAGGTTGTGAGTATAGTGTGGAGTGTGTGTGACGTTAGTTGTGTTGTGAGTATTGATTGGAGGTTGTGAGTATAGTGTGGAGTGTGTGACGTTAGTTGTGTTGTGAGTATTGATTGGAGGTTGTGAGTATAGTGTGGAGTGTGTGTGTGACGTTAGTTGTGTTGTGTGTATTGATTGGAGGTTGTGAGTATAGTGTGGAGTGTGTGTGACGTTAGTTGTGTTGTGAGTATTGATTGGAGGTTGTGAGTATAGTGTGGAGTGTGTGTGACGTTAGTTGTGTTGTGAGTATTGATTGGAGGTTGTGAGTATAGTGTGGAGTGTGCCGGGCTTCTATACTCAGAGTGGATGCAGTGAGTCAGGGAATCACACCACATCAGTCATGCTCACATTAAAATGGGTACGGTAAGAGAAAGTTTTATATATTATTATTATATTCTGCTTTTCTTCTGCAGTAACATGCACTGCTTTTAGAATTCTTCTTAAAATAAATCAACACTTTAATCGGAAATCTGTTGCAGTTTGAGCTCCAGAACACATTTCTTTAAAAAAAAGAGAATAAACCAGTTTATTTTTCTCACCTGTCTCTTATTGTTGTTTATTGTTGTGTTTGTCACAATGTGTTTGTTTGTGATGTAAACGTGAACGGACGCGCGCTCCTCGTCGGTTACGCGCATTTAAACGTCACGTCTACACAAACTGTGAGATAAAGTTCCGATAAAGTCTTAATTGTTTTAATCTTTCCAGATCTTCTTCCTCTTGTATCTTCTCTCCCGGTCTGCTGTGTGTGAGGGGCTTGTGGTCAGAAGAACAGGCAGATCTGATCAGTCTCCCTTTGGATGTAAGTTCATATACTTTATTTTCAATTAACACTTTTAGTATACATTAATAAGTTGTGTTAACAAAAAGAGTATTAATACTTGACAAAAGCAGCATGCAACATTTCCAACATTGCTTCCATACAACATATTCTATTCCTGCCATGCAATGCTTCTGTATGATGGCAAATGCAATGTTAAGTTATTCCCAGCACATATATACAGTGATGTATTCAATATATATAACACATGTCAGATGACCCTATGATGTTAAACATGAAACGCATGCATTCGACATCCGAGGTTTCTCTGCGGTTCTTGCAGTATGTCTTGGAAAGCGACCCTGCGTGTCCGCTGCATTTGTGTACCCAGAACCAGTTCGACTTTTGCCATTGTAAACATGTGCAGAACACATTTCTGCGGCCTGGTTTAGGGAATTTAGTCGAGGTTGAACGAAAGGAAATCATTTGACTTTCAACGATTCATCCGACAATTTCATTGAAACTTCATTGATTCTTGTTCCTTGGTTTTACTGTTCTCCAAGAGGTCCATTATTGATCAAATGTGAGTCAGGAACATTGAATGAAACAGCCGATGCCTGTTGCTCTCTCAGCTGCTGATCGGCAAGCTGATGGAAATGAGGGAAGTGTTTACATTGCTCAACCCCAAAGTCAATATTAAGATGTGCCGAGAACATTTTAACTTGTTGACCCATATCTGAAATGTACAGGTGTATGATTCAACTGCATGTATGTAGTGAGCACACTTGTAAAGAGGAGTATCAGACTTGTACCTTTTATAGTACCTGTTATCACCATTTTCCTCTTTCCTTAAGTTAACGCCGACGTTACTTCAAACAGCCTGACGGGATCCTGCAAAAACAGGTGCTTTGAGCTGGTGGAAGCCGAAGCCCCACATTGTCGCTGCGATAACCTGTGTAAAACCTACAACAGGTGTTGCTCGGATTTCGATGAGCACTGTTTGAAAACAGGTTAGTCCTGGATGCTCCAAAATAAAATTTTGGTGTCTTTCCAAAGGGAAAATTTGTTACTTTTACACGACTACTATTGCTTCTTTACATGTTGCATTTACTTGAGTTAGTTGAAAGCCGTAAAGGTTCGTAATGCTGTTCCTACCCATGGTATTCTTTGCTTTTAGAGGGGGGGTACGAATGCAGTAAAGAACGCTGCGGTGAAACACGTAATGAACAACACGCCTGTCACTGCTCGGAGGACTGCATAGCCAAAGGAGACTGCTGCACCAACTACAGATCTCTCTGCAAAGGTGGGAGGCATTATGTTCTGCGTTACTATTTTCTCTTCTTATGGTTTCAATATTTATCCACTGGCTGCTAAACAAAAACACTTTTATATAAATCATATAGTGACATTCTTCAAAATATCTACTTTTGTGTTTTAAAGAAGATGGACAGTCATACAGGTTTGAAATGACAACAATATGATGAAAGAATGTTTAATGTTTTGACTAACTGTGACTTCAGTGTAAGTTTTTATTGCATAGATTTACAGACTAAAATAATACAACTTTTCAGAAACAAATGTAATGTGGGGATGGGCGCTAAAAGTACCGAAAGGTCTGAAATGAAGGCAAATGTGTTTGCATGTGTGTGACCCATCACCTGGCGTTATTGACACACATCTCTCTGTAAGGTGATGTCCCCTGGCTGCAGGAAGAGTGTGAGGAGATTAAGAACCAGGAGTGTCCTGCTGGGTGAGAGATCCTAGCAGCAAACATCACACCACAAGCCTGTCATCCATTCCTTCCTTTTATATTCAACACTGAATCCACGACACTCATATTTTAGCTCACATCGAGACATTACATACAAGAAGAGTTGGGAAAAATATACAGCTTTTAAATGTTAAATGTTGGCAAACACAGAGTTTAGAGATGGATGTCGGGCCTCAGTGCGACCAAACACCTATAAGGTGGCCCTGCCAAGGAGTTTTGCATTACACTTAGGCTTAATGCATGCATATTGAACACAGATGTGGTGATACATTTCAAACTTAACTGAGAATTTGTCAAAGAACATATTAAAAGATGCATGCATTGCCAAAAGGAGTAAAATTACCTAAAAGAAGTGTAAAAATACCAGCTATTGTGTATAAAATTGGTGTATTGATATCTATTGTGTATGTAGATTTGTTCGGCCCCCTGTTATCCTGCTTTCTGTTGATGGCTTTCGTGCGTCTTTCATGAAAAGAGGAAGCACAGTGATCCCCAATATTGAGAAACTGCGTAAGACCTGTTTTTGTCATGACTTTAAAATGATCATTTGAGTTCCTCGGCCTAATGAATAATTAAAAAGATATGTCTTTTTTAGGATCATGTGGAACCCATGCACCTTACATGAGACCTATGTACCCCAGCAAAACCTACCCAAATTTATATACTATCACAACGGTGTGTACCATTTAAAGTATATTTTTCTGTTCAGTACTTTTTGCATTACTCATCTTTTTTATCTTTGCTTCTTTGTAGGGTCTTTACCCCGAGTCGCATGGAATTGTTGGTAACTCCATGTATGACCCCGTCTTCGATGCCAGCTTCAGCATCCGTGGTAAAGAAAAGCTCAACCATCGATGGTGGGGAGGACAGCCTGTGAGTTGCTTATCCATTTTTGTTTTTAATAATAGTTGACCCGAAAATCATGCGCACTTTAATATAAACACGCAGGGTGGCTGTTGTTCTGTGGAACGTGAAATAACATGTTGCAGTATTGACTATGTTTTTATTTGATAAAATTGACATCAAGACATCATGTCAATAAGCTTTTTAGATATTGTGCTACAGAACGCTGAGTGGGGGAGAGTCTTTTAAACATCTGTAAAGCATTAACCCAGCAGCTGGTCTCAATTCTCAGTTTTCCCTGATCTTTATTTCTTCTGGTTGATGCCAGACCTGATGGAACTGTGATGGTGATGAGGCAATCGACAGTTAAGACATCACAGATGGAAGTGATGCGGTCTCATCACTGAAATTTGACAAACATCCACGGAGAACGATTACAAAGAAAGATCCATTGTCCCTTATGTGTGAATTATATTTCTTTTCCCCAGACACTCTTTTTTTCTGGGATTTGATGTATGAAATGGGGGACAATGCCCTAAAACCACAAACAACACTCTAGCCTTACCCTGGCAATCACATTTATGCATTTTGACACTTTAAGGAACACTGTAGGTCAATCTTAGCAACTTTTTATCTGAAATTCAGTGGACTGTCAGGTACCCTTACACTTTCTTAAGAAGTACAAAACAAACCCACAGCTGTACAATCAATGCATGTTTTTTCCAACAACTCTTTTCCTTCTTTATCTAGATCTGGATTACTGCTGTGAAACAGGGGCTTAAGGCTGGAACTTTCTTCTGGCCAGTGTAAGTCAATATAAACTACACTATGATGCTAACCGTTTTTTAAAAATCATATTGCTAACCTTTCAATCACGTCCTGGGAAATCCTTAGTAACCACCCATTAGACTCTAGCAACCCCCTTGGAGCCACAAAGCACTGGGCTAAAAAAGACTTTAGCAACATCAGCAATCTATAACGCCTTCGTAATCAAATAGAGTTTCGTTAAACCCATTTGGAAACAATACCTTAGCAACTATCCATAGCACTGTGGCATCCCTAAAGAACACTATCACATATCTCGGGGATAAAAATCACTCGGCTTACCCAGAACCAATTACACTCTAGGAACAGCCCTGCAACCATTATCCTTAAAACCAGCAACGCCCTTGCAACGATATATTGATATGCTTAAAGGTCCCGTTCTTCATGGTTTTTGTAGCTTTGATTGTGTTTCCAGTGTGCAATATAACATGTGTTTCTGTTTCGAATGCAAAAAACCTTTTCACTATCATAAAAACGGCTGATAACTTCATTGTTCTCTTTTGTGTGTTCCTGTGGGCGGAGGTAACTATATGATGTCACTAAAGAAGGAAGTAGAGGGATGTAGTCTAAACTGGATGTTTTTTGTAGGCGATTTCTGTTATATAAAATATCTCGCTTGGCATTTAACTTTGAGCTTTCACATAAACTAATTAAAGTTTGAAACATGGTATCATAAAAAATGGGCCCTTTAATCATACCGTAGCAACAATGTCTTAGCAACTAGCAATTAACCTCCTAGAAGTGCCCTTGCAACCATATACCAAAACGCTTTAACCTAACCTAGCAACAATGCCTTAGCAACTACAGTAGCAATTAACGCTAACATCACTCACTTAACACCTTAGCAGCTGTTTAACAACACCTTGGACAAGTACCAATAACATTTATCAACACCCTGGCAACATACAGTGGTTACAAATCACTTTTGCAACTATGTCCTAGCAACCTTTCAACGATAATCTATCAAATCACATGGCTGGCATTAAAAAAAACACTATAGCACTTAATTACCAATGCCCTAGGAACCGCACACAACACTCTTGCAATACTCTGGCAACCGCATTTACGCATTTTGACAGCCACTTTAAGAAACAGTGTAGGTCAATCTTAGCTACCCGTTTAACAGAAATTCAGTGGACTGGCAGGTACAAGGTTCCCTTAAGTTTTCTTTAGAAGTTATACTGCTGAAATGGGAAAATAACACCATAATTGCAATGAGGTTGATTTCCTACAGGAGAGGAAGTCAGATGAAGTTCTCGTTCTGATGTTCTCTCCGGCAAGTCTCGGGCTCGCCTAGATTGAAACACAAAGGTCCCCTCATGTGCTCTCACAGAGGGCTTTCACAGACACAGACAGCTCTGGCTGTTTGGCTCGTAGTTTGTGAGAAAGGCCCTATTTAGAGAAAACAGCTCAGACTAAACAGCATGTTGATCTCAGTGGAAATGCAAAAGTGCCTTTCTAGGGCTTGTTCCATTAGCCCAGTAGTGGAGGAAATTGAATCAGACATTTTTATCTAAGCCCAGAATTGCATGGGGCCCGATGCTAATGTATAGGTTTACATCATGTGAATATGAGTGCGTTTCCTGTGGAGATTAACTGCTCTCTCGTCCCTTGATACTTTATATAAACACAGATTGTATTGCCCACATATGTTCATGTGTTCCCTATAGATGTCAGTTTTTAAGGCCTGCTGCATTAAAGGTTCATTAAAGGTGTTTTGCATGAAAAAGAAGCTTTATTTTTTCACACAATTTACTTGTCTGTACATCGCTGTTTACACTGTCATAAAAAACGTCTGTTTCCCTTTTTCTATGAAGTCCCTCTGTCAGCAGCTTAGCGCATGTTGCCCGGAAAGGTCAAGCTTTTCATAACGTGGAGATGCATGTGATAGTGGTATTGTAAACATATCTTTAATGTTATCTATTTGAGCCGGAATCAGGATCGAGAAGAACTTGTTCAAGCACGACCTTTTCATTAGTCGTGTCTTATACGCCTTGGTTGAGGTCAATTAACATTGTCTTCTCCAGACAAAGAGGAAACTGCTCCATCTTTCAAGAATAATCTTTGTGCAGATTTGGCAATCAACCGATTGAGTTGGAGGAAGCTATTCTTAGAATATTTGCTTCAAATAGTTTTACCATGGATCTCTAAGTACAGCGTCCCTGGCTAGGCCGAAGAAAAGGTGATCGGACTCCGGGATGAAAATAAGAGAGTTTTGATGACATGGCGACAAACACACCCTACAACGCTACTCTTCCTTTTCTCGGTGGGAGCGCAGCAAGTCCATGTCTTTTTTTGTGTGTTCCTGTGGGCGGAGTTTACTTCAAAAACTGTCTATGTGATGTCATTAAAGAAGGAAGTTGAGGGATGTAGTCCAAACCAGCTGTTCAATGTTGGCGACTTCTTTGAAATAAAATATCTTGGCATAGAATTTTGAACTTTGTAATTTTACAGATATTATTTAAACTCTAACAGCAACATTAGACACAACTAAAGTTTTACACATGGAATCATGGAGAAGGCGACCTCTAACTAGCCAGCTGATCCACATTTTCTTTAACAAACTTTATTATTATAAAACTTGTATATAGTTTTTCTCAATTCATCTCAATGTGTTTTTTAATAGTGGGATTCCCCTGGAAAGGCGAGTTCTGACAATGTTACAATGGCTTCACCTTCCTGATGCAGAAAGGTCAGAATAAACCCTTTTACCTTGTATGTGCTATGATTACTAAATGCTATAGCTAAAACAGTTTTCAAAATATGTAAAATGTCTAATGTGGAATTTTTTGGAGGATCTATTGACAGAAATGCAATATAATATTCATAGCTATGTCTTCACCACAAGACAGAGCTGTATCTCAAAGACTGGTCCTTTAACTCAATAAATCATTTTATCAATACACTCATTTATTGAAATCATTTATTGTTATATCAAATATATACTTCGATTTTTCCGGCAGTCCACCGGTTCTATTTTTGTTTTAGTTTTAGTTTTGGGTTTTCTTTACATTATTTGCATTTCTGTGGTCTAAAAGAACAGGTGCATGTTTGTTTTCAGGCCATATGTTTATGCAATGCATTCTGAACAGCTGGATACCTACGGCCACAAACTAGGACCCCAAAGCACTGAGGTGAGTTTAAACAAACATACAAAACATACTGACTCTGACCGTTACCCACACACCCGCTTTAGACATACACATATAAATATATAGGGTCATGCTACAAATAGAGCAGTAATGCAAATACTCCCTCAGCCCCAATACAGACTCTATAAACGCTGCTTACATTCACACATACAAAAGCACTATCAGATCATTTAGAATCCCCTTTAAGTCAAATGATTTTAAAGACAGGAGATGTTGCTGGTGTGCCTTTATTCCTAATGCTTTTTATCGTTCTTTAGCTTGATAGTCCACTAAAGGAGATTGACAAGGTGATTGGACAGCTAATGGATGGCTTGAAACAAATGAAACTGCATCGTTGTGTCAATATCATCTTGGTTGGAGACCACGGTACCATATTCTTCAGTTCTGGACACAAATTCTTCAGTTCTTCAGTGTATTCACAGATTAATGTTTTCTTCTTCAGGTATGGAGGAAGCTCACTGTGACCGAACAGAGTTCCTGAGCTCCTACATGTCTAACACTGAAGATCTCATCCTTATTCCAGGGTCCCTAGGAAGGATTCGAGCCCGACATCCGAACAACTCCAAATGTTAGTAATTAAAGAAACAGAAGGAGATTCTGTCCTTTCTTGGCTCCAAATGTTGAACCTTGCATTTGGAAATTTCTACTTTACTATTCTATCCAGAAAGACTGGTTTTAACCGGATCAAATGTGTATTGAAGAAAGGAACTTTTGATTTTAAAAAACTTTTCACTGAATACTAGAGTGTACGAGGGACATTATAGAAAAAACATTATGAGTCTTAAAAGAACATTTGCTACCCTTGATTAAATATTTTCAATTTTACTAAGAGAATACTTTTTTTCTAGTGGGAAAAGTGAAGTTTTTCTAGAAAATTATATAGATATAAGATTATATATAAGATATATTTATATTCTTCGTCATAAAACACAACCACACATCCCTTCTGGGACTCTGGGATATTAATATTTTTAATAGAGAATAGGAAGTAAAATGCAATGTATTTACAGAACTTAAATATGTCTTAATCAACAGAGTGAACAATATTGCTTTCCTTATTCAAATTCTAGGTTTTATTGTGCCTCTGCATTTTATGTTGATTTTAAAAGGTTTAAAAGCATGTGAAAAATGAATCAAACTACTCATTGTTTTTTCTTGATTTGTTTAGATGATGCAAAAGCGGTTGTAGCAAACCTTACTGTGAGTACATTTCTCCAAACTGTTTTATTAATAATTGTCTGCTGGGCATCATGTAAAATGAGTTGTGTATGACAGTAAACATGACCCTGTCTCTACAAGCTCTGTATTGATTATTCAGATTAATGTTTAATGTCATTACACAACATGCATTTCTACCATTTTCTCTCTGCTCTGTTTTAGTGTAAAAAGAACGACCAGCATTTCAAGCCATACTTGAAGCAGCACCTTCCCAAACGGCTCCATTACGCCAACAACCGCAGAATCGAGGAGATTCACTTGATGGTTGAGAGGAAATGGCACATAGCACGGTAAATGTCCTCGAACGTAACCGTGTCTTTGTGATGTAACTGCCTCAAATGGGAGACACTTAATACTAAACAGCAAAAAATAATAAAATTAAAAATAAAATCAAATGAAGAAAAAAAATGTAGACAAATAATGATTAAAACTATAATACTGTGTCATATGCTGCCCATTTGGAGGTCGGAAATAGGCCTCTTTTTCATTTTAACCACCTTCTAACCACACCGCAATCACTCATGTCCAAATTTGAAGAGCTATGACCTCTTAGGAAAACCGATGATGTCATTGGCGTTAACCAATGGGCTTACAGTCCTTTCACCACGGATGAGGACACAGAATCACAGACTGGTCCTCATGGCAAGGTCGAGACACCCTTTACTGTTTGCTTTGGCGTACAGAGAAGTCCCAATGAAAGCAAGCGTTCAGACAGGCTAGTTGTGATACAGCCTCCCCTCATCTGTGGCACCAGAGTATTGAAGTTAATTATTACAGTCTCACCCCATCTGTGATGTAGTCTGTGGCATGAAGCGAGAAATTGAATTAATTACTGGAGTTTTACGAAATGAAATGGTCTACTGCTAACATGGTATTCACTTTGTGCTGGAACCCACTCTTAGAAGCGGAATCACTAGATATACTGTAGTGTCTTTTTTCTACGGAGTAAAAACTGAACTGAGATCAGGTTTGCCATCACTGAGGTTTTAGTGTTCCCCCTCAGTCTGTTTGGCTGATACACAACTTTACTCGGCATGTTCCGTTGCATGCAAACACTTCTTTCTGCTGGAGAACTTGAAATTGAACTTCATGTACATTAACTTGTCATCAACAATCCATTTACATGTAATCTGATAAAGTGCATGAATATTTAATATCTGAAAAGTCAAACAGAATAAAATAAACTTTGTACACATTCTGAACCAGTATGTGACATGCAGTTTTAGAAATACGATGCATTTTGATGCAATTGGACACTGTTCCTCATTATTTTTATAATTGAGAATTGGAATATGAATTACCCCTGTGGTTTTGTGTGTCTGATACAGGAAAGCGTATGAAACAAAGAGGAATCATGGGAAATGTGGGTTTGCTGGCGATCATGGATATGACAATAAGATCAACAGCATGCAGGTTTGTTTAACAGGTTGCCATGCTCAAACAAGAAACTTTTGCCTCCTCGTTTCTTTGCATTGGTGGCTTACATTGGTTTTCTTTTCAGACCATTTTCCTGGGATATGGACCGGCTTTCAAATTTAAGACCAAAATCCCGCCGTTTGAGAATATTGAGCTTTACAATGTCATGTGTGGTGAGAACATTTTGTATCATTTATGTCTTAGACTAAAGTTTCAATGCAGAAGCATCACCCAAAGCAAACAATAGAATTTTACATGCATTTTCCAATATTCTTTTATTTGTAATACTGCTGTAAATTGTTGGCAAATTCAAAGTTAACAGCGTGACAAATCATTGTGTCTTTGACAATAATGTAATTTTTATTAAGTCTATCCATATCAATTACATGAAGCAGTTCTATAGGGTATTAAGGTTGCTTGACTAATATAAGTTCATACAGAACCATAAAAATGTGTTTCATAATGCCACAGAAGATCCCCTTTTTGTCTAAATAGAAGAACTTTTAACGCTTTATAAAAGATGTTTTTTTAATGAAACCTTTGACTGAATGCTTCTTCTGTGAGATTGCATTGAAAACCTTTGAAGCACCTTTGTTTTAACAGTGTACTACTTCAGCTGTGACCTATAGTTCAATTTATTTATCTCTGTTTATACACCATAGCAGAAAAAACATTTCATAATACTTTCCTTATTGTATTGATTCTCACATTTTTTCCCATTCCTCTCCAGATCTGCTTGGCTTGAAACCGGCTCCGAACAACGGCACCCACGGTAGCCTCAATCAGCTTTTGAAGAGCCCTGTGTTCATTCCCAGCATGCCTGAAGAAGTGTCCAAGCCAAACCCTGCAGGTTCAATCACGGCACTTACAGATGACCTGGGCTGTACCTGTGAAGACAAGGTCAGCAATAAAGTACTTTCACATCACAATAAAGGATCTGAACATGTCATTTATGTTTAATAAATGCATCTTCACAAAACTTAATAGATATTGGTGATCACAAGACTCATCCTTTCTGAACATCCTAACTATTTTACATTTTTTTATTAACACTTTTTCATCTTTTGCGGTTTTCATTACCCACATGATAAACCAATGGGACATTGCATACAATTCACTTACATTGTAGAAGAAGCATATATCGGAACTAGATTTCCAGACATACTACAGCTAAAACCATCCTCAAATCTTGTTGAAGATCTTTGCTTCATGTGCATGTACTCATGCATTTATCAGAACCTGTTGTTGCACGTGCAATGTCTTCCATTTCTTTGGTTCTGCTCAGAGTTGTGGCCGTCTGCCATTGCTTTTCTCTTTAGCGGCTTAGATTGTATTGACAATTCGGCTCTTTTAAACCCTCGTTATTGCTTAAATGGACTGTTTCCACCCCCTGCCTCTGAAAGTGCTTTTGCCTTCTGCTCAGATGTAGATCTCCTGCTGGAGGTTTTCACCTTTAATCTTTTGCAGTTGCGTTCAAAAAGTAGGGGGCAGAGGGCATTGAAAGTGACCCTTGTAAGAGGCTATAACCTGGAGTCACTGTGGCTCTGTCTGTTACAGAACAAAGTGGAAGAGCTCAATCAGCGACTGAGACAAGTTATCGACGGTAATGTCCATCACCTTCTCTTTGAAATGCCAAGAAGCTTTTTATATTCATTTTAAGGGATAGTTATACTCACCCTTTAGTCATTTTAAACTTTGTGACTTTCTTCTGCAAAACACAAAATAAGATACTTTGAAGAATGTTGGTAACCCAAGACATTTGGTGCCCATTCACTTCCATTAGATAGACACAAAACTAATGCAAGTCAATATTTTCTTTGAGAACATCTTTCAAAATATCTTATTTATGTTCAGAGGGTACGTGTGTAAATGATAACAGTATTTTCATTTGTGGGTGAGCCATCCCTTTAGTTGACTTGTTTAACATGTATTTTTTTTATCATATTCATTGTAACGTTTCTTTTAATAGACAACAGGAATCTTCCGTATGGTCGGCCAGCAGTCATGTTTCGCACCAAACACTTCATCCTCCATCACGGTGATTACATCAGTGGCTACAGTGAAGCAATATCAATGCCTCTTTGGACGTCTTACACTGTTTCAAAGCAGGTACACAACTGTCCTCCAGTGTTCACTTCACAAAACACATCGAACAGCTGGATTGAGTTCCCAAGTGACCCATGTGTTGCTTTCCCATAGATTGATTTTACTCCACTGCCAGAGACTCTCAATAACTGTGTTCGGCCTGATATCAGAGTTCCTCCGGCGCATAGTCAGTCTTGTACGAGCTATCGGGCAGATAAGCAGATCTCTTACGGCTTCTTATATCCACCCCGTGAGTCTTACTCTCTCAATTAACATGCACGTTCAGCGTGGGTCTATCTTTCATGGAACTGTTTTGTCTTGTGTCAAAACGCTGTTTTCATTTGGGGTTTTGATTGACAGAGCTGTCCTCCAGTCAGGATGCAAGATATGATGCTGTTCTTATTACCAACACTGTACCGATGTACCCGGCATTCAAGCGTAAGTGCTCCTTTAAGACTTTCAATGAACTCCTGTTGAACCAGCCACGATCATACCGACACTTACCCATACTCTCAAACTTAAAAGGTGACATGTTGTTTTTCAAAGTTAAAGACCCCCTCAAGATTTTATGTTGTTTATATGTATATATGGTGTTAAACAGGCTTTAAGACAATCCATGTGCAAATTTTTCCTTTTAAACAATTTATGAGTGTATTAATGACACGCAGTTAACGATAACCATTTAACCAATCACATCAGCTCTAGATCAGCAGTTCAAGCCATTGAAATTCAAAGTCATTCATTCAACACAATTTTTTTATGTCAATAATTAAACAAGTCATCCATCTCACATTCACATTTTTAGTATTTTAAAAATATTAAACATTTCTTAAGATATGCTCAAACCATGTGGTTTAAAGCGCAATTTCCATAAGGTAAATATTGTTGCCAAGCTTCCCTGCCGTCAGCGCAATACGCGTGGGTTGTGTGTGATGTAAAAATATATTCAGACGGGGTGTTTAACAATAAAATTATTGCCCAGCTGATGTTCCTCATGTTGTTCCTCAACATTTGCTGAGTATGGTTTCACAGGTTTATGATCATTAGAATTTGAATTCTAAATCTGATGGCGCTCAACTTCCAGAGAGTATTGAGTTACAGTCTCTAAACGCAAGTCTTGCGTCCGCTTAGCGGGTAAAGTGTGTGGTCAGATGGGTTTGATTTCACTCCGGCCTTCCTGAGGTCTGGTTAACATTAACCAAAGAACGACCACCAGCAAGGTCTGTTGGGCTGGTTTGTATTTTTTAGGAAGTGATTAGTTTTGCCTAGCCATAATGTCCTCCAGCAGCCCTCACGAAATAAGCCTGAAAGGAAATTAAAAGTGTGTGTGTCTTTGTGTGTGTGCACTGCTGTGTGTATGTGGACCAGAAAGCGACGCGTGTGTGTGTGGCCTCTGGGCGCTGTATGAGAGACACCTCTGTTTCAGATCGAGTGACTGTACAAGCACACGTGTATCATCCCGAAGGAAACTTGTCCTTCACAGACACCCCTCACACATGAAAACAAGCACAGACACTAACATACACCACACACAGAGTCATGAGGGTTTGGCACAAGAGGTGAAATGAGAGCGCAGTGATGGATGCTGTGTCTGCTTTAGATTAACTGTGCTGTGCTGAGGCACAACCACCACCCACAGAGAAAGAAAACTCTCTCCCTTTCTTACTCCACCAGAAAACCTTCTGGGGGAACACATTATAGTGCGTAACTGCTAATTACAGATCACTTTCATCTTAAGTGACATACGTATATTCTCGTCCCTCCTGGGGTTCGAGCAAGGGTGCAAACTATAGAGAGGGTGGAGTTGACACCTTTATATAACACAAAATGAACTTTCACAAGCGAGCTCAAAACAAATGGTTGGGGACAGTTTAAGTAAAATCGTGGGTAAAATAGCCAATGTTAAGTTGTAATTATTGGGCTTTTATTGGCTCCAGATGATAAAAGATTTTGAGATTGTCAATATAAAGTGCTTTTTTGGTTTAAAAAACATCTTTCCGTATCCGGTTCACAAAAGTAGCTTATGATAATCATTTATAGTTTTAACATTTGAGTTGGATTTCTTCTAAAAAACAAGTACAGATAGGTACCAGGGATGCTCCGATCGATCGGCCAAAGATCCACGAAAAATCACATTTATAGACTTGATTGGCGCTAAAGCCGATCTTACAAATCGATCTCAACAGATGACGGCAAGACGCGTGAGGACGTACATGATGGTACGGTTATGCTTAATTAGTAATCAGTAGTTTAATAACAATAATTACATAAATACTTGCAAATAAAATGTAAATTGTAATCAAATATAACAAAGGCAACATCAGCAGGAGTATTTTATCGGGAAAATGGTTAACATTGATCCGTTGATGCTCCTTGACATCATGAGATCAGACAGTGGCCATCCAATGCACACTCATCAATCTCAGAAGAAGATTATCCTGAAGGACCGGTGCCCTGCATGTCCCAGATGACTTCCAGACATTCCTCTGAACATCGAATTCTTTTTTTCTCATCGTTGTTCTATTAATTCAAATCTGCATCTACAAACCATGCTTAATCCGTCTTTTCCCCCTTCACTTCTCAATCTCTCTCACTTGTCTTTTTCTTCATTTGTTTTATGGGTGTTATAGGCATTTGGAGCTACTTCCAGAAAGCTCTCGTGAAACGTTACGCTAGTGAGAGAAATGGAGTGAATGTGGTCATCGGCCCCATCTTTGACTTTGACTATGATGGTCTGAGAGATTCAGCAGAGAAAATAAAACAGTAAGTGTTGAACTGTTGCTCTTACATGAACGTTAATAAAGCATTTCTTTCACTTCGTCAATCTTTATTTATTTGCAGATACTCGACTGGGACTGTGCCGATCCCGACCCATTACTACATTGTGGTTACAAGTTGTCTGGATTACACGCATGCCGTTGACTCGTGTGTCGGCCCTCTTAGTGTTTTCTCTCACGTCCTTCCTCACCGAGCAGATAATGATGAGACCTGTAATGTAAGTTGAAGAACGTGTGCTTTCTTTATTATATGAATACACATTCACAATGACGAACATCAACATGAGTAGATTTAACGTGTGATTGATATCCAGGATTATATCTTAATTTTAGTTAAATCATTTGAGTCTATTATCAACGTTGAGCACATTTTTCCCCTCTCAGAGTTCAGAGGACGAGTCAAAGTGGGTGGAGGATCTCATGAAGATGCACACAGCGCGTGTGAGAGATGTGGAGTTACTCACGGGACTTGACTTTTACCGTCGGACCAGCAGGACCTACGAGGAGATCCTTTCTTTAAAGACCTACTTACACACATATGAGAGCGAGATCTAAACCACTGTCTCATCACTTCTGCATCCTGACATAGTTAGGTGTATATTTTCATACAAGCTATCATATTTATTGTTCTTTCTCTGTTCCTCTTTAGTTTCCTCCCTTTATGTCAGTGAATCATACGCTTTATTGAATGTTGTAATAATATTGTAAAAATGTTCTATGTTTGTTAATGTGATGTTGTTTAATGTGCTGAATGTAACCAAACCGGACAGGTTTCTGTTCCATAAATATGCTCTGGTGTTTTTGAAGTGTGTCTCATTTCTGAAATTTATGCCAATAAACATTTTGTACATACGCTGAGTTGTGTTGGCTTATTTTAAAGATCACATTGCTATCTAGTGGCTAGATGAGAAGTTACAGTATAACTTTTTCAAATGTACAGGTTATTGTGTATTACAATCCCCCACTTTGAATTGTTTTATATGAACAAAGTGTTTAATTTTATATACCAAAGATTAAAATGAGGTGTAATTTCATAGCCTTTATTGTTCATGTTTACCAAGGGTTTTCAACATTCTTTAAAAAATCTTCTTTTGTGTTCTGCAGAGAAAAGGGCCCTTCAGGAAAAGCAGCCATTATAAAAAACAGTATTATGACATTATTGTGTAGAAGAATCAAAGTAACAAATCACTATCTTTTACTTTATATTTGTTTCTTTTTCCCATCTGATGGAGCAGAAACACTTGGGTGTTCTTTCTGTTTGTCTATTGCACAAAGCGCACAAATGCACTGCTGGTTACAATGACAGAAAACCTTGAATAACTGGTCATGTTTTGGGCAGATCATGTAGGTGTCTGCTTGCATTAGTCACTGTGTTCCACATGCATGACATTCCTCAAGATGCTCAAAGTGCATTTTCCCCAGAGCAGTTGGGAGTCACAAAAACCTTCACGTTTCAATTTGAGTTTGGATTGGTTATATGGAATATGGCGCTGACTGGTGGTTACTTCATCTGAAAAGGAACTTTTTGTGATGTTTTTGTGTTACTTATACTGTAGTCATATTGGGCCACCACAATGGAAATAAACTGTCTCAAATACAGCTTAGTTAATATATTTTTATTACAATTATTCATCTGTGTTCAGCACATCAGGCACTTGTGTATGGGTTTTTAGCAAATTATGTCAACATTTCAATTTTGGGTTACATTTCATTAACATACTCTCATGCCCTGTGTTACAGCCAGCAACATTTTGTAAAGAATAAAAACCACCAATGCAAAGTTGCCCAGGAGACTTCATCATGTATATTGCAATCAACAGTATCTTCGTTTTATTTGTTGGCAGTTTTTATTAGAAAAATACATATTCTTGGGATACTAAGAATGTGCATTAAGACATTAAAACATTGTAATTGTGCATTATTTGTTATTATTTTTAAAAGGTGAATTATTTGGTATATGTTATTTCTCTTTACATTGGAATAAAATTTACATTTTGAAAACCACATAAATAAAAGGTCACCGAATTCAGTTCTTAAAAGAAATACTATTCTTCATCCCAGGGCAAAACATGAAGAATTCCCCTCAGCTATGTGACTGACCTAACACATAAGACACAATGCTCTCTTCAGTACACAAGGGCATGGGAGAGGTCAACTTAACACAAACTCGAAGGAAAACATTTACGTAACATTGGTGGAAGGGCTTATCTAAAACAACTTACAGTAAAAAAGCCAGAGGTCGAAGGAGTGTGATTTTGCTATGACCAATGTGCAAATAGCTTGTTCTAACAAGATGTTTGGATATGTAAAAGTAAGACACTTAAAGTAATAATTGATCAAGTGAATGGCTGCGTCTGCTGTTTGGTTATCAACATTCTTCAAAATATCTTCTTTTGTGTTCTGCAGTTTTCAAATGCAATTTACATTATTGGGCGAACTAACATAAAAAGACAAACCGGTTTCATTGTGCATAATGCAAAATTCAAACTTGGGAATGATGTTATTGCTTTGTTTGATATTTTGTTGAGTAATGCAGTAATAACCGTACATTCAAATATGTGTCCAAACACTTTATGAGGCCACTAAACGTTCTCTTGTAGGGGAAAAAAATTTCATACGTACCCAGAATCTCAGCAAAATGTCAAGTTCTATATATTCCACATATTGTACATTCTCATCTCAAGAAGCATAAGTGCATATACATTCACAGACTGATTCATATTTTATTCTTTCATATTTAAATACTGCATGTGCTCTCAAAGTCGAAGGCCGCTGTGACCTGTGCTGGCAGGAAGCTGGTAGATGATGTTGTCTCGTGGGCAGTGGCGATGACATACACAGGTGTTTATGAACATCACGGGTCTCCTGATGGTCTTGTTCCGGGGACACTGGAACTCCACCTGAACTGTTTTTGTGCTGTGAGGGGTGCAGCACCGGCCGTCACTGCACTCCCCGCAAAACCGGGGTCTGTAAACCTGGACACTGGTGCAGTTTTTAAAGGTGAAGTGAGTGGCTTTAGTGATTCTACTAGATCTTAGACACCTGCCCTCCTTCTGTAGGGACAATAACATCATTAAAGCACTAATTCCTGCATTGTATGCATCGTAAAAGAATATTTCTATATGAATCAAAATAAATGGATCTAATGGGTAGCTCGAGTTGCTGACGTACTGTTGTGGTTTTCTGTTGTTCCAGGTTTTCACAGGGTCTGATCATACAAAGTCTGCTCTGTTTGATCATGTCACAGCGTGGATTCTTATTGGACACTCGGGTGGACATTCCCATGCCACAGGTTTTAGAGCAGGCGCTCCATTCCGTGATCTGCTCAATACAGTTCACACTGGAGTCCCACTGGTCAATGCCCACCGTCTCTTCCTGCCTGTAAGCTGGAGTACAAACCAAAAAAAGAGAATGTACAAAAATCATGGAAATCATACGTGTTGGGTTGTGTTAATCCCCTTCTCACCTGCCATTGCAAAGCCACCGAGCGAAGGGATCTCATCCTGGGCATGACACACCCACTTCTCGCAGCACTCTCCAGGAACCTGGATCCTCCGTGGAAAAGGGCAGTCGGGTCCCGGAAGCATCACGTCCAGGGTACAGCGTGGCACACATAAAATCTGACCATCCTTACAGATGCACTGGTATTTGCAACTTGGAAAGAATGTTTCTCCATTTTGATACACAGCCCCATCCAATCGACACACAACTCCTTCATGAGCTGCAGGAAAACAGAAAAACGTGTTATTAATGCAAAATATGATATACTGTATAAGTGACAATATTAACCACCTTGTTCCCAATGGCATCGTGTTTCAACCCTGTTTCTTGTAGTCACAAATACATCACAACCATACCTGAAATGTGTCAAATATTCCATCCTCTTATTCAATTTTGTATATTGTTTCTGTGTATATATCAACATATCTATATGAACTATACATATATTGTGTGAGATGTTTATTTTTTATTGGTCTTTCTATTCAATCATATGAAGTATTTTAATAACAATAGTACTACAGTTGTATCAGGAGAACAGAGAGACACTAACCCACACAAACACCCGTCCTCCTGCGCACACTGCGGGTGTAATCACACCGGAGTCCTTTCTGGGTGTCACAGGGGTTCCTCTCCGAGCAGAGGTCCCCACGCTGCCGTGCACAAACTAAACAACAGGCACAGTCATCCATGATGAGACGTGCAGCCACAGGACACTGTGGAGGATCCGGACAGCTGCAGCTCAAAGGGCACTGGGCCCTCACCAAAACACACAGCACCACCTGACAAACACACACACACACACACACACACACACACACACACACACACACACACACACACACACACACACACACACACACACACACACACACACACACACACACACACACACACACACACACACACACACACACACACACAATTAGATGCAGGGGTTTTCAAACTGGGGACCCCCAGTGGGCCCTGCAAAAAGTTCAAAGGGGTCCGTGAAAATCTTTAAATTGTACATGTACACATTAGTTTTCTTTTTTATCTAAAAATTATATTAATTTGTACGTGTTTAACACATAGGCAGTATGTTTGGGAAAGAAAATAAATGCTGTATAATTACGAAAATAGGGATCGTTCCTCTTTGGGCACATACAATCAATATTATTCATATTATAAACAACTATTTTATGTTATATTCCATATCTTATCAAATTCTCCCACTTACTATTTATCTAACATCGTTTAAATGCTTCTCTATGAAATATAATGTTCTATATTGTATATGGTTGAAAATGTTTTTTTAGAAAGGGTGTCATCCTAAATGGTCCATCATATTTGGGGGTCCCTGGCATAGTAATGTTTGAAAACCCCTGCACTAGAGCTTTCACACACATTCAGTGTCATATCATACACATCACATCTAATAACAAAAGGAATTATAACAATTCATACCTGTGCATAAATACAGATGGGAAAGGTTTTTTTCAGCATCACTTTTATGTAATCCTTTTCCTTTGATGGTTATTTGTATCCTTTTTAAAGTTGGTGTCCTGGTTTCTTTCTGATGTTAGAAGATAAAGTGTTTTTTGTTTCGTGAAAGTATTTATACAGACCTCGGGCAAAAGGGGAGGAAAGAGGGGAAAACAATGTCAGCCTCCTGATTGGTCAGTAAACTTCGACATCATATTCTAGTGTAAATTCTGCACAGGGGATGTTACAGATATATACTTTTTTCTCAATAACTTAATGTTTACATTTACTTTTATGTTATTATATAGGTGTGAAAGTAGTATTTTACATATGACTGCATACAAAACTTATTCAGTACTGTGCAAAAATCATTGGCATGTAAGTACTTCACAGTGAAAGGATTTTGTTATTGAAATAACCCAGTGAGAATTTTACTATGTAGTAATGTGAAGGGACTTTTCACATTACTGTAGCTTATCAGGTAGATGCTTTGAAGCATCTTAAAGACATTAACACAGGTCTTCTTTGTTAAGTCTGTTGAAGTTTCTTCTCTCGTTTTATCATGATATAATAGATGAAATAGATGATCAGATCTCTGGCTCTCGTCACACATCTTGTGCATACAAAAGACTTACTAAATTGTTACATATAATGCATAAAATATTATACATACACATATATGTACACTCATATTTTTCTCATGACACTATTTTAAATGAAATAAATCACTTACTCAAAAGCATTTATTGGAGGCAAAATGCTGACATCCCTAAGATGCACAGTTTAAACAATACTATAAATATATAAATGATAAATATAGGGTACAGTACATTTATTCCTTCATTCATCAGTGAAAGGTTTTTATTGCTAGAGGAAAATAATGTGATTTAAATGTGAACGAGGATAAAGCTGAAATGAGCAGTAGTAAAAATTATTTTTGGTGATCTGTCCCATTAAAAAATTATATCAGTTTCCATGAACTATTATGGGAAATGTTATTTTATAGATTATAAAATATGTTTTGTCAGACATTTACATTTAGGCATTCAGCAGACTGAGAAATATAAGAACTGAGCTCGGATGCTCGGTTATGTTCAATAACACATAACATTTTTATTATGTTGTTAATCCCAGTTTGCCTTCTGTGACATATCTTCATTCCATTCATTCCTCTCTGAGTTTTTCATAATTCCGCAATAAAACTTTGACCTTCTCAAATCATAAAACTGTTATGCGTGTGTAGTTTCAGCTTGTTTTGGTGGCAGAGGAACAGGAAAGGTGAGAATGATCTATAAGTTAGTTGTGTGTGAATGACTTTTCTGCCCAAGACATGATTTATTGCTGGACAAACAGTTTTACATTGGAACTTGAACAATGTGAGACACTGCAGTTCTATGTTTGCTGACTGGATCTGAGAACCTGTAGATTGCCAGCAGTTTCAGATTGAAATATTTAAATAAATTTTATTTATCTGCTTGAAATTTCAATTAGTTCTTCAAATACACTAGAAGTTGACATTTGAAGTGCCATTGCATTATACTACCAATGCATAACATATAGATAATTTTAATTATTTATTACCATTACTGTTTTCATTATATTATTTAAAACAGAATAAAATGTTTAATTAAAATTGTTCACATTTTTTTTAATTTCCCTAAAGATAAAGTGCTTTTATGTTTCCCCTTTCATCTTGCAAAATGCATCGTATGAAAGTAATGTTGGATTTTTCTACTGTGTTGAACTCACACATCAAATTTTTAATTTTCGCATTTGGTGATTGTTTTCAATCATTGTTAATTTACAGCATGTTTTTTTCATTATATGTGAATAATCAGTACTCAATAATGATGATAGAATTATTGTACTGCACAACAATATACCATTCAAGACTTAAAAATGATTGTATTTCACATATATCATGTGAAATACAGTGAAGTTGGATAGAAAGTCTACTTACGCACATTTATAAGACCTGTGAAATATTTTTGAGTGCTATTGAATCTGGTAGTCTTGGCATACACTTGGTGTCCATCTTCGAGATGTCAGCATTGGATCTGTTTCAGACAACATTCGCTTCCTTTAATGATCTGCCAATAAGGATGGAGTTTATAGAATTTACTGTAGATTTGGATTCAGCAGTTCACGATAATGTTTATTATACCAATAAGCAATTGAATTGCTTAAAGCAACATCTGTGTTAGTATGTTTTTCCAAAAGATGAGGAAATTCTGACTTTAGATTACAAATATACATATTGTGTTGTATTCATTTCTTATATTTATCATTCCTTATTAGTTTTAGTCTTCAAATTCAAAGTCTTCGGATTCAAAATCATAATTTTTTGGAAGACTGTAAAATGAAGGTCGTTGAAGGGTAAAATTTGATCTAATGTTCATATGTAGTGATCATACTCAAGGAATTCACTTTTCATAATTGAAAGTGTTTATTTCCAATATTTTGAACAGATGCATTGGACCAACTCACTAGCAGCTGTTCAATGCACAATGGGAGAAATAAAAAGAGAGTTTAGTTAAGCTTAGCTCAAGCTGATTTGTTATGGGAAAGACTTTAAGAATGTGTGTATCAGCATGCACTGTATGACAACCCTCATTCATAACATTTATTAAAGAATACCTTATTACATCATCGATCAGCTTCAAATAATTACATATTGGTTTTGATTAACATATATTTTTTAATGAATTGTCGGTCTACATTCTAAAAAATAAAGGTGTTCCTTTGTGGAACCAAAGTTGGTTCTTGTAAGGCATCACTCTGAAGGACATGATCTTTTAAGTACGCTTTAATAAGAATTTGTGTTTGTTTAAATGATGGATGAAACAATGTTCCGAATGCTTCAGTTCTGCACAATTAATACAAACCTACAGTTCACACAGTTATTAGGCAGTGATATCATAATAGAGATATTTGGAATTCCTAATATTGTTTTGGTTCAGTTAACTTAAGCGTTCCCTTTAGAGCTTTTATAGAAATGACTAATCCAAGCCTGGGTTACTAAAGAGAGATCATTCTGTGTTCTTTTTGCCAGTTGTAAATGATCCTCCCAGATACAGAAAGGTTTTTAAATGCAACAGTTAATGAATTTTATACGCTCACTGAGCCATAATGAGATTCGTGTCAGTTTAAGTTAACTTTGAAAGCTGCATGAGTTTTAAATATAATTTCCCCATTTCCCCAGTAAAATTCTTAAATCATTTAAACGGTCAGTTTCCCTTGTAAAACTAAAAACTTTTCAAATTTAAAATGTACGTTTACATCACTCAAGAGCTTTGCTTTGATATTTGGTTAATGTCATGGTTTACGGCAGGAATTCGGATTACAGTGTCTGGTTGTATTAAACTGTATCATCATTGCCAGACATATATTACTAGTCTTTTTTTGTGAAGTGACTCCATATTTATTTGGGTTTAAAGGTTTAAGGAGCAGTTTGAAGGATAGCCCCTTCTATACTGATCTATTTTTTTGTCTTTGCCACGGATCTATAAAGAACATTTAAACTTCTGAAATTAAAACAAACCGCACTCAGATGTAGTAAATGTTACCTATGATACCCACAAAATGCCATCTTGCCTTTACCTCCCACATATTCTGTAAGTTTGTATTTACATTAATCTATGCTGCACTGTAAACCAATATCTGCAGTATCCCTTTGTTGGTTCCCTAAGTTCTATTTTGGAAGTCCAGATTGTGAACATGTGACACATGCTTGCAGGCCTTTACATTGGGTGACCTTATACAACAACACTTATGGAGAGAAAAAAGCAATATGCAAATAGATCCACTCTTCTTTGTGCATTCTTTTCTGGGACGACTGACATTCTTAAGGCCTGCTGTAGGATCTTTTTGCCTCTTACTTTACCTGAATGGAATTTAAAGTGTGTAGTTTGATCCACAGCCATGCATCTAAATTCCACCATTTTCAATTGCAGAATGTCACACATCCTTACTGAAACCTCGTCAGAGATTCATCTTCCACCAGTGACACGTGTTGATTTTGTTTGATGGGAAAGATTTAATTCACCCATGAAGTTTCCATGTGCCTTTGCAAATCAGTCTTGATATGTAGCACATGTGCGTTACCAGCATGTCTTCTTCTGTAGGCCCATTGCAAGGTTAAAGGGTTCTGATGGGGGAATAATGCTTCCATTTATTACATAACATTTTTAGCATTCTCATTACACATATTTGAAGCAGTTTGTTTCAAGATAAAATGGGTATTGACATTGACATTTATAAATTCCCATACACTAGTTCTTTATTTTTACGATTTGTAAAAATGTCACACTTACAAAGTAAACAAATAGCAAGCATTAAGAAAGCATTGCATAATGGACGTTTTCTTAAACTCATGGTCCACCCAAAAATAAACTTGTGTTATCATTGACTCACACTTTTATCAATTACATCGCTGTCTTTACTCTGCAGAAAACAAAAAGATATTTTGAAGAATGTTGGTACACATACAGCAGTGCCACTTTTTAATTGCAACGTATAGACACAAAACCATTTCATGAAAAGCGTGCCCCTTAGAAATTCTTAAAGGTTTAAAAAGGTTGAGTAGATTGTGTGTAAATGATGACACAATTTGGATTTTTGGGAAACATCACTTTAACAAACTTATAAGGCAAATCCTTATAAAAAAAAAAAAAAAGTTTCAACGTACAAATGCATACAAAATGTAGAGCAAACACCTTAAGCACTTGAATATTTAAGCTGGTATTGTTTAAAACCCAAATTATAAACTCTCATGATGCAGGCAAACTACTATTTCGCGCTTTGTTCACACTTCTTATTGTCCAGCCCTGCATTGCACACACTAAAGTGGTGTTAAAAAGAAGCTTAGGATCTCATCAACGTCCTTTCTTAAGGTTCACTTTTTTATGGTTCTATTTTTTTGTCTCTTTGTAGACGTAGCTTCTTGACCTTACGGAGGCATCTCTTTGTGTTTGAGCAGACCAAACAAGTGCTGTGACGCACCTGATTCATACATCGGCCTTAAAAGGTCAACCGAACATAACACCAAGCTCAATCGCCCATAGAATGTTATACCAGAACAATGAAAACAGCCACAGAAACGCATTTGACTCCGGGGAAACAAACGCGGAACATTGACCTCACCGAGGAAAGCCCAGAAATGTTCCCCACACTGTGGTTTTTAGGATCACAGTACATTCGCATTTACTGTTTACCAACTTTCCATTTGGAAAGAATGGAGGAGTTTTTAGGAAGAGCTTTTAGATTTATCGTGACTGCTAAAGGCCAGAATAGCCACTGAGGTTCTTGGCAAAATTGAAACGATTTGTGAAAGCAAACAAGACCAAGTCTTTGTTTTTGGGGAGACTCCCTGTGGGAATGGAATGCTTAAAGCAAAAACCAACGACTGTCTTTATTGAAAGACCAAACAATCCTTATCTCAATCCTGTTATCGGCCGATAATCATGTTGGAATATTCATATTCTCAGGTTAAACGGATTGCTTTTGTTTTTACAGATGCCAGATTTAAAAGATATGTTAATTGATGGATCAAACTGTTTCTCTCTGGTGTTCAGGCGGAGATGAACACTCAGAAACATCTTCAACCGCTGTCAAAAAACATTTCGTAAAAGAACAACACTGCTTCATAAGAAACGACCATCAGTTTCAACGAAACGTCATTTTATTTGATAAAAACATTGACAGCATTGACCTCTAGAAGAGAACAATCTCAGCGATTCCACCTGCTCTAAAGTTCTCCATGTTTTTCTTTTAAGATGAAGAGATTTGTGAGGGACGATTTGTACTTTGACTAGACACAAGACTTATAAATAAAGGTGCTCCATCATGCCATAGAAGAACGTTTTGTGTCTTAAAGTTCTTTATGGTTCCATAAGAAATATTTAACATCCAAGAAAGTTTTTGTCTCATAGAGAGATCTTAAGATTTTAAAAAGGTTAGGAAGACTTGATATTTCAGTCGAACTTTAACTGAATAGATATTCGTGGTACCAAACGTGTTTCTTTTATGGAACGTTGTAACTTTTTAAGCACATTTATTTTAAAGATTGTCTTGTCTAAGCTACTGATTTACATTAGGCCTCGGGTAAACAATTTTATTGTCAAGAAGTTCTTATCTGGGTATTAAAAACATATTTCTCAGATTCTTGAGACTCTACACTCTTCACACTACACACTTCACACTTGCGAGCATCATGCCAAACAATTTATTCGTCTTAAATGTTTCTACATCCGTCTGAAAGATTCTGGTCTTGAGACAAATGGAACGAGGGTCAGAGACCAAAAAGGTTGAAGAAGCCGATGTGTTAAAACTGACGGCATACTGTCAGGGTTAAAGGTTTTACTCATGTGGAATAAGATAAAGAAGATAAAAGGACACTTTTTGAACACACCATTAAGTTTAAAGTGGAGATATAAATAATTTATTGTTCACTATACTGTAATAGATGTAATAATATCGCTTTATTTTGCGTAAATATATTCTGTAGTAAAAATATTCATCCTTTTGATATTTCAAACATAACTTTCTTTCTTCTCTAGAACACAAAAGAATATAATTTTAATTTGTTTTAATAGAGTTTGTCTTATCTCCAAAAAATACAAACGAATGGGTGCTACTGCTGTATTCTAACCAACTTTTTTAAAAATATCTTCTTTTGTGATTATTAATTAAATGAGGATTATCTAAATTTGGGGGTAAAGTATCTCCTTAAGAGACCCAAAAAGCAGGCAATATTAATAACAAACTACCACAAAGCAATCTGACACATGCAGTCTATTGGGTGTAATCCATGAAAAGTAGTCCCTCTAGTGGATAATGCACAATATTTCCCTAAATAATGGCATGACATAAACCAAGAATACTTGGGAGATTATGGAAATAACATTTGAAATGTCATCACACAAGCTTCTAGGAAAAAATGAACTATGGTTTATTAAAGCTATACATTATCTGCCGTATGATTACAACTCTATATAAACATAACACAGCAAGTCAGATAAAATAATTAAAATGAAACAAATATTAAATATATATAATGTATGTTACATACATAGTTGCATCTAATTTTTGTTGCATGTACGATTTAAAAAATATGTCTGGGTCCTATTGTCTTGATGTTAAGGTTGTATCAGACAGACAGTTTAAACACAAATCATAAAAACAAATGTTCAATTTCTTTTCAAAATGACATTTCTGTGAGTTAAGACCCCGGAGACAATGTGGTAAACCAGTGAAGTGACATCACCTTGAGTAATGTAATGTCCATAACAGTGCGGCTGACGTTTATTAACATTTAATAACATCCACGTTCCGTGAAGGCCCACATTTACACCGGTTTGTGTTTCACTTCCTCCACCTCTTGAAGCCCATGAACATGCTACAGCCATAACATATAGTCACTATAAATGCAAATACCTGTAAAGAAAGAAAAAACAGCATTATTATGACAAGTGATTTTTTTAAAGTTCAAAATACGACCAGAAGACTATTAGAAGTGCTATTAGTGCTCATTGATCATGTGACCCGTGTCCCTCTTAAATGCAATTACAGATAAGATTTTAAAGCTATGACTTAAATTTGTGTCACAGTTATATTAAAGACCTTTCTGATTTCTACTATAATTCCCAAACTTGGAAATGTTGCCGTAAGATCTTTTTATTCTACAAAAATTAAAGTTAGATTGGCATGGGCAAATGATAAAGAATCAATTTTTAGGTCAAATTTTATTAAGAGAATTTTAAAACAACAAAACCCATTGCATAATGTTTATGCAAACATACCTGCTATTTCTCTAAAACATAATGACTATTCATTCTGTGATTTAAAGCTTGAGCATCCGATGCTTCACATGAATAAACAACGCTGACTTATTTTAAGTAGAATGCATTAAGCTTTCTTTGTAATGAATAAGAGTGTTTCACCCATTAACAAAACAAAAGCTTATAGTATATATCTAGAAGCATAGATGAGAAACCTGAGAGACGTCTATGGCCTGTCCGTTTACTGATCAACACCCAACTTACTCACCTCAAAGAAATTATATTTCAACAATTAGTCTTTATTAAAGACAAGCAAAATTGTCCAGATAAGTTTGGGACTGTTGGAAGGGTGTGGAGTTTGTGGGTTTTCCCCATTCACACAATATCGTACAAACCAACTCCTTGTGTTTTTCATATAATGACATGCCAATACATGAAATAACGCCTCTGTCCATCTGCACTCTCCTCAACAGGGAGAGTTTGCTTAAAAAATAAATCCTATAAAAGCTCTTTTGTATTCTGTGTTATGTTTTATGTGCTCTCTTAATACCCATCTCATTGTGAAATCAGAGATGAGATTTGTTTAAACACATTACACTCTTTATGCGCTACACACATAGGCAAATATGCATTTCTCTGCATATCTATGGGACATTTATTCCCTGAATTACATTGATAGTTATCTCAAAAATAAAATTTAAAAAGCATTTCTACACCCTTGTAATTTTAAACCTTTATGTCTGAAACTTAAAGTAAGGTATTTTGAAGAATGTATCAAACCAAAAACACAGGTCCTCTTTGACCTTATTGTTTGGGCACAAACTCAATGAGACATTTCTCAAAGTATATTTGTTTGTGTGATACATAAAAAGGAGTCATATACAGGTGAACGACAAACAGGGAAAAATAATAACAGAAATATCATTTTTATGTGAATTATACCATGCCAGAAACAGTCCTCCTCTCTGTCTCATTTTAAAATTGAATAATGACAATTACAGTTTAATAACTGCACAAATTTCGTTCCCTAGAGCTTTTTTAAAAAAGTATATGGTATTATGGTAATACGCTATATTTACGTCAATTTTCTCATGATCAGCAATTTATGTACATTATATAATTATCAAAATAATGATGCCCTTATTTTCCTTCCTTGGCATTACAAGAATAAGTAACGGTACAAGTTTAAGGGTCTTACATCGAGCATCAGAGTTGAAAAGATGAGGGAATCAGACACTCACCGCTGCAGCGACATTAATATTGTACTCTCGATAATTGAGAAATGTGATGATGTTGGTGCGGGGTCTGCGTATACAGGTTGTGCTGTTCACATAAGCGCCTGCGGCTGAAACTGTGGCCTCCAGCAAAAACGCACCAAAATAACACAGGACAGCGATGAAATGGTAGAACATATCCTGTGAGCAAAGAAACAGAATGTGAGTTTATGACATATGTGATAGGAGAAATTTCCTTTTATGCAAATAGTTGTCATGACAGATTAGTAACATAAAAAGCAAGAATCTCAGCTGATGGCACATAACTGCACTGTGTTTTAGCTGCAGTTATTAAACCATGATGACAGATTGTTTATATAAATATAAATGTGGTAAAGCATGAATATTACTCATTGTTTTAGACTAGACATTACTCAATAGTACTGAGAACAGGCGGTGCTCATTGTGTGACACCTAAATCTTTTGGATTGAAGATTGAAGGCCGAGGCCTGACTTTCTAGTGTCTGTAAAACAGTAAGTCTTGAAATTCTGTCTTCTGTTATGTTTGTTTGTGGTTTTCTATTTCGAATATGTATGCTGTGATGTTTCCTGTGAAACAAATCATTCTTTACAGGGCCTTCAGAATTCTTAGAACTCTTGGAGGTCAGAGACTGTCCTTCATAAAGTGTTTCTTAAACATATAAGCACACGTTATCTCTTGTATTCCCAAGGTAACAGCAGAATCATTTGTATTGCACTCCAAAGAGCTTTGTGTTATCATCACCGCTGTGAAAATGAAACCATGTCCAGACCTGCTTGGCTGGATTAGCCCGTAACGAAATGCAACAAACGACTTAGAGATGGTAATGTTGTTAACAAACCAAACGTACCAGAAATGTTTGTGTAAACCGTTTTATAAACGTTGCAACATTAAAATAAGTCATGACAAAATAATGATTCAATTTTCTACAAAGACCTACTCTACAGCCCACTTATGATTCAAATTCTAATGATTTATTCACTCTCTTGATATTTAAAACCAGCATGACTTTATTTATCCTGCAAAACAGAAAAGAAGATATTTTGAAAAATGTTTGCAATTGCATCCACTTGCATTGATTTTGTGTCCATGCAATAGAAATGAGCGGAAGCCACTGCTGTTTCCATCTTTCTTCAAAATGTATTCTTTTGTTTTCATGTAGACAGAAAATCATTTAGGCTCTTAAAATGACAAGAATGTGATTTAAAATCGCACAACATTTAATTTTTGGCTGAACTATTACTCTTAGTCTCAGAATTCTTTCGTCCGAAACTATTGAGATGTCTTATTTTATTTCATTACCCTTGGTGCCTAACAGCGATCACACGAAGAACTGTCAAACGTATATAAAAGATTTTAAAATGGTCAACTGTTTTTTCAATACCATCTGCAGAGACAACAGCAAATAAGCATAAAACGACAAGTAAATAAAAAAAATTGTGAAATGAAAAATCCCTTCAAGGAAACAAAGTAAATGCTTTTAAAAGACTGTGACCTTGAGTCTGGTGCTTCACACCAAAGGTGTTTGTACCTGGAAATAGCTGCAGGTATTCGGCACTCGGTGTTAAATACCAAATGTGTGATTTAAAGCCGTGGATCTGTGACACATACTCACCACAAAATTCCAGTCGGTGTTAATTCGGTCAGCCAGGCCCAGTATGAAGAGGGCGAGGTATGTGGATGAGCAGAGGAACATGGTTAAAGATACAAACATCGGCCATCCCTGCAACATCGGTATGGACACGTTCGTCGATGCTATCAAAATCCATACCAGACCTCCAAACACCTGCAAGATGACAACCACAAAGAGATTTACTGCCAGGTTTGCATACACACAAGCTGCTCTAGCTCACTGTATGGGATAATGCAATGTCAGTTGTCCGCCAAATGATCTTGTGAAATTTCAATGCAAATGACACTAATATTAAAACCACGACGAACATCAAGTCAAGAGTTGAGGTGTCAACATGTACAATATGAATTTATAAACATTTGGCCCTTATGCAAACTGTGTTCTCAACAGCAGACGGGTTGCTTTCTAAATTCAAATGATAGAGATTTGTGTATTTTAATCGCTATTTACATACACAAACATGTTGTGTAGTATTACTGTCTCATGGGTGATCTATGCCGTCCGGTTTCTGTCATACTAAACGCATCTTGATGGTACATTGATCCATGTAATTGTTCACACAAAACAAAGGATGACTTGTTAAAGACACAAAGCACGGTAAAGCCTAACTCAAACATCTCCAAACAAACACTTACAATCTCCAAACAGATCAGAGCTCCAGAGTAAGTCCTCAGTATTCCAGGCCCGAGCGGCAGAGAGACTGTAGGAGCCGGGAAAGAGGTCGCGGCCGGGTTCGGTGTGTCCGCCATCCTCTCTCACTTTCACAAGCACAGCAATACAAAGCAGTCACCCACAGGACAATCCCTCTGGAGTCATGTGTCGGGAACAGGTCTGACAGGTGCACAGCCACTCCCATCATCTCTGCGGCAGACCTGTTGAAGCATATGGGGTCTAATGTACCGTGAATGTCAGACTTTATCAAAACAATTCGGATTTGCATTACTAATATGAGTTATCATTGGTGATATACAAACTGCATGATTATTTCTTATCAAAGATTAATTTAATGTTCAAAAGATTAATTTAATGTTAATGTGTAATGCGCTATACGAAGGAAAATATGGAACATGTAAAATTTCCATTCTGGGATGAACTCCATTTTTGTGTTTTGCTTTTTTCCCACCATCCCACCGTTGCTTTTCTTTTATTTGGCTGTAAAATAACAGAAGACTTTTAACGGTGTGGTTAATTATTAGTTGGGTTTAGGGTTCAACGGACTTGTGTAAATATTATGTTAAGGAATGAATTCCAAGGAGATAAAGAAGTAGGTAACGGTGAACGGCTTTGATTTTACTACATCTTGTTGCTTATACAGTAAATGTAATTTATGTCCATAAATGGACTTTGTGTTTGACTTGATAACGTGGAATAAATGAACTCAACATGACTGGAGGAATAAAAGATGGTTTTGTGCCTGTGAGAGGGCTTTTAATAAATGATTGCCTGGCTTTGTGAATGAAACCACAGTAGTGACCCTTAGTTGGATCAAGCCAATGAAAGAAATCTTTTGAATTTGCATAACTCTCCCATCTATTCTGTAAATGTTTCACAGCTTGAAGAACACGATTAAGTCATATGTTGTTGTTTGCAGATATCTATTGTCCTTATATCCATATGACATCCTATGGCATGATGTCAGATCTCTCCTCTTATTTCATTTCCCCTGTCCCATATTGTTAAATAGCACTTGTGAATGATTTGGAGTCATTTTTAGGAGAATATATTTCATGACTCATATTCGGGCAGAAACTGGTATCTCCGTGTTTTTGGATTTTTCATAAATCATTGCTATGGTGACTCTTTATGTTTGTCTCTGGGGATCGCAAATATTTAGCCAATGTAAATTATTAAAAAGACAATACAGAGTTTAAATATTTCATAAATGTTGTTTCCTGAAAAAAGATCACAGTACATTTTCAAATAGGCATATCTTAATATGGCTTTATTCAGTAAATAATATAGTAGTATTAAAGAAGAACAAAGTTGAATGTTAAGGAATGTAAGCAATGATATTTGGTATATTAAAAAATACATGTTCCATCAAAATGCATATGCAGTATATTTCTTTAAATGTGTTTGAAATTATAAATACTTAAGATGTAGGATTTATGAATTATAGAATATTTTTGTTGTCAGACAATATGAAAAATGGAATCAGGACGTTGAAATTAAAATTCCTAATCCCACGTGTGTGTCTGATATTGCCTTATCAAAACTATAAGTTGTGGAGCACAAAACAAGACATTTCTGATATATATTTATAACAAAGCCTCAGTGTTCTTAGTAGTCCCATCTATCTCAAATATATTTTATAAAAGAACATTTTGGGTCTAAATCTTCCTAAGACCTAACACAAGTGAAATGCCGAATTGCCTTACAGTGTGAAACTCATTCCTTACTTCATTAAAAGGTATTATCAAACATTCAGATGACAGTTGCAACAGTCTTTCTGGTTTTGGTAAATTCACATATGTAGTATTGTGTATGTCCACACTCCACCTGGTTCCAGGCTCCAGTGTTACTCATCTGCACACAGTTTCCATGACCTCTTTTTGGTGCCTGCAGGCCCCAAGATGTGATGTTGACGAGGGGCTCACCGTCCACGTACACATACCCCACCTCCAGCTCGCCTACCTGTAGGCCTATATTCACGTGGGTAAGATCAGCTTCACTGATGTATTTAGCCAGTATGGTGTTGGATTCTGTGGTTCTGGGCATAGCGAGAGATCCACCACGCAATTTGCAATTCAGACGCGACTCTCCGTACTTCCTCGCCTCTTTCACCAGCAGGTAAAACTTGTCCTCTGTCTCCCTGATACCAAGAATCACTGCAATGAGATTGCCAAAACATAGAACCAGTGAGTGTCTGTAAACATCTGCCAGTGTTACTAATAGAAACAGTTCAACTGTAAAAAGAAATTCGTTGTAATCTGATAGTCATTTCATAAAGTTATGAGTGTTATTAGTGAAATGCCAGTATAAGACATCTAAAGTCATCGTGAAATTATTCTATTGTTCTATATTCTATATTTAATTTTTATATTTTATATTTTTTTTAATTAAAATTTTTTCAAGTTGTTATGAAAAAAAAAAATATTTTTGTAAAAAATATTTAAAAATGCACACCTTTGCATACCTCTCAAGTCTAAGAGAAATATTTGAATTCTTGAGATATACTTAATTTAATTAAACAGTGTTTTGATGAATTTCAAAGCTTAAAATTTAAGAAAATGTAATTTGTTTCTTTTGAGTGCAATAAATGTTAAAATAAAAAAACACAATACAGTACAAAAATATTAATTGAAGATATATACCTTTAAGATATATATATATATATATATATATATATATATATATATATATATATATATATATATATATATATATATACACTTTAAACATTACCATAAATTAATCCAATATCACAGTTCTGTTACAGATAACTTAGAAACATCTCACCGTTCTTTAGGAACTTAACAGCATTATTTAGTTTGCTTATGTTGACGTCCATCTGCCCCACAACCTTTCTGTACCTCCCACAGTCACAGGTAGTTCCTGTCACAAGTATTGTGCAATCTTTAGGCTGAATGACACATATTTATCAAGAATAAATGAGCGAAGCAAAGTATACAATAAAAACATTTACACCGTCACGTGTGCGTTACATTAAAAAGGATCCAAGAGGACATGTTTCTTGTTTAGTATTATAAAAATTAAAGCAACAATGCATAGATGTATAAATATGTGTATACCAGGTTTTCCTTTCATTCCTGGAGGTCCATCTGAACCTTGCTGTCCCGGGTCACCTGTTTAAATTCACAGTTACAAAACATGCAGAAAATTCATGTTATTTTAAAGCAAAGCACTGCATAAACAATGCTAATGAATGATATATTTTAACCTTTAATGACTTCAAGGAATAAGTTCATCAAGAAATGATGAGAATTCTCTCATTATTTACACTCTCATGTAACCCCAGATGGATGAAATAAACACATGCTCAGCTTTGGATGTGCATCTGCTTGCAAAAGTTGGGTTGATCTCCCTTAAAATGAATTTGTTGAATTCATTGAAGCAGAAAAAAACCAGTAGATGTCAGCAGTGCCCATATTAAACACTGAAATGTGAAGGCCGGATGATGGGCAGATGATGATGTCAATGATCCCACCACCATTGGTTTAATCTCGAAACAGTTGTGATGAGTTTTTGGTCATGACATGAAAATAAACACTTTAGGGAGCAGATCTTCTCTGCTTGTTTTTTTAGGATTTATGGGGCAAACGGTTTACACACAAAAGTGCGGAGTCATTTCTTAAATAGATTAGCTTCTTAAATATTTATACAGATGACACAAGTGTTCTGTGAATATAAGAGAACATTTGTTATTTTAAATTAAAAAGTGCCTCGTAAAGAAAGTGGATATGACATTGCTCAAAGTTTTATAACATTTCAGTCTCTTTTCATGTCTGAACTGGGGGATTTATGATTCATCTGAGACGTGTTGATCTGATGGCGTGTTCCGGTGACAAACTTTTTATATCTGCTTCCAATTCTAATCAGTTTACACCGATGATGGCGATTCAAAACATCTGTCCAATTTAAGATTGTAGACAAATATTAAGGCCGACTTAAGTTATTTCATCATTTTGGTCTCCATCGATGTCTATGGAGGTTAAAGTCGGCTTTTGTTTTTAGTCATCTGAGAAGTATTCATTTCAATTTAACAAGATTTTTGGTTTGTGGCATTTAAAGTGTGTTCCAACGGTCTGATCATGCAGTTAACATTTAAAAAATTATTTTTATATCCATAGTAGCGTTGTATCAGACACGTATACAAATGAAAACATTCTGTACATGAATGTGGTTGAACTTTATTTACCTCTGTTCCCAATAGGCCCCCTTTTTCCCAATTGGCCCATGTCTCCTTTCTCTCCCCCCTCACCGGTCAAACCTGTAGAGAGCCAAAACAAGGTTAACGTTCTCTTGACCCAGCTAGAATTCAAGAAAAATATCCTGCGATACAAAATAAGTCTTAACACGTGTGCGCTCTTTAAACCTCTATCGCTGCATTCATGTGTGGCGAAACTATCTTTGTGTCAGTAGTCTTCCATATAAATCTGATTCAATTGCATTTTCCAGCTCATTTAAAGGTCAGAGACAGCTGTTTTCGAGAGTGCTTCTGAAAGCCTTGGAACAAATTTCTTAAGCAAATATCCATCTGGAAATGGGTAATAGGCAATTCTGGGCCTTACCAAGCGGTATGAGGACACCAATCCTTTTGTCATTCAATATCAGCTCATCACTTGACCGAGTGGATGTGTCATTTCCATACATCTAATTCAAAGTTCTCATTTTCTACCGAAGTAAGGGTTTCGGTTGCTGTTTGCCATCAAATGTGATTGCTCCATTTGTTCGGCTATTTCAATTACAAGGCAAACGTCTCTGCTAAACCTCAGACGGCATTTGTGAAATGATTTGTGGAGCAGACGGAGCATCTGAATGTCTCAAAAAATGATGTGGAGAAGATGGCTGAAAAATTACATACTGGAACTGGTTTCTATTCTTGTGAATGATTTTATTTAGGCTTCGAGGGCGTGATGTTGATTAAGCCATAGCTTGATCGTTTCGTCTACATGCTTAAAACGAATGATTTCCAGTTACACCACCTTTTTGGATGAACGTTCCACTGGCCTTCCTGGATTTGAGACTTGTACGGCATTGTGAATGCTGATGGGAAACTCAAAGGGGTAGGTCGCCCCA
The DNA here is from genome assembly GCA_033220385.1 of Triplophysa yarkandensis. NCBI lineage: Eukaryota > Metazoa > Chordata > Actinopteri > Cypriniformes > Nemacheilidae > Triplophysa > Triplophysa yarkandensis. The sequence goes on from CM065668.1 coordinate 15,269,512, forward strand.
AAACAAAAAGGTTCCTTTACATCGTCAAACATATATGGGTTTATTTCTTCGGGCTTAAAACAAAGAAGATATGATGAAGAATGTAGGTTTATGAAAACAGTAGCTTCACATTGACTTCTTCTGTATGAAACAGTACTTGGTGAATGTTAACCAACGTTCTTCGAAATATCTTCCACTGTGTTCAGCAGAACAAAGAAATCCATACAGATAAGATACGGGAGCGAGAAAATGTCACAAATCACAAATTAAATACAAAAATTTTATTTTTATATCCTGTACAGTAATCCGTCTTGTGTTAAGACGCAAAATAAAGGTTTGCAGTAAGCTGTCATTCTGAACCCTGATGCCGCCGTGGTCACGAGCGAAAAAAACCGACTAAGATCCTTCCTGGCATTTCTCCTCCTTTCAGGATTTTTTCTTTAGATGAGAGGGCACGTCTCCTGTGATCGTGCTCCAGTTGAACTTGAACGGGTACGATAAACAGTTTGACTGGAAAGGGCCCTTGTGCACTTGAGCGCTGCAGACTACACTTCCATCTTTGAACACACAGCGACACTGCCGCCCTTGGCCACAATTAACACGTCTGCCAGTCTCTGACGTGACTTCCCTCAAGGGAAGATGTGGTCTGGCAGGACCCGACTGTCTTCCAGCTGCGCTCTGATGCCCTGTGAGGATAGACACACATCAAACATGTGACTTCAGGTCAAACGCTGGGCCAGCACGCCTTCAAAAGCCCTACAGAAGAAGCTACTGTGAGGCTTTCGGAAGTTCATAATCCCGGACATTCCTGTAGCTCAATCAGTACATTCAGAACGTTTTAAAAAGTCAATCGAGCATGTTAGCAGCTTTTAACAGACACTTCAATTAGAAAGAGGTTATTTTCATCCACTTCTAAAGGTATTGTTGACAGACATCGACAGAACTTCCCAAATGTGTGGTGTCCAAAAGTACAAATGAAGTGGCTTTGAAGAAAGCCACATAGTGAACTTAGTGAACTCACATACTGTTTTTCATCATGGCACTTGTCAGAAACCCATTCATTCCTCTCTTTCCTCTCCATATAGAATAACAAAGCTGCAAAGCTTGTCATTAATCGAATTGAAACTGTTGATTTGAGGTCACTGGGTATTTTTGGCGATGGGTAGTAAACAGCCGCGCTTAACCCAACTTCCCTTTAATCTTTCACTTATTCGTTAAACAACAAACCAACAACGACTCAGAGACCTCGGAGGCCAGGTGGGCCGGTTTTCCCCATTCTTCCCTCCTCGCCTTCTGCTCCCGTCTCACCTGGATCTCCTGTTGGATAAAGAAGAGGGTTAGAGACAGAACTGTTTGGGATGGGTCTTACCCAAACAAGCTTCTCCGTTTCATTGCAGCTGTTTAAATACAGACAGTTATTCAATCTCACGCCTGGAGTTTATTGCTTTTACTTAGAGCATGCGCTGGCAGGAAACACTATTCTACTGAACAATTTTTAGACGGTCTGTAGATATGATCGTGGTGAGAAATGGGAGATGACAAACCATTTTCAGTTCTTTGGAATGAACTATTTTTAGGTATGCGTTTTGTTTTATGGGGTTACTTTTAACAGTGTTCAATATCAAATAAAAATCTTGTTTCTATTTTCTTTTTTTGCAGAAAATGTAAGCTGGAGAAACAAGCCAAAAACACTGATACATAGGTTATTGGAATAACTTAATTTTATAATTTCTTCCACACAATTAAAATATTTTTAAAATATTTTTAAAAGAGCTTGTTTCAAATTCAAGAGAAATTCTGTATGTACACGACACATTTCAGCGATTCCAACAACCCATTTTTTTTCAGAGTAGGAGAGAAATAAGTGTGTATTTTCTCAGACCCCAAACAATGCCAACAATGCCAGCTTAACATTTTTATATTCATGTTCAATCGATGCAAGTTGTATTTTGTAAAAGTTACAAAATAATTTTCTTTACAGTTTTGTGTCTTGTCATGCTTTCAATCTTTCAGAATGCCTATATGGCACTTCTTAGGTTTTATTATGATGGAATTTAGCAGACACTGAACAGAAATATTTACAATACATCTAGAAATGTTAAAAATTTGACACAGTCAATAATTGTTCCATGGCTATATAGAAAACTCATTCCCAGAAACAGACTTTATAGAAGTTTCTGCCACTATGCAAATCGACAGTATCCCATCCTGTACCGATGGTTACGTAATGGAATATTAGCTGACCACAGACGCATAACAGTTGGTGTTCACACAATTTGTTTTCTGAGCCTATAAATGACAGAGTAGAAGGGAATTTATCCCAGGCACGTTGTTGGGTTTTACCAGCATGGTTCTCGGTAACAAGAGCCCCTACTGAAGCACTTTTATGATATATACCCAGTTTATGGCAAGGAACAAGTTATCAAGCTTTTTACAAGGAAGGTTCACCCCAAAAAAAATCTATGATACTTTTTCCAAAGTTGTATACATTTCTTTGTTCTGATTAAGATATTTGGAAGAATGGTTGAAACCAAACAGTTCTCGGACCCCATTCACTTCGATAGCATGAAAAATTACTTTATAATTATCTTTGTCCTGTTGAACACAAAATGAGTCGTTACAATTTTGATGAATTTAAGATAACAAAATGTTCTGTGGAACTTTAGACACAGTTACTTTTCGTACCCTGATTATCAATGGGGTCCAAGAACTGCTTGGTCCCAACCATTAATCCAAATCTCTTCCTCTGTGTTCATAAAAGTAAAGAAATTTAACAGGACAGTGAGTAATTCATGACAGAATTGTTATTTTTGCGTAAACCCTCCCTTTAAGATTCAAACGCTTACTGCTAGATTTACTACAAATCGAATTAATCATTATGCTTGAGGATCTCGTAATGGGTAAGACTTGGGCATATTCGTCAAAATTTTAACAAAAATGTTAACAAAAATCTATTCTTCATTTTTTGCATTTATGTTATTGTATGTATTGTACTATTGTCCCTAATGCCAGAAACCTTAAATTCTTATCAAGCCATAGAAACACACGTACCTTTCGCCCCAGGGAAAATGCTGTTGGAACACACCTCTACGGATGTACAAACTGAGAACATGTTGCAAAGAAATAAAAGCAGAAAAAGTTTCCTGCCGCAATGTTCTCCATCCATGGCTTGCCGTGAAAACTTTGCTCCCTTCTCAGGGGGATAGAATGAGAAGGGAGTTTAACATATGTCTGCCAGACCTTATCATATCTGGAGCTTTCAAACAACACTGTCCAGACTCTGTCCAACTATCTCCTTACACTTCATGTCAGGAATGTGCTGGTGTGAAGACAATTAAAGAGTGTCTTGCTAATGAGAACATCATCTTAGATACTGTAAATGAATGTAAAACATAGGGCGTGTTTATGGGCTGTTGAAATGTTTCATTGACACGTTAAACAGAAGTTTACCGTTCCTCTGGTTTACAAACTGCAATTAGTAAAGAATTTATTGGTCGGCTGCTTTAAACTTTCACAAATTTTCGGCAGATGGTTTGCCCTCCTCCTCGGAGCTGTTCTTGTGAACCACAGAAAACATTCTCCTACATCCTCGTTATAAGTAAATATGTTTAGAAGTTTGCCTTATTGTTTATTTCGAAGAATGACTCGCTCATCTAAACACTTTAGGGTAGAAGAATGAGTCACAGCTGCTGGTGCATATGTTAATGATAATACTGTATTTAAAACTATCTGGTTATTCAGACTCACCAACGTTGAATGACCAATAATTGTTTAACAGCACTTTAGAGGTCAGCGATTCATTACTTTTCACTGAGTGTTTGATTATTTCTCGCTGCGCATTTAGAAAGACGAGAAAGTTCATTCAGGATACAGCCTCATTCCTGTTTAATCTTATTTGTCAAAGAGGAAAAATTAGACAGTTTGTATCTGCTTACAGAGATATACGGGATCCTTAAAGTCCAGTTAGGTTAATAAGGAAATCAATAATATTCAACGATGGTGGTCCATCGATATGGAAGATAAGCAAATGGCTTGCACGATTGGCTGTATATTGTGGCTTTTTAAACTTTCAAACAATGTGCGCTAGTGTTGTAGCCAACATCGTCTTAAGATTATTTTTTCGATGTCTTTGTCTTGTCTTAGTCTAGACTTTCTTTGGTCTTGTCTTGGTCTCAGATTCAGTGTCTCTGAATTTTCTTTCAAGACCAGTCAAGACCACCACTCTTGGAATTACACAAAATTGCTTGTGCATTGTCTGATTTATTGACTTTTTTTATCGAATTATTTCGATACTTTTGTTGCTGCTCCTTGCCAGTGAAAGATTGTAAGACAAAATAAGTGAGAATCTGTCAACAAATAAAGACATAATATCTGAGATATCTTATATCTGTTTTTTACATTAAATCATCTGAAGTGATATTAGTATTTTTTCTAATCATGCAAAGATCCTAAATTACTTTTTAGACCCCATTAAACACATGTTTAAGTTTTTTTAAATTGTTGGAAGTTTCTCCAGAATTTATTTATTCATTTAAAAAACTGAAATTTTTCAAAAGGTGGTTGATCGGACACAAACATCCTACACATAAATGTCTACGCATTTACCAAATGGAGTTCATTCTTCTATTTTTCAGTTTTAAAAAATGACTTTTTTATACTTTGCGCTGGTCTTGTCTTTGTCTAAATGCCCACTGGTCTTGGTTTTGTCTTGGTCTCGGTTTAGGTGGTCTTGGTTTCCACACTAATGTTCCCTGAAAATATGATTTATTCGAAAATGAGATTTGCAGATAACATTTCATACATATATCAGGCCTTCCCTTCTTCCATCCTGGAGTTTGAAATGTTTATGATGTTGGGAAGCCCACAGTGGTCACGATGAACCTTACGATCATGGTCTCTTGGGCATTACTGGTGAATCTTGAGTATAATTGCATCCGCTGATGAAATGAAAAATACAGAGGCTTAAGATTCCCGTCGAGGAAAAACTTGCAGCATATATCTTGGCAGGACAGATTTCCCTCATAAATCGTGATTCTCCCTTCACATCATCAATGGAAACTGTGGTGTGGTCAAGGTTGCTAATCTTATCACGGTCTGCCATCTAAGTTGGACAACTCGTACACTTACATTTTGTTCTTGGCAGGTTTGTGCTGCACAGCTATTGTTGTAGGGACTCATTGTTTACATGTGGTTTAAAAGAAACCCTCTCATTAAGTAACATTGTGATTCACACCACAAAAGTGAAGGGGTCCGAGGGGTTTTGTCGTGCCATAATCGCTTGCATGAGAAACCAAGATTTTACAATGAAGAGAGATTGGCCGAGCATTGCTCTAGTTGGTCTAATAGGACTTGCACTCTCGATTTATGATTTCCTCATCTGCGAAATTCTCTTGTCCTCCTTATTTTGTGACTAAGGAGATTGGAGGTGGTTTGCTTTTTATTGTGGGAAAGTACAGGCGAAACCCACTTGTTACCTCAGGTCTGCGTTTTACTTGAACCCAGAGGAATGAAACATCACATAATAAACAGTGACAAACCAGAAACACAAGCAACAAATGGCTAAGCGAACATCGCAGCTGAACAAGAAATAAACATTAAATGACAAAATCTGCATGGTTTGACAAATAGAATAAAGTAAACCGCGAAAAAGCAGTTTGCGGTGCAGGTTTTTTTTCAATCCCTGGTTTGTTAACTGATTTATTCTGGATTCAAATTGATGTCTCTGTTTGTGACAGTAGACATCCAATGATGTTAATAAATGCGCCCTGCCGACAAACAAAGTCTTGTGGGGCAGTCCCAAAAGATTTCGCTCTCTCGCACCATCTCTGCATAAATGTAACTTGTTACGGAGACATACAAGACAAAATAATCAATCGTTCACAGTCTAAATGTCAAATCCATCTTTATTAAAGCATGGATCCTTATTCTAGATCACTGCATGACCATTGGACAGGGACCATGTTTAATAGAAAAGCAATTTTTATCATATCTGCGTTTGCTGGAATCTCTCAAGCGGAGCACTTCTACTTTCTGACTCGTTGCTGCTGAAGCGCGTCGTATCTCATTACCTTAAAGTTGACCTGATTTCAACTCTGCTTGACGCTCTCGCTGTCCAAAAGGCCTCTGCTCCCTGCCACTCTCCACCAGTTCATATTGAAAATGAATGACTCAGGCCATCATGACGTAGAGATGCTTGAACAATTATTTATAGTGAAGCCAGAGAAAAACCTTTTTCAGTTCCACCATTTAGTCAAAGAACCATCTCTTCTTACCTATGTATAAACTCAAGCAAAATAGAAATAGGTTCTTCAGATGGTTGGTTATGGGACCATTGAAGTGCATCTGTTTATTATATGGGTTGAGCTCAAAACTGTTATCCATCACAATGGTCGAACAGCAGTTTCTCAGGGTTTGTTTGCTTTCGCTCGGCACTGTTGAACCGAACAAAACCAATTTCAAGTGCTCCCTTAACGCTTTATAAATTTCTGTGTTTTTGGTTGTTTTGGAGAGTTTTGGGCAATGTGGTCACTTCTTCAAGTTAGCCCACGGTTCAATTTCGCAGCCAAAAGCAATACAATCCATGATGCTTCACGCAACTTACCGATCATACATTATGACACAGCCTTGTACGTTGTGATGGATTGCTTTAAAACCTGTAACAAACAGAGTTCATTTTTGCATTGGATGCCATAACATATGCCATAACGAAGCAAACCAAGAGAAGAAATGCACCAGGTTTAGACAAACAAAATTGTAAAGCACATTTAAGTATTCATTGGTCATCTTCAGAAAGACATTAGGGTTATGAATGTGACTTATGTGTGTGTATTTTACCAAACCCCCTATCATTGACTCTAAAACTTTGAAGAATATTGGTATATCATAAAAAATATATACGTTATGGACATGACGAATATGACATGGTTTTTGGGGATGACAAACTTAAATTTAAAGAATTCCAATTTAAATGCATAAACCAGAAGCGATAATATCTAACAAACAGAAGGGAAAGTACTTTATAGAATATAAATTAGTTACTTTAGTTGAATTGTTTGTCTTCTTATGAAGAATATATAGGGTTATGGATGTGACCATCCTGAAAAAAAGGTGTTACTTGATAGATATTAAAAAGTAAAAATGTAGTTTATTGTAAAATTGATGCAATTGCACATAATTTAACAACTGCTGTTAAATTCCATTACTACATCATTACTTTCTCCATTAACTAAGACACTACAGCACTGAATGTTCTGAATTAATTTTTGCAAGGAACATGTAAGTTACTTAAATGTCATTATGTATTATGCCAGACGTTTATCAGTGTGTAAAGGGCTATTTAAAGTGTGAAACAGACTTTTCACAGCCACTTCACCTCCAAAGGGATTTGTCACATGGCATTTATGACTCGGTGCATTGAATCAAAATAAGGTTTTAGAAATAAATGTTTGTGAGCAAAAGATGCCAGCACACGTGCTTTTAGGACTGCTTTCAAAAATCAAATAACACTCTTTATGGTAAAGAGATGCTAATGAAATGCTCTCTCCAGGTAAGATTTGACTCCTGTGCCTGTGTAAAACAATCTTTGAATGTTTTACTTATACCTGTCTTTGGATATTATGTTGGAATAGTAAAAAGTGTGACACAAATAAACTGGAATGGTTTTTCATTCATATTAAAGTGCAAGCAAAACCTTCTCCATCTGCTCTTTCAAACCAACCCTATCTGTGATGTCCTGATGTTTTGTTTGCACAAATGTACAGTTTGATGTAGTTTTTAACTGACAACTGGGAGTGCACAAACATATTAATTCCATTAAATATATAACCCCTGTTCTCTATTACTTACGATGAAGTTCTGCATTGTTTCTTTATTGGGTAAATCCGTCAGGGGAAACACAACACCGGGTGTCAAGGGAACTGATATTAGGTACAAGCACTTGCAAAGAGCATTGTTGGAACCAATAGCTCACACAAACTAATCTTTCTCATTTATCTAACCTCTTTTAAAGCACAAAAATATGTTTTTGGGATAGTTCTGCTTTGTTTTAGTCTGGTTTATTAAGTTGGGATATCTGCACTGAAGTAGAAAAGTTTTGGGACTCTCATTTCATTTTTTTCAAATGAATAACAAACTCAACAGAATTTTAGAATGAAACAAAGGGAACTATGGAAATTATGTCATAACTCAAAATTTATTTGAATAACTTCAGTGTAGTCATCTATTGACTGGAATTTGCAGAAATGTTTCTTGTCATTTTATCAAGCACGAACTTTAGGTCTGACATAATAAGACAATTTAATTTGTCTCTTATTGTCTGTTCTTTCTACCAGATCATATCAAGTCATAGTCATTTATTTAACTTTAAATTTGGGATTCAGCTATTGCTTATCTCTGAGTTAATCTAAAATGATCTCACTATTAACAGCTCAGACATTATCCCCTAATCCGTAGACAGTGTATTTATCATTAACATGTAAATCTTCCCACAAAGGCAACCTTTTTGGACATCATGGATACAAATGATAGTGCCTCACTATTCCAATGTGTGTAAATATTATAGAGGCGATCTTGCAAAGCATGTGTCCCATCCTCCGTAAAATGTTTATAGAAGAGGATAGACAGAGTCAATTACAGGATCAAGTCTTTTTACCCAAATTTGTGATTTGAAATCCGCGATAAGTGAAGGTAACAGATTTTTAAGCTGTTAATGGAGTTTAACATTTGCGTTATTTTGTGTTGACTTTGTATTAAATAAATGAAAGTAACAACATAAGATGAGTTACATTTAACACACAATGTGTCACTCTACAATTAAAACAGTTTGTGGACTCCAACAGCATCAATTGGTGAGGTTATGAAGGGCAAGGGGTCCATTCTGAATGCAGCCGGGTGTACAAAAAATATTTTGTTTAATATAAAACGTCTTTGCACCTCTGAATACTTATATTAGATTTCTGTTAACACATCCTGCTATATAACCCACAGTGTAACACAACAGGTTATAGTCTGTGCTATATATACCATGGCATCTTTACATCAATAAATCATTAAAAAAAATATTCCAATAGTGGCAAAACAGACTGCGATCAAATGTTCTTATTTTTGAACTATTAATAATCTTTTGTACAAAATAATTGCCTGGTGTGCAGGAACAAACATAAAAGCTTTATTTCCCTGCTATCAGGTTTCCCAGGAGAACATCAGATGATTTAGTTTACAGTTAGATGGCTACAATTCTTATATCCCTTCGATCACATCGCTTACCCATTTGAGCCAAACCACAGCTGTTACCAGCTGTTACAAATAATACAGTAGAGTTGATCGTGTGCTTCTCAATTTTTATATGACAAACTGATGTAAGTCTAACCTCTAACATGAATGTTGTCTTAATGTGCTTCAAACTGTATCAGCAAGGCTTTTACTGTACTTTTAAATCAGAGATTACTCCACCCCTTAATTTTCTGTGGTCAAAATCGCCTCAGATGCACCCTCGCTGCCCTTTCACTTTGTGGAATCTAGTCTGATCACAAATTATGAAATGGGTCTCATTTAAACAATGGAAAGCACTTTGTTCTTTTTCTGACGTGAAACGGGGGAAATCCAGTTATTCAATAGCTGGCATGTGATTCCTTGCTCGAGCTCTGCCATGCACTTAAGAAGTGCCAGAGCAATGCAGACTCAGCAGTGGAAGTAAACCAAATGGCTTGAATCCGATATACTGTGTTGTTAGAGATGGTTCACAATGCCACATTTACTTAAAGTGGAAACCGAGAAAGGCAAGTATACTTCTGCCGTGTCTATCACTTCATCAGCAGCAATGGCAATAGACAACCCTAGTCTCATCTATCCTAAGATTATTTTAATGACACTTGAGAACCGTGCAATGTATTATTCAGTGCAATTTTAAGTCTCATATACAAACCATACTTATGTTTTTCATGAGAAGTTTGCTACTTGGGCAGGTTGGCGACTGGGTGTAAAGGGACTTTTCCGGCCACGATTAAAAGTGGGCCAAAACACGAACATACAGAGGACAAAATGCAAGGCTGGAACTCCGTCACCAATGGGTGGAACTGTCCGAAGGCTGCTCCTGATCAAGATGTTCATGGCAGCTTTTATGTCCTAGTCCAGCCCTGTTTGCCACCAGTTTGATAAGCATGGTTGCTGAGAAAAGTGATGTTTCTGGACAAGCATCTGAAAACTTTTGAAATGAATAAACTCATCAGTCAGTTACATGCCTCATTCAAATGTGGATATATTGAATAGGAAATGTGTGAAAGGAAAGCAAAACCAATATAATTATTTTGTCTTCATCCTTTGCAGTCTTCGACAATTTACTGCGGTTGAATTTCTTCTGGTACAGTGCATCTACCTTTGTTTCGCAAAGTGTATAGAAAAAAGTTTCTCAAACTAAAAAAGAACGCATGTTGTCGACCAATCAGAACTTGGGAAAAAGTCCTGCAGAGTAAATGAATTTATGCATTTGGCAGACACTTATCCAATGTGTCTAATGCAATGTTCTTGCAATGCCATCTTAACACCAGAAAGACATTAAAGGGTTCTCATTTGTAATTATTCTTTCATATGGAATGCCTTGTTTTTAACTAATTGCTTTTGACTTGATAATCACCCTCATACAGGAAAGTCCTAATCCACACTCTTACACCAGACCCTTAGTATCAATACAACATCAAATAGCAACAGATGAGGTTTCTCAAACACACCGGGTTAGTGAGTCATCCTGATCACAGACGGTTATTGTGCTTTAGTCCTCAGACAGGAGGTACATTTTAAAGGTGCTTCGGAAATAAACTACAGAGATTTAAATTGTGGGATCAAATGCCATTATGGCGGGCATTTTCCTCACCATTGTTCAAATGTGGGATTTACAGATGTAAGTCAGTGGCAACAGACATGTGAGTCAGAGGATTTTAAAAATACACATGACTTTAAAATTGCTTTGAGTTTTGGTGGAGTCCACCATCTGGATATTTGAGTTCCGCCCAACTGTTTGATATGTTTTTTCTCATCTCTTTTTAGGGGATGATTCGGGGAGCTTCTACGACCTCGCGTATGCCCAATATGAGCAGTTTTAAGTTGCAGAAATGTACGCTTTCATATTCGAATTGGTGATCATGAAAAAGGATGCGAGTTAAAGGAAGCGCTATAATAGTATTTTCGTAAAGGACCGGTCATGGTGGTGAAATTAATTGAAAAAAAATCCTGCTTACAACTGTGAAGCACTAGTCCCCGCTCAGTTCAGTGTTTCTGGCTATCCAGGGCTGTTTACGGCTTGTCCCGTGGAAAGATTTTGTTACATTCCATTTAAGATGCCAGTCCATCAACAATTAAGGTCACGTCTGGAAAAACATAGGAAAAAATGAATGAATATATCACATACAGGAATCTCTGAAATTGAAATGAAGTATGTTTGTTTGGTTGTACAATTGTACACTGTAGATTCAGTTTGGATTCATGTGTTGTGACTTGAGTTGTACCCCATTATTGTCACACACAAAGTTATTTTAGCTTATTTGTTATAAAGTAAATCTAGCATTTTAATTGATTTAAATACTTGAATACATCTTTACTATATTGAATACATTTTGTACAAATATAACTGCGTTTGAAACCATTATACTGTATAGAGCAACAGAACAGAGTAAACAGAAGTATTTGTGTAACATATAACTTTAAGGAATTTTTCATTTTGTAACTTCCTAATCATATAATGCAATCTGAGTTCTTGCTGTTATACTCTTATGTATTTTCTTCTTGCTGAAATAAATCAAAAGGAAAACTTAATTTGTAGCATTTGATTTATGTATAGACTAAAGACATTCGGAGTTGATGGTCTCTGACTGAATTTGGAATGGCTTGTGTTGCTTTAGGCAGGCTCAGCCAAGGTGAATGAGAAGTAGACTGCAAAACTGTACACTGATGAATGGTTTCAGAGCTATGTGTAACAAGGAATCTGACTGCAACAGTCTCTAGGTTGACCTGGGTTCTTGTGTGCTTCATAAACTCTCATAACACACATTTCTTGACCCCAGGCACCTTAATATGCTAAGACATAAATCCAGGTACCCTCTTCTTTATTGTTACATAGTGCTTGGATGCATGTAATAATACTATATTAACTAGATTTCCAATAATACAGTGGGTGATGAATCATCTGTTTATCTGGGTGGGTCTTTGGAAATCAGATCATGATTTGCAACATACTGTTGAATTTTACTTGCATCATTTGAAAAACTTTCTTTGAAGATCATAGGCCCTGATGAAATGATCGGTGTCTTCCTCCACCTCACAATTTCGGGACCTAAGGAGCCCAATTTATTAATCCCATAAGTCTCTCTTTTGCTAAAAGTTATTACATCTGCATGCAATAAGCCAGCAATGCTAACAATAACTGAACCATGGAGAAAACTGTAAAAACAACAATTAAGAAGGAATATGTGGTTTTCATCGTCATGGTTCAACAAACATAAATTCCTTATGTTTGGTGGTTACATCAAGACAAAAAAGTTAATTTTTTTTTTAATCGCCATCATGATTAAAGGAAGGTCTGCTTGCAAGAATCCATAACGGTATGTATTGTTTCACTATACACTCCAGAAATTCAACAAATTGTTAATTATTAAGATTATTAAATGCCGTGATTGATATGCTGGAAATACCAACAACTGCGACATTTATGATTTTCCTTTCTCTTCTGTGCAGCTCGCCATATTTTCTTAATTCATTCTAAGGACCCAACAAAACTCTCATTTATATTGTTAGTTTGTTTAGATCTGGCCACTGGGCGGTTGAACAGTTGCCATGGAAGTGACACAATTGCTTTGGAAGTGTCTGCATTTGGATTCGTTTACCAGGCTTGAAATTGTCAGCTTTTTGCAGAATAGGTGAAGGAACAAATAAATAAAAACTTGAAGTGAGTCTTTGTCTGAGTTGTTTAATGAAAAAACAGACACGACATTGACACAGCTCTGCCATCTGGATCATGCCGCTGGAAAATACCGGTTGCCAAGCAGACGGTGATGTCGCGCTCCTCTGTGACTATTTCCTCTCGCTTACCAGGAAAAGTCCTCCCTTTTCCACAGCTGTGTGCCTTTACTTCCAGATGCCGCGGCTTTTCTTTAGGTTTAAAACCGTCCCTTTTATGTCGTGCAAGAAAAGGTCATGCAGGATCAAAAATAGTAATGTCCTCACCAGTGCCACATTTTTGTTTCTTGTTGGATATGTCATGTTCCCTGTGGGTTTATAGGTCTGTCCTTTGAAACATCCTTGAGTTGGTTGAGTTGAGTCATATTGGTGGGGAAATGACAAATGGTGTAAAAAATATCTTGAAGAATAAAACAACAATATCTGTCAACTGTCAACTGTAGTGTTTTAGGGTCCAGTCGGTTGGTTAGAGTTCAGTTCTGCTAACAAGTCACTTCTGTGTAGAGAATCCAGAGAAAACAACACAACGTGTGGTTAGTAGTAAAATTCAGGCATACTGTAGCAGCCTATGGGGATGGTTGTAGTTTTGGATCAGAGCTTGTACAGATAACATCTGCTGGAGGTAGAGGATTTTGCATTATGGAGATAAAAGGTAGAGGAACGTTGAAGCAGGGCCGTAGTGCACAAAGAATCTATTCATGCATTGTTGCATAGGTCTGGAAAATCCCAGGTCACATCCATCCGTGGAGTATGACCCTAAGTGGCCCTCAGCACATTCAAAGAAATGTGTCAAAACAAACAAAGTGTTGCAGTGCCTTGTGTATTTCAAGTGTTTCACAGAATTCAAAGCAGATTATTCTGAAAGTGTCATTCTGGCTGCATTTGAAGCTCTGGCCCCCTGCGATCTCTTCCCTATCCAACTGAGATTGCCATATATGATAATCGCTGTGGTTTCAGCTGTCGTGAGAAAGAAAAGTGTCATGACTTTCGCGGTTTGTGCTTGTACTATTCTAGTAAACCCTTATATGTTGGTTATTCCATTTATCAATCTAAAACGCAGATTATGTGAACTGTGTGTGACTGTCTCGCCACAGATAACCTGATAAAGGACCTGATACTGCCTTAATACCTGTCAGTTGATAAGATGAAGTATTCCCTATAGTAAAGAGATTCAATTCAAATCCAGATAATTGTTAAAAATGTGACTCACAGATCACACGACGGCATTTAATTGAAGTCTGTTTCCTGCTAACATTCATTCGGAGACTGATATGGTTGATGCAGGTGTCTAGCGCTTTTTAAAAAGTCGACAACATTTGGATCAAGATGAGGAACACCATTCTCTTTCATGTGGCGTGATTGAAATGTTTTACTGGCTTCTCAGGTGTTTGCAGGGTCGTAGCTGGAGATCAGCATGAAGGAATTTGCACTGTATGTAGAAGTGTGCCGCTGGTTAGATGGAGTAGCTGCCATCCATGCTGTTTGGGCCCCTCATCAGCTTCAAGTACTTTGGGTTTGGAGAAGGCACTAAATTAAGCAAAGACTCATTTCAGTGTTTGTCTTTCACCCAGCAAATGTGTAAAAAAGCCATAATGGGGAAGCAATTTGGAAACAACTGAAAGCTTCATCTTAGGGTTTTATGTATATAGATGTTTATGCCAACTGGGAAGGTTTTTCACAGCAATAAAAGTGCCAAAGACTGATACAGCCAGTCGGATTATACAGAATTTTGACTGGCAAATCAAGGTTTTGACCTCATCTTACCAGATGTTGGCCCATTATATTCTATTACATTCCACCAAGATCAAGTTGAGAGCTGTCCAAGTTTTCTGTTATTAAGCCAGCTGGATAAATCGCGAGGAAATTAATTTGCTGTATCTCTTGAGGATGACCTAAGCTTGGCATCCCACTGATCGACTCAAAACAACTTTGTAACATCACACCTAACCAACTGTTATTATTGGAGCTAAAATTCATCATTTCCCTTGTTAGTCTGTTACAGTCAGTGACCAGAAATGGAAGGGGGGTGACAGATTGAAAGGCCCTCTCTAACATTTCTCTCTCTTTCACTGTCACATATTGCACACCACATTTAGACAGCAAAAAGTGAAGCTGACAGTATTACTTTAGGATTAGGATGTGATTTATAGTAATCGGTGACTATGAAAGACTTCTGAGAAATGTTTGCCACAAGGTTATTTTTAGCTTACTAAAATAAAAAATGTATTGAAAGCAAATATAATATTGGCCTAGAAACGATTAGAATTAATAACTAAGTCAAAACTACAATAAAATGTTGCGTCAAACATAAACTGAAAATAAAGCTTATGAAACACTTCAATAACAACAACAATAAAAAACTAAATTATTCGTATTCATCAACATAAAAATATATAAAATGACAAAAAAAGAATATTTAAAAAATATTAATACAAACTATATAAAACTGAAAAAAAAAGATTATTTTGGCAACCCCACAAAAAATCTTTGAAAAAAATTTGTATATATGTTTTGTATTTAGTAGTATGAATAACATAATATTTTTTTTCAGTCACAACGTATCAGGAATTTCCCCTGCAAAAATCTAAACTTTACTGCAACAAAAAAGATAAATAAATAGTTTAGGCTTATTATTTAATTATTTTGTTAGTAACATTTTATATTGTTTATTTTTTATTTATAATATTTTGTAACTATTATTTTACCTAATAATTTTGCATTTAGTGTGCTAAAACAAATGTAATCAATATCTACATGCAAATATGCGAACGCACGCTTGCGCACGCACATAATATTATGGACACTATGCCTATACTATTTTTACTTTTATAAAACCATGGTATATTTTCTTTGGGGTTCTAATGGTACTTAACCTACAAAGCCTTTTTTCATCACATGCTTTCCATGCCTGTAACCAAGCCATTTTTCTATTCCATGGATCATGATTTAGACCTCATTACTACTTTGCATTTCCGTTATAATGGTTCCCAGAGTAAATCTATGTTACCTCTAGGTAATCCTATTTCATGTGTTTGCTGTGTGAATAAACTAGAACAACTTTTAGGTGCAATGATAACATGTATGGAGTAACTGAGCAGATATTAATTGGCAAAGAATGTCTTTTAGCATTTATGGCCTTACCTATGTGATATGTGTGAAAGCTTATTCCACAGAGCACAGATTCCTGGTTTGCTTTTTGGTTGAGTTACTTGGATATGAACCTAAAATAGCTTTCAGGCCAAATCTCCAATTCAGCTGATAACAAAACACCTCCGGTTTTTCGATACTGAGAGTTTGCAAAGATACAATCTTACATTTTGTGCAACGGGTCATCTGTCCTTGGAGAAAGAGAGACAGGCTAATAGAGTGCACCTTTAAAGCCAGCTGGCAAATTCTAGCATTCCAAATGCCTGAAGACACTAAACTGATGAGAAAGTGTTGCCTTGCATCTGCCTGGTAGATATTCCAGCAACCTGAGAAATTGTGTTCTTTTTTTGCAGTCTATCCAGCAGTTAAAAGGTTGAGAGTGAAATTTTTTGGATGGGTACATAAAACAAAACCTAACTTAGTAACTTAAACGCACTTGATGTGGTTTGTGTGAAATATGCATTTCATATAGCTTGATAACGATGTGATTTCTTTTTCAAAGTATGTCTTTTAAATACTTTAAAGGAAACATTTGACATATTGTGCCTTTAGTTCTTTAAATATGAATTACAACCTCTTACAAATACTTACAACAGATTACATGATCATAATATGGGGACCCGTTTTCAGATGATGGGAAATGGGTGTGGCAAAGGGGAATTCGGGACCAATTCTTTGATGTACAGTAGAGAATATTGGATAACTTTTTCAGTTGCATGTATGCCCTGGTTAGCCACAGCCAACCACACATTGTGCTCTGAAGTTACCATCAAGGAGCAGATGTTGATCCCCAAAATTTGTCCAAAAGGCTGAGGCCAAGTCATACCCCAGTGATTCTATTGATGTATGCCTTATTGATGCACTTCCATTTTTTACATCTCGGTTGGATAAGATGTAAAACTACATAGATGTAAAACTACCATTTCATCAACATACATTTGGACATTTTGCAGACGCTCTATCCAAAGCAACTTACAAAGCAATTTTTACAACATCAGGCAGGAAGGCATACGCAGGTGCAATAATACTGGTCCTAAAATAGCCAACAACAGTATACAAAGAGCAGATTTTTGGTAAGGATAGAAAGAGGACAGGAAGGAAGTACAAGCCAAATATGTTATTTTTATTATTGGGTCATGTGTTGACAAAAGAAATGAGCAGATTCCAAAATATAGAGAATCTGAGGTTAGCATAGCAATCAGCTGATCCATATAAAATTGTGGACTATCAATATCAACCTGGTGGTGCTGGTAACATTACCAGTGAAGCTTAGCTGATTGACCATTGTCCCTCCCAGGTTCCTGGTTGCTATAGAAGGTGCTAGTTGAACTGAGGGATTGTGACGCATCTTTGGGTCAGCCTAGATGACAAGCAGTTCTGTTTTTGCAGGGTTCAGCTGCAAGTTATATTCTTTTGTCAAGAGTGTGATGTCATGTCAAAACATAATTTCATGAGTTGAAACTCAAAATAAATTGTGTGTCATCCGTACACAGTACCAGTGATAAGAAAAGCAATGCTTTGGAATGGTAAAACTTAGGGATATCATATATATGATCCAAGAGAAGTGGTTCAAGCACTGAGCCCTGAGGCACACCGGTACTGAGATGTAAGATGCAAGACTGAATGGAGCATCAGGCCAGAGACACACGTGGTCTTGAGAGTTGAAAGGGGAATGGGATGATTATGAGTGTCAAAAGCTGCTGGTAGATCAAACAAGATAAAAAACAATTCCAAAGGAGACTAGAGAACATATTTGGTTTGAAAGAAGTTACCTTTTGTTGCCTGAAGATATATTTTATTCAACTGGAAACCACTATCAATCCACCAGTGGTTCAAAGAGATTTCTAATATACTTCCATTTGTAAGAATTAGTGGATCACCGAAGTGGAATGTGGACACTTTCAGATGTACTTGGTATTTCTTCTAATCTTAAAATTATAATGAACCTCAATGAAAAATTTTTACAGACGAAAACTAAATAAAAACTAAACAAAAAGTCAAATATGATGATGAAGACGATGACAAAATTTTACTGACACTTTAGTCAATGAATAAAAAATGTTGGGGCGAGACAAATGGACAGGAGATACTATAAGAACTACCCTATTTTGGGGAAATCCAATCAGAGCAAATCATTTGAGGGCAGGTTGATCTTGGTTGATCTGTAGTCCTTTACCAGGTTTGCAAACTCAATAGGAGGAATTTTGGCCCACTCCTCCATACAGATCTTCTCTACATCTGTCAGGTTCACTATTCTTAGCATCATTGATACCCTATGAGAAGAGATCTTCTGTGGGTCCCAGTCCGAGGGACAATGACAGTCATCATTAGCCTCTTCCAATTTCTGACGATTGCTCCAACAGTTGTTCTTTTTTTCCACCAAGCTGCTGGGCAAATGCCCCATAGCGCTTACAGCTTCGTGAAGGTCTACAATTTTATCTCTTGTTTCTTTTGACAGATTTTTGGTTTCGCCTTTGTTGCTACTTAAACTTTTGACTGATTGTGGGCTGCACAGGTTGCTTTGTGACAGCTAATGACATTAAACAGATGCTAATCATTTAGAATCATGAGCAGAGTGTAGCTGGACTATTTAAAAGCAAAATAAGAGGTCTTTGAGGGTCAGTAATCTGTCTGATAAGGAAGTGACTGAATGCTTATATGATACAGTAATTTACAAATAAGTTGTTAAAGAAGCATACAATGTGTTTCTGGATTTGTCTTATAAGATTCTGTCTCTCACAGTGGAAATGCACATATGCTGAAAAAATCAAATACTTATTGACCTCACTGTATATATCTCATGACAATGGTTCTCAAACATGCCTCAGGACAAAATCAATACAAATAAATACAAATTATTGTTTATGATTTCAATTATTTTTTTTATATATTAGCTATCTTTTTACTATATTTAAAGCACATATTTAACCACTTAGGTATTGCATGTTAATTTCCTAAATTTGTTGTAAATGACAAATATAAACACAGATCTTTATAATGCTGCTGCCACTTTAAGACTGATTATTTGTATAAATATATATCTGATAAATTGTAACACACATACGTTAACGTTTATAAACCATCTACTCTTGCAAGAATTCTTTTAAAATGACATTTTTTTAAGAGACAGTATGTATATTTGCTGGTTTCAGAAAGATGTTAAGGAGACCTTACAGAAATCATTACAGTAAACATTAAAGTAATACTTACACTGTCCCAATTGAACCGTGCAGCACTCAATTGCTTTTGCTTCAAACACCTCTTTGTAGCATTATGACCAGAGACAGGCAGAATCTGTACACTTTTTCAGTTCATTTTTTAAAAAGATCAGCTGAATACTGCAAAATATAGTAACAGTTTATTTTACTCATTTAGAATACCAATTTTAAAAAATTCTCCTCTCTTCGATTTCTCCAGATATTTTCTGCCTTCCAATCGACCTACACATCTAAACTGCGCACTCTTGAATAAAGGGTTAATCTGCTCATGTTTGTCATGTTCTTCTTAAGGAAACTGACGGAGGAAGCAGCACAAACCGCCATCTGACGCATATTTTTCTTTATATATTTAATGACCTATGACATGTAATTAAGCACAGAAATTGTGGTTTTGCTTTATTTTGAAATTAAACACGTGAGCAAACCATTCTTCTCAAAAATGAATGCTATTTTCATATGAATTTAAGACTTGCTGCTCCAATTTAAGACCCTTATAAGGCCGTATTGAAGGCAAAGTGATTTAAGATTGTTTAAAACATTCTTAAGATTCCCGGAAAACCCTGTTTAATAACCATTAGGATGATACAGTCTTAGAGAAACAGACTCTCGACTTGTCACACATGGCGTCAACCACACAATATTTTACCCTGTCTGTCAGGACAAACTGGACCACACAAATCCTCACCTGTTTCTCCTCATGACAAATAGTGTGTTAACCACATTTTGAGGCCAAACTTCCATCCCAAGAAATTGTAGCAGCCTTTCCAAACTTATTTTTAGTCATAACAACTACTTTCATTATGGTTAACTACAATAATTGCAAAAGGAATGTCTAAGATTGGAACAGGGTGCTCATGTAGCCACTTGCTTCATGACTCAGATCCTCTCCTACTTCTATGGCCTGATCCAGCACACCCATGATGTGATTCAACCTAGTAGAGGCGTGACTCATGTGACCGACGGTCTTCTCCTAAACATACATGCGACACCAAAAACGTGTGAATTTGATGCTTGCTGTGGTTTTGGGGCCCTACGTGTAGCTTGTGCCAATCCGCATTTACATTCAGCAGTGGAACTGCTTGCTTTTTGCCAAGCCACATTAAGAATTGGGATACATCGAGCTGGCAGTGCCACACAAGCAACACCTCTGTGAATTACGTAGGCCTTCCACACCAGGTTTCTCCCCCTTATGGTATACACTGATTCATTATGTTTCCTAGAGTGTGTCTTATGGTCCAAACATAAGCTTGTCCAAATGGTATAAAAGCCTCTTTCTTGTAGGTCTTGGTAAGAAATTTGCCAGGTTTTCGCCTCTCCTAGTTTGGCTCTGGTGGAACCAATAAGATCTTGGTCATCTGTTCACTTTTAACATGCTCTAGCTATTTACATTACACTTTGCCTAGATATATCATTAAGTATGAACAACAAACACAAAGGGATTTTGCTTCCTTTGATTATTTTGAAAGTGGTTTTTTTTTGCCATCCAGGTTTGATGAATTGTTGATGTATGTTCATGTGTATTTTAGAACATTCAAATTGTCTTTCAAACAGTTTTAACAGATCTGCAAGTCTACAATAAATCCAAATCCTCCATCAAAGTCTTGGTTAAATACAATCAAAAGGTCTCAGAAATGTCCTTTGATTGTTTTCACGAGACCTGAATCAACGAGATGGTCATTCATGCCCACTGCGATGTCTGGAGATGCCCAGGTTCTCCTCCAGACGTCATAGGGTTTCTCCGATGGATGCAGAACCTTCTCCTTTCTCAAAGCCCTTCATGTGGTCGCTTCTAGTTTCCAAGAAAGATGAACTGGATCATAATGTGGCCACCGAGTGACCGTCAGTGCACCACTACTGTGGTCGGGGAGAACTCACTACGAGCTACTCAGTAAAGTGAAGTTTTGGGGAATGCTTTTGACAGCCCCTTAAACAAATACTGCAGGGTAAAAAACCATGGTGCGCATTCACTGATATTTATTTTTTTCCCCTGCGAAACTGGATCTCTTTTTGAATGAGAGACTTATTTCCATTCTGCACCTATCAATTTCTAGTGAGGGATTAAACAGTTTTCTCTGTTCTCCCTCCAGTTACAAAACCTCGCTGGACAAATATAGTTCTCAATGGCCTTTTACTGGCAATGAATTCATTTTATTTAGCTTTTTGTGTTTGGCATGTCGGAACAGTCAAAGCATCTGCCTGTCTAACCTTCAGACCTTTCTTTAATCTGAGGCTCAAGGTTGTAAAATTAGTTGAATTTATACCATTTTTAAATCAACAAAATACCAAGATATGACTTGTCTGAATCTAAAGTCTAAAATTTATTCATGAGAGGAAAACATTACTTTTAGTACTCTTGTATTGTTGCTAGATCACATCATAAATGAAATATAGACTCACAAAAATCTCTTTTAAGGGCCAAAAGTCTAGCATAAGCTAGTCTAATAACCTAAATGGGTACCGGGGCGGTTCTATGATGAGTGGATATCCGGGGCTTAGTCCAGAGACATCAAAACATGATCGAATACACAATGCATGTTTTTTCAAAGTGCTCAGAAGCTTGGGGTTTTTGTGGTGTATGCACTTGCTAAGCAACCGTGAGCCGTGTTTTCTGAGAAGGTTCAGGCAAAAGATTAATGGATTCTGCGCCACAGCGACTGTAAATAAAAGTGTGAAGCTTACATGCCACGTGCGTTACTATTTGGGCATTTGACTACACTTGAAATAATGAACTTTTGAAATATGTGAAATGTGAACTACTCCGTTGTGTTACGTACTATACAATAAAAAATAAACCTTAAAACCGCCCCTGATATATGCATTACTTCAACAATTTATATATTTGATAGGCTACTTACCAATAACTAACATTTCAGTTTGGATTGGAAACTTCACAATGAAGGAAATGTTATTTTTTTTATTAAAATTTTAACTGAATTGAGATTGTTTAAAGCAGTAATTGGTTAGAGGGATTAAATGTATTGGGCCTCTTTCTTAAAAAATAGCAGAAATTGTGACAACAACATTAACTGTCAAGGTTCAAGTGTTCCTCTGAATGACCTACAAAAACAGTCCAAGGAAAAAGAGTGTATTGATGTTCCAAAGGAACACATCTGTAGTGTGCAAACAACTATTGAGTGACAATTCAGCTTAAGAATTTACTTTCCCACTGTTCTAGTTGTCAGTGAATGTGAATCTTCAGTAGAATTCTCAGCATTGACACATGAAATCCAGCTCTGTCTTGATTAATGCAACATAGATGAAAACAAATCTTGTAAATGTCTGCCAGATCAGTGTGTCCAGATGGAATGCTAATACACACAAAGCCAAAAGCTCTTTGTCATGTTTTCCAAGGAAACAAGAGGTTTGATGGAGTTTAACCTTGTGGAAAATGATGGCACAGATAAGCAAAATATGAATGAGTTCCATGTGGACATGCCTTGAGAGTTTATTTATAAATGTATTGCTTTTTTCATTATTATAAATGAGTAGGACATTTTTGATCCGAGTGTTTTACAGCTGGATGACACAGTTCCGCTGTTACTATTGTCTTGACCGGGAAATGTATGGAACTGTAGGCAATTTCAGAAGCAGCCAACCCAAACTGTAGTGATTAAACATTTCCTCTGGTCAAAGGTTTGTATACTAATAATGACCTTCTAGTCTACCAGGGCTAACCGCCTAACTAAAGTGTCTTTCTGATGGAGTTGCTTACTGAGGGGGTAAGATGTCACAGAGGAAGGCAGTATGAAAGGCTTATTTTGGTAGGACGCCACTTGTAGATTGGTCTCTACACAGAGCGTGCGCTTGACCAGATTCTCGTTTTGGATAGCAAACACCATGCACAAAACATTCATTCATGGTGACGCCCATAAACGGAATAAAACAAACAGAAAACAAGACCTTCCCTTCATTTGTTTACTTTCTTCAGCCATGAGTTTGACTCTTGGCGGTGAACTGTTAAACACATAAAATGACCGCTGTGATGTGACTTGAAGGGTGTTTGAAAGGCATATGGGTGAATTCCGTTGAGGAATCGCCCTGTTGCCATTTTGTATTTCGGTGGATTTTAGGTAATGCCAATTTTTTTGTATATATTAACTGAATTTTTTATTCTAAGACCTGTGTCATCCAAAGTTTGATTCATTTATTTGTATGCAGTATATAAAGGGTAAACATTTTATTGGGGCCTGCAATAAGTGTGTTCCATATTTTACAATGTTTGATTTTTAGAATTCAGACAGAACATAGTTTAAACTCAAAACAAATTGACCTGTCGATTGCCCATTTTTTCTCAAAATATATATAGAAGAAATATTTATTGGCTCTATATTTTTTTTCAGACCTCCAAAACCTTTATTGAAAACAGTGAAGTGTAAAAACCCCTTAAAACATGAGATGAGCCAAAAATAATAATTTCAACCCAAAGCTCTCTTCAGGTGCTTCTGATCTTCTTACACACTCTAGGTTCCACACTTCACCATTCATTGTCAGGAGCAAATACAGTGTTGTTCTGTTGATTTATATTATCATGTGCCAGGAAATGATAAAAAGACAAAATGAGAGGTCTGGAAGACCGCAGGTTTCGGAGACAGAAAACACCAGAAGGTCAAATACCTCATCAAAGATTTCTTTGGGACCGGCCAACTGAAGTTTGCTAACCCATAGCATCTGGTGGAGCTTTTTATCAATTATCACTCTGACCTCACTCTGGCCAAACCCATCCACCCAACCCACTTGACAATCACTCCAACACTGTCGGTCAGTTTCACTAAAGCTGCAATTTACTCAAAATTATATCTATCACTTATAGCCTTGAAAACCTGCAGGACCTTTTAGATCAAACCTGACTGCATCCTTATTGGATGTTATCTTTGGCATAGATGTGCTGAGCTCAGCCAAGGCAACTGGAGAACACCTTAGACTACTTACACTCATGCACTTGACATTGTAAACACATTGCTATTATGAACATAAACTGTCTTTTGGGAGAGTTCAATTACATTGATATAACAAAACTTGACATAACCATTTGATAGTATTATGCTTACAGTTGGATATTCATCTCAGATGTGCTGCTGCCAGCCACCTGTCAGTTTAAGTTCCTGTTCTTTTCATGTATGGGATCAGTTATGGAAATCAATTGTTTTGAGGGCCACACTGTTATCAGTGGATTCATTCAGCCAAGGCTAGATCACTCTCATTGATGTATGGTGTATGTAAATTAGGCTGCTTAATGCACATGCAGCTGCCCCTGCTAAATCTGTTTACTTGTGTCGTACTTAAAAAAATAAAGACCCTATAGGCGTAAGTGAGACCAGTAACGCCTGTAATGCCACACTGGAGTGTTTGCATCACTTTGCATGTGAAGAACACATTTGGAGCCTTTTTTAATACCTTTACTACAAGGAACACACATATTAGTCATTCAGTTGATGATATTCTAAATGAGGAATAGGTCATCCCAAGGCGTTTCTGGAAGAAACCCCTTACTAGCTGTAGGAGTTCAGGAACTAAACTGCCATTCAGAGAAGTGCCCACACAACACCTCAACACTCGGTTTATGTCATAATTGTGCTTTTATATATAGGAACAAAGTGCCTCCATCAAACTATTATCTAACATAACATTAGTGAGCATGAATGGTAAAAGGATCCTGGGCTGTCCCACCTACGAGGTCTGCTCAACTATATGAATCAATCATCAAGCTTTGCCTTCAACCCTGTTACCCAAGTAATGTAGTTGTAATTTAGCAACTTTCAACCTTCAAAATATCATTCAAACAATTTAACTCCTGCACTGTTTAGGCATGTTTAAAAACCCTATTTGTGGACAGTGGCTTAAGCAAATAATCCAGTTGTAATCTTCTGGGCACTTGTTTGTTTTACTGACCTCTTTCTGTACTTTGTGTGGAGAATAGCATTTAAAAGAAAATACAGTAGCCTCCAAAGATTCCAAAGTATTGTCATTTTATGATGAGTGTGTGGGGAATGGCTTTGAGTTGGTTTGTAGACTGGCCACACGGCAGAACTCATGGTTGACCTCTTAACACCCACATCATGTCTGCGCATACATCGGTGAAGGAATCCACAATGCCTCACCACAGGTCGGCCAGCCGATCCACGCGTCACCGATGGCGTTGAGGGCTACGTCTGTTTAAGACAGGCTAAATGCTGCGGTGTGTCTTCCCCCACAACCCACCGAGGTATGGCCTGCGTTGCTCCCACTGTTGAAGTAATGAAGCAGGCAATACGTCAAGAAAATACGCAAGAAGACCGCCGAGGCTTGTTAGGGTCTCCAGGGTGAATCAAGGTCTGATGCGTGACAGCAACTGTCGACAGATAAAGCACGGTGATAAAGGTTTTCTGGAAACGTAGCGGTGGTTATGATAATACCCAATATGAAATGAAGTATGCTTTTCCCATCGCTTTCATCTTGGAGCAAACATTGCGGTTCGAGAGCTTCCAAATGGGTTTCAAGTATTATTTGGAAGCCGAACAAAAGGGGAATGTTTGACTTTTCACTAAGAACAGTTTAACCTCAGATATTACCAAAAGGCCAAATATTTACAATTTGCAGGCGCTCGTAAATCCTAAACTTAAAATTCAAAAGCTGAGCGTGCCAGCGGGACGAAGGCTTGTAAACCGGCAGCGGGATGTCGCCGTGAAGACGTGACGGGCGTGCTGTCTCGGGTTAAATCTCTCAGGACACAATGTGGAAGGATTGTGCGACCACACGAAATCGCAACCATATTTCGTGGCTCCCGGCCGTAAAACCAGGACTGTTGAAGTAGCACACAAGCAGCTGGTGCGCCGTCCCCCGTGACCTGCCGCATGTCCCTTGGCGGTGCTCTTTAATCGCCAAATTGGTTTGGAAGTCAAATATCGCGTATTGACTTGTATCGAGGGTGCAGTTGAGCCAGAGACCACAGAGAACGAGGATCCAGGCAACGGTACCCTTAAGAGCAGGAAAGCATATAATCGCGAAGCGCTTGTCAAAGTAAATGTCTTTCTTTCACACCAAAGCTGTCGAATAAGAATGTCGGTGGGCAAAATCAAACACGCAGGGGCTTCTCCAACCAAACTTCTAAAGTCTATTCATCACCACACATAAAACACCTTTATTCTTTAAAACTGTGAATCATCAAATTCCTAAAAGTAAGGAATCATTTAGGAAACGACAGATCTAGTTACACCTATATAAATATCCCGAAATATCAACGTCACGGTTTGATTCATGATGCCAGTCACCACATTTCCCGAATAGTCTAAAAATACCCCCTTACTTCACCCCTACACCACGGAGAGAGAGAACACTTGTCCACAGGTAATGATGTTTCCCTAAAACAGCCAGAGGATGGAAGGCAATGCCATAAAGTGGGTGGGCACAATCTGACCTTATCCCTTAAACTATAAGTGTGGAAACGATCAGGTCCACGCGGACTTCTGCGAGACTCGTGCGCGTGCTGAATATGCGTCCACCGACAGCGATGAAACTCCACATGGTGAGTATCGAGAGCTTGCGCATTTCTTTATAAAAGCGGGAATAAAAGCGGGATGACAGCGGTGCTTTTACCTCACACGTGTCGTTCTCCGTCGTGTCGTCGCGCTCACGTGAAGGAAACGGCTCGACGTGACGATGTTCGCGGCGGAACTTCACCTCACATCTTCACGGACCGCGGAGCTGCGCCGCATCACGTTTGCGCGCCAAAACTCAACCGTTACCGTGGAGACGCCACTGCGCTTTACCTCGGGCTCATGTTTATAAACATGAATTATTCAACATTATTGCTGGCCTGTGCAGTTTATTGCTTTGCAAAAGGCGTTTGCATAAAGATGGTTTCTGAATAAATGACATTCGCAGGGAAAGCGGCGACGCTTTTTATATTACCAAGAGCTTTTACATCATTTGGTGTGATTTTGTTTTAATTTCCTCTGTGATTATGACTAGGTACACACTGCTCGTTTGTAATAGACGGGATAAGTGTTAAGAACACTGTGATCGTTTTAACCTCGTCTAGTCGATAGATTTGTGTTGCTAAATGAGATAATGTGAGGTCGGTCCCAATGACTCATTTGGATTTGATCGTCTCTCTTGTGTGTGGGTCTGTGTGTTTGTTGTGTTTGTTGTGTTTGTTGTGTTCGTTGTGTTTGTTGTGTTTCTTGTGTTTGTTGTGTTTCTTGTGTTTGTTGTGTGTGGGTCTGTTTGTTTGTTGTGTTTGTTGTGTTTCTTGTGTTTGTTGTGTTTGTTGTGTTTCTTGTGTTTGTTGTGTTTGTTGTGTGTGGGTCTGTTTGTTTGTTGTGTTTGTTGTGTTTCTTGTGTTTGTTGTGTGTGGGTCTGTTTGTTTGTTGTGTTTGTTGTGTTTCTTGTGTTTGTTGTGTGTGGGTCTGTGTGTTTGTTGTGTTTCTTGTGTTTGTTGTGTTTGTTGTGTTTCTTGTGTGTGGGTCTGTTTGTTTGTTGTGTTTGTTGTGTTTCTTGTGTTTGTTGTGTGTGGGTCTGTGTGTTTGTTGTGTTTCTTGTGTTTCTTGTGTTTGTTGTGTTTGTTGTGCGTGGGTCTGTGTGTTTGTTGTGTTTCTTGTGTTTGTTGTGTTTGTTGTGCGTGGGTCTGTGTGTTTGTTGTGCATGGATCTGTGTGTTTGTTGTGCATGGATCTGTGTGTTTGTTGTGCATGGATCTGTGTGTTTGTTGTGTTTGTTGTGCATGGATCTGTGTGTTTGTTGTGTTTGTTGTGCATGGATCTGTGTTTTTGTTGTGTTTGTTGTGCGTGGATCTCTGTGTTTGTTGTGTTTGTTGTGCATGGATCTGTGTGTTTGTTGTGTTTGTTGTGCATGGGTCTGTGTGTTTGTTGTGTTTGTTGTGCATGGATCTGTGTGTTTGTTGTGTTTGTTGTGCATGGATCTGTGTGTTTGTTGTGTTTGTTGTGCATGGATCTGTGTGTTTGCTGTGTTTGTTGTGCATGGATCTGTGTGTTTGTTGTGTTTGTTGTGCATGGATCTGTGTATTTGTTCTGCATGGATCTGTGTGTTTGCTGTGTTTGTTGTGCATGGATCTGTGTATTTGTTGTGCATGGATCTGTGTATTTGTTCTGCATGGATCTGTGTGTTTGTTGTGCATGGATCTGTGTTTGTTGTGTTTGTTGTGCATGGATCTGTGTTTGCTGTGTTCGGTGTGTTTGTTGTGCATGGATCTGTGTTTGCTGTGTTCGGTGTGTTTGTTGTGCATGGATCTGTGTTTTGCTGTGTTTGGTGTGTTTGTTGTGCATGGATCTGTGTTTTGCTGTGTTTGGTGTATTTGTTGTGCATGGATCTGTTTGTTTGTTCTGCATGGATCTGTGTGTTTGTTGTGCATGGATCTGTGTTTGCTGTGTTCGGTGTGTTTGTTGTGCATGGATCTGTGTTTTGCTGTGTTTGGTGTGTTTGTTGTGCGTGGATCTGTGTGTTTGTTGTGCGTGATCTGTTTGTTTGTTGTGCATTGATCTGTTTGTTTGTTGTGCATGGATCTGTTTGTTTGTTGTGTTTGTTGTGCATGGATCTGTTTGTTTGTTGTGTTTGTTGTGCGTGTATGTGTGTTTTTGCTGTGTTTGGTGTGTTTGTTGTGCCTGGATCTGCGTACTTGTTGTGCGTCAGTCATTTGATGTAGAGATAGGCGTCGAGGTGTTTTTGGAGATGCGCTTTGCATGCGTGGTTCTTTAACTTTGCATGAACACACGTTTGGCTGGTATTTATCATAAGAAACATCGACTTTCCATGTGGCTCATCCTTTTTTAGAAAGACCTTCGTGTGTGTTACATGTGTGTTACCATGGAGATGCTGTTTAGATGCTGGCTCAGCTAGAGTTTGATATGGAAACAGCGGAGGTGTTATCTAGCTGTTATCTGGACGGAGTGAAACTATTAAGTACTTCCCTAAAAGTGTGTGTCGGTTTGACTTCTGATATCCCCTGGAGGGGACACAAAGAAGGTATAATCCTTCACACCGACATGATTTGTTTTTTTAAGCCGTCTATGAGATTACAAAGGCACTGGATACGTTAAACAAGATATGAAGCTGCGGCGATTATTCAGTCGGGAACAAATAATTGGGATAGGAAGTACAACGTTACAACTTCCTCTTTTACACAACAATAGGAAAGCCAGCAGCTGACAGGCATTGTTTTCTTTGCTAACTGTCCCTTCAAGTTTTTAGGTGAACACTGAATTAATGGTCCATTAAAAGTGAGAATTCACTCAAAAATGAAAATAGTATCATGCACGACTTTCTTTAACCTGCCGAACACAGAAGATACTTTGAAGACAGTTGGTAACAGCAGAATCACCCTGTAGCTTCTATTGACACGAAACAAGTTCAAGGGAATGGTTACCAACATTTAACATAATATTTTCTTTTGTATAATCCTGTAAAAAGAATGTCACACAGGTTTGAAATGTTAAAAGGGTCGGTATTGATGAAATTTGGGGAGTACCGTGCCTTTAAACAGAACACATTTCTTTAGTTCATTCTACTCCACTGAATATGTGAGCTGTACCTTTAAATGTCACATAACAAAGACTAGTATGCCGTCTTTAACACGCTCAGCAATTCAAAATATACTCTAAACTGGTTTTGCTTTAGAAGATACTCTTATGTAATAATGCCAGGATTTGTACCTGCGGGCACCTGCCAGATTTTGCAGGGTAAGGGTTTAGTCTTTATATTATTACTGATGAGCCCTTTATCCTTCATTTGAAAATTATGAGGAGTTTATTTATTTTGCTCCAAAAACTCTTCATGTTTGTAGTTTCATTTTATTATATACATTTAGCATCGTCCCATCAGAACTCTTGACCCAATTTGAACTGCCACTCAATAATTGCAAACCGCTGCTCAATTTAGTCTTGGATGCATTTCTGATGTATATTTATGGCCAGCTATAGAAATATTTATTTTGTTGAAGAGACTGATTGCGTCCTACAACGCTATATTGATGACATATATGTGGTCTATGCCTGTTTGGTCTGGTGTGTTTTTCTTCTTTGAGCAAGGCAGGCATACAGTAAGTAGTTGGTGGGCCGTTTAACTCACGATATCATGTATCAAGTGCTGTTATTGGTTCCCATCAAACCTGGTATCGCTCTTCTCCTTGAGTTGTGTGTGAGGCTTTATGATGAGGACGTAAGGAGAACCACAGACATGTTTTGTGCCAGGCCTCCCAGACGGTGAGCGGATAGCCCACAGGGCCAGAGACAGCCAGCCGGGCGGCTTTCAGTCAGGGTTCCACAGTGATGTAGGTCTTAATGATGTAACCCTATAATTTCATTAGGAAGGCCTTACAGTGTCCTTGGAGACCACCTGTGCTTAGAAGCGCAACGTGATCCTGACGCGTCCCATAGGTTTAACCAAACAGCTTTTTACAAGCATGCTGTTTTATAGAAATAGTTGGTGAAGATTGGAGAATTACTCATTCTGCGGTGCACACTCACTTTCACATTTATTAGGTATGTAGATGCTTGTTGAGTGGTCTTCCATCATTCTCAGACCCTCTGGGATTTGACGTCTTATTTCAGGATCATGTTTTGCAGTTAGGAATGTTCTGCAATTGCGGTTCCAAACACGGGAGTTTCTTTGAGAGGCTTGTTGAAAGCACCAAACACTACGCCGGCCTGAGATAAATGTAGCCTACCTTAAGATCAACCCTTTGAATCAAGCGTTGCTTCAAGGTCAATGGATTCGTCTTCGCCAGCGGCCTTCAGATCCTTTGAACTGTGTAATTACAACTGTCAGAGACTATATTAGTATGTAATTTCGGGTCTGAGCGATGCACACTTCTTTGTCAAATGGCACCGTGGCCAAAAAAGCCAAAAGGCTAAAAGTTCACCGGCTTTTCCAGTTTTCCACACTAGATCTGCAGCATTCCGTTTGCTAAAAAATGAGTTAAAGGACTTAATGATTTCCTCACCGAGTCCCACCACCTGCTGCGGAGAAAACAATGTTTGGTCTGGAGACTCAGCCGAGAGGGATTTATTGGAAGCTTGGCATACTCTCTTGGCCTTAGGTTTTCTTTGCTCGTGAATCTTGATCATTTGACAAGAGCCAAGAGCGGTCGCTCCATGGCCGGAGAGATATCCGAAGCACATTGTTTTTCGTGGCAGCCGTGTGAGAGGGAAGTCCCCATAGAAAATTCCTGTTTCTGTGCAGTTGAGATCTGAGCTACATGCGGCTTTTGCCTTTCTGCTGGTTTTCTATCAACAGTTCTGGGGTTAACGCGGTACAAAAAGCACACACAACATAATCTGATTACTATTATAAAGTTACGGGTAAACCCGATAGGATGATGGTCATATAACCAGCTGGATACACAGTAAGTTAGTCACACTTTTACACATGAAGTTAAAGAATCATGAGAGGTAGACCCATACACAAAGATCATAGATTTCCCTATATCTTAGTTGTCAAGATATTAAATTGTTAAACAATTCTTTGAATTTATACAATGTTAATACATTACTACAAATATAAAATATAGATTGGTTTTCAATATATGGAAATGTATAATTAATATATTGCAGTATTATGTCTATTTAAATTGGTTTTATAAGGGAGATTGCTGTATTTTGACTATGGCAACAGATCCTACCTTGTGTAGTTATGCATTAACACCACTAGGTGTCACCACGACATGAAAAAAATGAATGTATGTAATGTGCAAGGACTGTAGTTGTATAGACATGATGGTTGTACAGTATTTCTCAATATTGTGTCATGCCTATAGATAAGTGGTATGTGAAAAAGGTATGCTCCAGGCCATTCCATTTTTGTACTTCTATACCGATGGTGAACAGAGATTAGTTTTCTAGTGGAATCCAGTTGTTCTTTGTAGAAAATAGCATTCATGTAGAATTACATTTACTGTAAATATCAGGTGAATATGTGACTTTTTTACTGTAGTATCAATGCTTTATGTCAAAAGCTTTGCAAACACTTTTCATGTTAAAAAAACAATTATATCAAGGATAAATTCTCTTTCATAAAAATGTCTTTCAGATAGAAAACAATAAGAAAAAGTAACACAAATACTATGCAATATCAATAGTATATTTTTAATTAATATTGTAATGCATTATTTTTTTAAACACTGTCTGTCATCACATTATATATGTATCATCACATACATATATGGTTGCGTTTTACTGCTTTTTTCTGCACACAATGATTTTAACTGTATATAAACTGCAACTCTTACCTGTCTATTCTGTTGGTCCTCAGCTCCTTGCCGTGTCTTTTGCTTGGGCCTACCATGACATACCGAAATACCAACACAAGGACCCTGTGACCCACCAGATGCTGCTTTGTGACCAGTGCCCACCTGGAACCGCCGTGGAGCGCCACTGCACGGGAGAGGAGCCCACCGTCTGCGCCGCCTGCCCGGAGAAACGGTTTGCGGAACAGTGGCACTGGGGTGATAGCTGTCAACACTGCACGTCTGTCTGCAAGGAAGGACAGATCGTGAAAAGAGAGTGTAACAGCACTCACGACCGGGTCTGTGAGTGTAAACCCGGATATCACCTGATGGTGGAGTTTTGTGTCCGACACACCGCTTGCCGACCTGGCTTTGGGGTTGCCGTGCAGGGTATGTATACATGTATAGTGTCCCCAAAATGTGCTTCCAAAGTGCTTCTGTTTTCAGATCGTTTAGAACTCTTTAATTAGGACCAATTCGATCTCTCATGCGTCCGAGGGGATTTTCTTTCTTTAGATAAATAAAGTCGGAGAAAAAGTTGAATATCCGTGCACACAGTCCTGACCTATAATGTAATTTATTCTCTTTTCTACATGGATATATCTCTTTAATGCTTTGATTTGACGACCCATATTAACCCCATGCAGCCACGTAGAGCAGTTTTACTCATAGATGTACCGCAAAATCACATCCCCCATTTACTCCAACAGAATTTATCTAAAAGTAGTTGTGTTGAGGGTGAGTATATGGGGTTATTTTGATTTTCGGATGAATGGATCGCTTTAAGAAATGACTCGGTAAAGACAATACTGGTGTTTGTGTTGTTCCTACTTTATTGACCCGTTTTGTTTAACTATACAAACACTTGACAGTGTAGCTACCACAAGCATGATTGCTTTTGGTTATTTGCATTAAGCATTGTTCCACCAGTTGACCATGACTCAACAGACCGATCAAGAACTTCTGTGGAAATGTGTATGGTGGGCTCTCACATCAAATTTAGTGATCTTGGATTAGGCAGATCTGTTCTCTTCAACCATCTGGTTTACCATTTTCACACATCGTGAGAATAACTCACTTCCTGTGGTCACCACAGTCCAATTACAGTTATCAGGGAGCCACAGAAGTGATTTTCTGAGTCAGTCAGCTGACCCTGAATCAAAACCACAATAATCTCATATTCCTGCTTTGCACCATTTAATCCATTTTTTCTTTTTATATAACCTGCTTTGAGGTTAAACTAACACATTTATGTGGAAGGAACGTACATGAGCTGTGGGCTGATACTTCCCCTAAACTTTCACTGGCTGTCACTGGTGTGTGTGTGTATGCGTGTGCGTGCGTGTGTTTTCAGGGCATGTGTTAATCACTCTGGACGTTGTGTCAGTGTGAAAGCACGGTGGTGGCTCAGTTCCAGCAGAGCGACTGGAAGTGATCACTTTTCTCTGTTTGCAATTGAGATTAGTAACAATGAATTCATTATACAGAATAACAGAAGTGTTTGGTATCACACTCACACATATTCCAGCTTGGCAATAGCTTGGATGATCCATCACATTTTCAGAATTTGTGCACAGTCCCAAATGTGTCTCTTTGTAATTAAGTCTCACATATCCCCTCTGACTTTGTGAATTGCTGGCTTCCCAGCCCAGAAATACCACAACTTTAGAGGGAATTCATTGGCGTAAACCTCACGATTTGAAGATATCTGAGAAAGGGCCTTCAAAAGCATCTGATGGTAGGGATGTGGATTTGATTTATCTCCAGGCATTTTGGCTGATGTTTAACTTTATGTTATTTAAATAATCAATAAAAACAGAGGGTTTATTTGCTAACAATTAGTTTGCAAAGACATTAGATATGAGTAGAGCTATTACAGTCACATATATACTTCACCATGAGATGGCGACAAATAACTTTTTAATACAAAGAGCCTTGGAATATCATTCCTCACAAAACAGTTTCTATTGAGTGATTAAGTCATACATTCTAAGATTGATCTGTACACAGATTTGCATGTTTGAACTATGTTGTTCGTAAGCAAGACGAGATGAAATACACTGGCGTGGTACTAAAATGATCATGACGTTTCTCACTTCTTTAAACACCAAGCAAACATGTGCATGTTGAACTGCATGTGGGGCTTCCTTACTAAAGAACTACAGTTAATGTTGCTCAAAGTTACTGTAGAGGATTTGAACACATAAATAATCCCGCACCATTTGCTCCCTTTGGACACTTTTCTGCTTTTAAACTGTTTAAGTCTGATGAGCGATAAAATGGGTGGTAAGATCCACTCTAATCCCCACATCATCCCTAAAATGTGACAAGCCACCACCCCTTACACTCTCTCCAGAATTTCCTCACTTCCCATAATCTCTTAAGGAAAAATACACTACATAATTCCACTTATGTTTTTATACTTGCATTTAAACTTGTACCTCGTGACTTATAGTTCACATCTGCTTTGTCATTTATAGGTCTGACTTACGTTTGACATGTCACTGGTTTGTTATACTGTCATCTTGTAAGATTATTAGTGTCTAAAATTATCTTTATGAAAGTTCCACTTCCACTCTTTTTTATATATATCACATCACGTTGGTTCATTCCATGAAGTGAAAAGGGAAATGATTTTTGTAATCTGTTTTATGTTTGACACGGTGAACAGTAGCACTAAAACCACAACAATGCGAACATTTACAAGTTCCACAAGAATTTCAGTATTGGGGCTGACTGATTTCCTTTTGATTTCCATCACACAATTCTGATGATTGAAATAATGTTTGGGCCAATAAATAAGACTCAGAATATGAGTGCATGGAAACAATTTGCCTAAAATGTTAAATGCGTATTGAATTATTTACAATATATTTATGTGTAGAATTAAAATGAAATTAAATGGCCCAGTTATTGTCAGTACCTGTATTTTTCGATTCCACTACTCGATATAAAACTCTTATGCTGTGTTTATGGCACCCATAAAATAAGTGATTTGGGCAAGTAAATTTACATACAAAGTCAATGAACGGATGCAAAATATTTCGACTTGAGCGAATGATTTGCATGAATAGGTCATTGACACTTTCTGGTTGAAGTGCAGAGATGCACATCGACTTAATATTTTCTCATTACTCTGGCGAAATTTTCGATCTTTTGCAGCGAGTAATTAAGAGTGTGGAACACGAGTTGGTGTTAACACATAAAAAGACTGCTTAAGAATCTGCTGATGAATTGATGGGCATCGCTGTTATTTTTTTTTCATTTTAAAAGTTATTTATTAAGTGTGTTTTTATATGTGCCATACAGGTACTCCAGAGAGAAACACTGTGTGTGAGAGATGCCCAACAGGTTATTTCTCAAGCACATCCTCATCTATAGAACCCTGCATGCCACACAGGGACTGTGGTCAACTGGGGCTGAAAACCTTCAGATCTGGAACTGCCACCCAGGACACTCTTTGTGAAACAGAGAATAAAGACT
Source organism: Triplophysa yarkandensis (assembly GCA_033220385.1). Classification (NCBI taxonomy): domain Eukaryota; kingdom Metazoa; phylum Chordata; class Actinopteri; order Cypriniformes; family Nemacheilidae; genus Triplophysa; species Triplophysa yarkandensis. The sequence goes on from CM065668.1 coordinate 15,305,496, forward strand.
TTGACTGCTCCCATCAGCATATAGAGTGTAACACAGGTAAGCTTAAATATGTTCCAGTTTTTCTATTTATCTGGTCGAGCTGGATTGGTTTAAATGACTGAAGATGCAACATCTGAGCCTCAGAGGTCAAAGAGATGGTCATATAAAGATGTGAACGTCAGAGAGGAAGGGCGGCAAAGATCACAAAACTCATATTTCTGAAGAAATATGTGCTATTTCATATTGGTAATTCTTTCAACTGAAATTGATTCCAACGTACACACTGTATGACCAATAATTCCTTGTCATAATTCCTTGCTACGCCAAAGTGTTTAGCAATTACAAGCATTATTCTTGAGCCTTATTGAGGTTAAGTGACACACCTCAAAGTTGGTCTGGATTTTTTTAGTACCTTCCCAAATCAGTCTGCCAAATTTTACAGCGTCTCAGTTCTTTTGGAGGCTGTAGACTCTCAGTCATGTGGTAACAACCAACAAAAGCCTTTTGAAATTATTAGCTTTAGGGCTTTTCATACTAAAATGAATCCCAGGTTTTCTCCGGTATCTCAATTTTAAACCTGGTAAAAAGTAATTTCAGGTTTCGATGGAAAAAGTAATAACGTCATAAAGCCAAATAGTAATGAAAACCAATCGTGTATGAATAAAGCAGTCTTGTGTCCCGAACGCCTTCATGTCTTAAAACATGTCCTTTGCACTGTCCTTTGGTTTACTTTTTGAAAATAGCAGTGTAGTCATAAATGTTATGCATGAACACAAAAAAATTGTGGTAAACTTTAAGAAGGGTGTACTTTTTTCAAATGTAAGTACAGATAAACCAATTTCTTGTGAATAAATGATTTGTAAATGGGTAACATGAAAATAATGTCTGAATAATATTTCTTTACTCCATCATCTCCGGATGTTTCAAGCAGATGTAAAGCTTTCCTTACTACAAAGGAAGGCACTCCATTACATTTATTTGATTGGATAATGCAAGATAAACACATATTGTCAAGCACTTTTCTCAAAGTTAATATTTTATTGCATCTTTTTATCAACCAACGAATCACACCCATTTTATACAATGCTAGTGATAAAAATTTAAAAGTAAAATAAAATATTAACATTTTATAAATTGTAATATTTAACACACCGTCCACACATTAATACACGTGGCAGGTGACTAAACCCAAGGCATCCAGGGCATAAAAGTAGTGTTGTCAATGGTAATCATAAGCATGAAATGCATGAAGAATGAAACAGATAAGCTTTAGCTTACCCGAGGTTTACAGTAATCGGGTTCACCATTTCAAGTCTGAAAAGTCCCTTTGTGTCTTGGTACGCTGATTTATCTCAGACATAAGGAAAAACACATATATATATTTTCCTTATTTTTATTTCCTAGATTTCTGAATTCTTGTGAAATCCTTAAAAATCAATCACATTTTTGTTGTTTAGATGTCTCATAGAGGATATCACATTTTGTAGTATCAATAGCCCTCATCAATATTCTCCAACAACCCGTTCAATTGGCTATGTGTAACGGATAAAAAATGTTCTTAATGTAATGCTTAAACAGCTGGCAAAATGTTTAAAAGATGACAAATCCAAAGTTCACAGTACGCTCAAGTGTGAGTCCGGTTTACCAGTCAGGGGTGTGTTTTTATAAAAGTATTCTAAGCCAATTATGGTCGCAAGTAATCTGACATTAATTTGGTTTGACTGGACTAAATTGGAAGACTTATTATTACTTCACCACCCGTGTGACATTTTGTTCAAGTATTTTGTTCAACCAATGTGGTTTAAATGACGGATGTGTGAGACATATAAAATGGTTTGGGAAACTCATGATCAGGTAGTTGCTCCAATGATGCATGGTACAGTTGTGGTGAAGCAGCGGGTTATAGAGTGTTTTCGGAAGAAGAACATCATTTAACAATGGACTCAACAGCTTGATTTCCTGAGAATGGAGACAGTGGTGTTTAATACAGATGAAAGATTAAGCGTTTTGCTTATTAGTAGCATGAATATCAGTTCACAAGCTTTTAAAGAACATAATCCAGACTTTGAAAATGGCTAGGCTCTTTAGTCAGTTGAAAAAACAATAACAGATGAATGTTTTTAATAAAAGCTTTTTAATATTTAAAAGCTAGATATTAGACTAGATAGATTTATATTGGAAGTCTCTGTAACACTATCTCGTCATTTTGCTCTTTGTTACTGTTGTGACTCAAAAGGATTCCGGAAATCACCTGCGTTTACAATAGAGCTGAGTCAAGGTGATTATTATTCATAGATATAAGGTATACAGTATTACGCACATTCTTCTCTGGCATGAAGGAAATACTAGAAAGGGGATCTAGTAAAATTACAACGTTCTTCGTTCTCATTTTACTCACATAAAACCAAGTAGAAGAAAGGAATCTCGTTTTTTATTTGTTTTGAGCAAGTTTTTGTCGTGTGGATTGACAAAGAAGTCAGTTGAGTGAAGTGAAGTGAAGTGACGTATTACCAAGTATGGTGTTCCATACTTGGAATTTGTGCTCTGCATTTAACCCATCCAGTAAGTGAACACACATACACACTGTGAACACACACCCGGAGCAGTGGGCAGCCATGCTGCGGCGCCCCGGGAGCAGTGGGGGGACGGTGCCTTGCTCAAGGGACTCACCTCAGTCGTGGTATTCCCGCTGGTTCAGAGTCTCGAACCAGCAACCTTCGGATCACGAGTCCAAGACTCGAACCACCAGGCCACGACTGTTGTAACAGTATAAGAACATTATGCAATAATACATTTGACAACATAATTTCTACTTTGTCCGTATGACCTCAATACACCTTTACCTTTAATCCTAATACACATTTCAAACCTGATTTTCCACAGTTAGGGTGGAGTGAATTTTAAGCCTTTTTAAATATGTGGAAGGTCCAGTCTGTTTTAAACGTGCAGTTACACGTTTTCTTTTGGTGAATATGAGAACCTGTTGACTTGAAGCATGCCGCCAAAAATAGTGATGGGTTTTTATTACTGTAGTGATTTGATTTGTTAATATTGTCTCGTTCCAGATATCACACTGTGTGAAGAGGCTATTTTTCAGTTTGTTGCGTCACCTCCTTTGGCCTCCATTTCAGTGGAGCGGTTGTCCGAGAGTCTTCCAGGGCGTAAGGTGGACTGGAAGAACGTTGAGAGGCTGAAGAAAAGCTGCAGTCCTCAGCAGCAGACGCTGCACCTGCTCCGTCTCTGGAGAGAACAGAATAAGGACCAAGACAAGCTTTTTACCATCATTCAAGGTTTGTGATGGCATAGATGAAACTGGCTTCCAAAAGTGTGTTACATTAAATTTGAGATGAAGATCTGCGTTTGATAAGCTGTGTCATGACAAATTTCACATCAAAAAACTAAATCTTGTAACCACTGTGGAAATCATGTGGTGTTCATGAAATTTCTCTGTGATTTTTTTGGTTTCACAATATGTTTTCAGTTTTTCGTAAGTTGAAGAATCCCCTGCCATCTAACTCCACAAAGTGTTGGTGTGTAGTTGTAGCCAGTTACTGTAAATGTGACCAACAATAATCAAACATTATCATTAATTCACCTTCATGCTGTTTTTAACCTGTATATGACTCTTTCTTCTGTGGAACATGCAATATGATATTTTAAAGATGGGTACAAGTGTTTGGTTACTTATTTTCTGTTGCAGAAGAAAATTGACACATGTTTGGGATCACATGGGGGGAGAATAAGTTACATTTTTTTATGAACTGACAAGACAGCTCTTTTCTTTCTGTTTTAAGCTTTGTTGGAAAATTTCAGAAAAGAAAATAGGTTGGTAACAAATAAGAAGACCCCATAAGAAAGTACAAAGTATGGGCATTACTTATTGGCCTTAATTGCATTTTGGTCATACGTTGTGAACAATTTGCAGTAACTTCTATGGTTTTCCTATCCAAGCAATATTAATCAAGCTATAAAAAGACAACTCAATTTAATACTGTTATAATTACATTTTTAATTTTACTTTAGACGTTCATAACAATTACCCATATTCAGTTCGAATCCCGTATTTTGTCTGGCAAGTACACTAAAAAGTGTATTTGTAAAGACAATGTTAGCAAAAAGACAATAATTAAATGGGGCACAGTCATGGTTTTAAAATAGCCTTGTAAAGATTGGTAATTAATTTAAAATAAACGTTTTGTAGCCTAAAAAATGATACAATTTATAGCTTTCAATTATACTTCAATATTAAATGGTAATATTTAATGGTAATGTTAACGTGAAATAATTTATTCATAGAGACACTAGTAGTTATGTAGCAGAGGGGCAGGTTTTATTTCATAAAATGATGACATCAAAAAATATAAAAATGAATTATTATTCTAGACAACAACCTACTTTTCCTACTTCAGGAAAAGTGTAAGGATCTTATGAAAAATAAGCTTCTGTGTTATCAATCAAAAACGTCATTGATCGGCATAATTTATTTGCCCATTTCACTGATATATATACACTCTTCTTTGTACTATCTTTAATAACTGTATCTGTAATGTAGGTTAAAAAGACTGACAAACTCCTCCTTGTTGTAGGTGTGAACCACTGCGAAAGGAAAGTATCTCGATGTGCCAGCGTCAAAAACCTTACTCTGGAAGACCTGTTGATGTTAGTGGACAGTTTACCTGGAGAAAAAGTGAGCGAGGAGGATGTACGGGCTGTGGTCCGCTCTTGTCCCTCACAACGCTACATCCTACAGCTCCTTCACCTTTGGAAGGTTCAGAACAGAGGCCAGGACCTGGCGAAAGCCCTAAACCAGAGCCTCCGCAAACTCCGCTCGAAAGGTGCCCGTAGACCCCTCTTCAAAACTCTGAAGAGGATGAGTCGCATCATCAGCACATCATCCATGCACCGTATGTATGAGAAAATGATCGTCAACATGATCCATGACAGCACATGCTTTAAAACCAAACCCTACAATGACTAATGATGCCATATTCCAAGACGACTGAAAGAGAAGCTATTTAAAAGAAAACAGATGTATATAATTTTCAATTACGGGCTGAGAGGGGAGTTGGTTGGTTTTGTTGTAAAGAGACTCATGTTTTTGTATTTGTCTGAAACAATCTTAGTCAGAGACTATTCAAGACAAGATCTATACTTTTAGTGCAGCACTTGTCATTCTTTTTATCTCTGAAGATGAATCTATGCTCTGACGAAGCTGTAAATAGAGGATGTTGGTTCTGAATGTATAATACAATGAAGAGCATTTATGTGTTATTTATCTGTTATTATATTATGTCAGTTTTTTTATCAAAATTTGAAAATGAAAAAACATTATTTATCAATTTGTCAAGAAACTGGAGTAAATCATTTTTCTATAATTTAAGTATATTTGTGATTGTTTAAACTTACATCGATGTGTACTACAACACAACATATTCACATGGCTTTTTCAAAGCATCATATATATTTGAAGAAAATTATTTTTTTCAAATGTGCCATTGTAATTGAAGCGTGACACGGGGTGCATGTACAGTAATTTACATTTTTATTTTATATTTTATAAATCTGTATTTTAGAAACTGTTCAACTGTGCAGGGCTGGATTATGGACTGCGTCAGTTCTTGGAATTCACTGATCCTTATTTTACAGTGAGATCACTTAACTACCCTATTCTTTCAAGGTTTTTTATTTTATTTACATTTACATTTAGGCATTTAGCAGACGCTTTTATCCAAAGCGACTTACAAATATTCAAGGAGACAATGAAAGTAATCCTAAAAATTGGGTCGTCATTTAATAGATAGTTTACATGTTTACGCGTCAATAATACAGCCACAACAATAGATGGTGAAGAATACGTGTAAAATTAATCTCACTTAGGGAGAATGCTAGACAACACTAACATTTTATTTAACATTTATGTAATTTTGGTAGGCTTCATGGTCTTCACATCGAGCTTAATAGTGTAAATAATATTATTGTACTTCTGGTTACTTTTGTGTTATATTTTTGAAAGTGATTGTTTGTACATTTCACCAGTATTTACCTTACTTTAATGAGACTATATGTACAATCAAAAAATGTAATATGATTTTTCTTCAGGTAAATGTTTTTCCTTTATTAAAGACAATCTGGTCTTCAAAACTTTTTTTCTTATATTTTAAATCTTCACCGTAATCAATCTAATTTAGCCTACAAAAGATAAAACTGGGGATAAAGGCTATGATCTGGACAATGTCCATTCTAACTAATTTTTATAACTTTTTTTATACTATTTGTGCTGAATCCTGTAGTGAAGCGAGCTAATATTTTTATTGTGACTTTTTAACACCCTAAGAGTTTTGTTAGATAATTGATTGTTATTACTGTACATGATATGTTTGAATTGTCAGTGTAAATTTGCTTGTTTTTTAAATGAAACATTTGTATTGATCCCTTATCCTGTCTACTAATTCTAGATGTGATAGATTATTTTCTCTGATCATGATGACATGACATTAATTCAGCAGTAGTAGACGTACAGCATAACATTTTTTTCAAATTCTCTTGTGACTGGAAGAATGAAGAGTCTTGATAAAGCCATTCTTTGAATCTTTGTGTACACAATGCATTACTGAAGGAAATTATTAGCAGGTTAAGAGTGGCATGACGTATGAAAGGAAAGCAGTGTGACTAATTGTTTCTGTTTGACAGGTTTTTGTGTTTACATTTGTGTGCATGTGGTCTATTCACATTCTAAAGCAAAGAGGTAATGGAAAAGTTAAGAGATGGGGGTCTCCCAAGATTTCCTTGTTTGGGTGACTCATGACTGTGTTTTGGAAATGAAGAATATACATCAAATATTTACAGAATAATCTGGCGATAGCAAGATTAATTGTTTATATATAGCATTAATAGCAATATTATTATATAATTATTTCAAATTTTGAACGGTCCTTTTTTTAGTTTTAGTTATAGTCTCGATAACTTTAAGGTAATGATAAAAGACCATAACTCTCAAAGTCTGAAACTCACCCTTAGGGCTTCCAGCTTTAGACACCGAAACCCTAAACTTTACTCTCAGTAAATAATGAACATTGACTTAACCTTTACAAATTATGAAATTGTGAGTTTTTCATGTGTGATCAAAAAACACGTGATGCCATGTGGTTTTGGAAGGCTCATGTGAATCCTAAGGAAATGATGAGGTTAAGTTCGCACTCACATTGGTTACGATCAACGTTAGTTTCACTAACATTTACCAATGGGAAGTTAAATGACCTTTAATTTATTAGTCTTGCTTGCATGTTTTCCTGTCTAACATGATATGTATACAATGTAAAGCAGAACATATAATCCTCTTTGTTTCTTTAAATTAGCATCAACTCAGAGAAACTCATTTGAATATACAGAAAAATTAACTTTAACATAGAACACCATTTAAAAGTGTTTTAAACTATAATGTGGACTTTTAAGGTTTGCAGCCTGATGTGTCGTACACCACAGAATATTTATACGTTTTGTCAGTGTGTAAAAACACAGGATGTGTCATTAAAACATTGCATTGGTTAAATGTCAAAATTTGTCGGAAATGTTATTATTGTCATATGACTCGACTCAGATGTTTAACGTCCGTCTGTGGGTAAGTCATGATTTAAAAGGAATCCAAATTGACCTTTTGCGTACATATTTGTACTATAAGGACCTACATTACCTGTATAAATTTGGGACATGAATGTCATCGTTTACAAAAAAAGGTGTATGCTTAAACGTCGGAAAGTAGTTTAATAGACAAAAAGAAAGAAGCAGACGTGCATTATTTTTCACGACAAACATTTTATGTAATAAAAATAAAAATGGATGAACAGTGAAGAACAGCCAATAGGAAGACTCTTTAAAAAGCATCTTAATATAATAATAACTCTTGTGCACATTCCATCCAAAAGGAAACTACACTAAAACTGACTCGATATATATAATTGTCATAACAACACAATTCTCCCATTCTGGCTTAAACCGTCCCATGTGTTGATAATACTTTAAAAAGGAGAAAAGCGTGAGAGTGGGAAAACATTTGACCTGTACTGAGTTGTACTACAATGTCCATTACAGGGCACGGAATCATGTATCTTTGGCAGCAACATCCCTACGTTAAAACACAACTCTAAGTCTCCCAGACGGGGTACAAACACACCCCAAACTTGCCTGAAACATGACAATTAAACTTCAGAAAAGTGTTATTTACAGAAAGAACCAAACTACATGTCTGCTCTTGCAGAAAACCTCCCTCTGTGTGGGTGGGTGGGTGGGTGGATGAATGCAAGGTGACATATAAAGGAAAGCCCATTGTGTTTGACATCATGTCGAGGCGAGACAGCACAATGGTAAGCCAAACTTTCCTCTCCATGCACACAAGAATAAGAAAGAGATGATTGTTAATCTTCACTGATGTTCTTGCAATGATTCCAGAGGCCTTTGGCATTGATGCTGTTCGTGTCGTGGATTGGTTCATGCCCAGCTGATGTGCCCACTTACAAGCACATGGACCCCCAGACCGGACAGATGCTCACGTGTTCCCAGTGCCCCCCTGGGACCTTCATGGGTGCACACTGCACCCCTAACAGGGACACCGTGTGCGCATCTTGTCCGGCGAACCATTTCACCCAATTCTGGAACTACTTACCCAACTGTCTGTACTGCAGCAACTTCTGCGTGGAGAACCAGCACGTGAAGGAGGAGTGCTCGGCCAAAAACAACCGCCTGTGCCAATGCAACGAGGGCTATTACTGGCACTCGGACTTCTGCGTCAAACACGCGGAGTGTCCGGCCGGGTACGGCGTCCGAAAGAAAGGTACGTCATCGTCACGTGGGCTTCGTGTGCCCTGTGCGTTCCTCTTGAGGTTTTGAGCAATCCTTTGTCCGCAGGCACCGTTTACAGCGACACGGAATGCGAGAAGTGTCCCGCGGGCGCGTTTTCGGCCGCCGCGTCGCCCAGCGCGCAGTGCGCCGAGCACACCGACTGCGCATCACTGGGGCTCGAGGTGATGCTGAGGGGGAGCCGTTGGCATGACAACGTGTGCATCTCATGCCTGGATCTTCACAATGATGGTATGTCACTAAACTTTCTGTGCTGTTTTGGGGTTTAGACTTGGAGACATTGGTGCTCAATTTACATTTACATTTAGTCGTTTAGCAGACGCTTTTATCCACAGCGACTTACAATAGTCGAGGAGACAATGAAGCGGTGAATAGCCAATACAACAATAGGTGAACAAGTGTTACAACAATGTTACCAACTTACACAGAGAGAGAAGTTACAAAAAGCATATATATAATTTTTTTTTTGATAGAGTGAGTAGGTTAGAAAAGTAGTGAGTTAGTGAGTTAAATGTAATTTATTAATGCATACTTTTTTAAGGATTTATCTTAAGAGTGTTCCTCCAAGTAATCTTAATGTGCATCTTGCAGTTTTTTTTAACAGTTGGCAGATTAGAAACTTTAGACTTTCTTTGATAAATCTATAAGGGGAATCATTTATGGTTCTTCCAGTCTGGCAAACCGTCCCGCTTGGACCAAATGTCCTAGGCTGTTTTGGGGTTGGTTGTGGGAAATGATTTTGTTTTAATCCTTGTCATTTTATTTGATCTTGCCATGTTGTACAGGTGGCCTGAGCATCCTGAAGGGTTTCCTGCCACACTTCTTCGCTCATCAGAAGATTCGGCTCTCCAAACTGAAGAGAGTTGTGAGACATTTTGGCCAGAGACGGCAACCGCCAAGCCCCTTTTATTCCAGGAGAGACCTGCTACTTAAATTATTCTCCAAATGGATCAAAGATGCAAACATAGACCAGCTTAAAGAGCTACCGAGGACACTTCAATATAAAAACATGCACAGAACCGCAGAAAAAGTGTCCAGAATATTCAACAAGTTAAATGCTATAAATTGTGATAGACATGATGTGTAACTGTTTGCTTTTTTGTATTCTCTGGCCAGTAAAACCTCACGTTATGCATTAAACGATGTTAGTGTTATATGGTTAAACTCTTGTATATAGAGCATGGCGACACATTTTTAATTTATTTATTGCAATCATGACATCACTCATTTTCTGAATAAAACCTTTCATCCATCGCAAACAATCATTAAACAATGCTTTCGTCTATGGCGGAACAATGAAGTGTCTGTCTGTGGAATTGGTTTCACTTCTTTGGAAGAAATAAAAGCTCTGTTTTTTTAACCAGTTGGAGTAACGGTACTTCCTCCGAAACGTTTCTAAGCCGAAGAACAGAAATGAGCTTCTAAATTCCTTGAAGTGTAAAGACATGATACCATCAAGTCACACAATGCAACATGTTTCAGGAAATCATACAATCACGACTCAGCTCGGGCCTTCAGATACAAACCCAGCAGTGATTCAAACAGACCATCATTTGTGTACTGTGTTAGGCTTATAAGGGTCTAAGTGGATAGCACAGTTTTAAATTGTAAAAGTTAAGTTTATCAAACACAGCCCACAAGACTCCATCTCCTCATAAACACTGCAGCAGACTGAGTAGAACAGTCAATACAAACGGCACGGTTCATTCTCAGGGTTCTGTCTGTGTCTGGATCCACCTTACATGAGCTCGAAATTGTTTCTAGTGGAATCAGAGACCTCGTTTTACTCATCTTTTGCCAAGCTTAACGAGAGAAGATCCATTAGAGGGGGGTCAAGCATTTACCACTGAAAGTCACATGAGCTGGACTGGTGAAAATGATTAAACTTTGCGGGTTTAAATATTAAAACGTGCCCATCATCAGTGATATGAGATATATTCTCTTTTAATTCTCTCTCTCTCTCTCTCTCTCTCTCTCTCTCTCTCTCTCTCTCTCTCTCTCTCTCTCTCTCTCTCTCTCTCTCTCTCTCTCTCTCTCTCCTCTCCTCTCTCTCTCTCTCCTCTCTCCTCTCTCCCTCTCCCTCTCCTCTCCTCTCTCTCTCTCTCTCTCTCTCTCACTCTCTCCTCTCTCTCTCTCTCTCTCTCTCTCTCACTCTCTCTCTCTCTCTCTCTCTCATCTCTCTCTCTCTCTCTCTCTCTCTCTCTCTCTCTCTCTCTCTCACTCTCTCTCCTCTCTCTCTCTCTCTCTCCTCTCTCTCTCTCTCTCCTCTCTCTCCTCTCTCCTCTCTCTCTCTCTCTCTCTCTCACTCTCTCTCTCTCAGGGGAACTCCACTGTCCGTTTATTGTCTGCCTTTTTTGGACTGTGGTCTATACTAAAATTAAAAGCTAAGGATAAGTGAGAGCATTATTTTCACAGCAGGACTTTCCCTTGGAAACAGGCCTCGGTAAGCCTTTGGTTGAGGTTGTTTTAGGTGTAGACATGTTGACCTCTCATACACAAATCGTACGACAAAGATTTTGTAAGAATTTGTACCTAAATCTCATTAAAAGATATTTTTTTTTTGAAGATTCACTTAGTCATCAAGTTGTACTTGATACCATTTTGTATCATTTTATCGAGACTTGTCCCTTAAGCAGCAGATATGAATGCACTGTTGTTTGGTGACAAATTGGAATATTTTTTGGCTGCCGTGGTCATAAAAATTCATCATCCGTTGCGAAACAAGAACAGCGTAAGATTCATAAAGTAAGTCATATTGTACACATGCTTACGTCGGTAGTACTAGACAGCAGGATGACAAGCATGTGGCTATGTGGCTGCTGTATTAGCATAAATAAAAGTGCACAGAATAAGAAACTGCTGAAGTTTGATGTTTAAAGCTGAGATTATGATATTGTTAAGCAAAGATCTACACTTAATAAACCCCACAGGGATGTTTATTTGAAGTTTTTAACTTCTAAGGGATCAGGAGGAAAACAGTAAGTATACCATTTATGTTTAGATGACATTTTTATATGATACAGTAACTTCTAAAACTATTAACCAGATTCAGATTTTTTTTTTAATATTGTTGCCTCAGTTACTGCTCCTGACAATGTACTGGTAGTCTTTTTAAATAGGTTCATATTTCTGGATCTATATGGCCCTCTAGTGGGCTCTGGGAAATTCCATACTGGAATGTACAGTAAGAGAATTTCAGGAGTTGATGACTGATGATTTTCATAATTTACTCACTTTTATGTCTTTCCAGATTGCTGTCCGGGTACATCGTGGAAGAAAAAATCATAAAAGGAACATAAAGTATATACACTTTATAAAGTGCATTACACTGTACATTACAAGGCATAGAACTATGTTTTCTGTTTTACATTTTGTCGAGGTAAAATTGTAAGGAAAGCCACAGTGTTGATGCTGTCTTGGGTATTATAATGATGCTGAATGAAAGCGGTTGGCATGACAACAAATGCCTGAGGTGTCCAAATTTTCAGAATGATGGTACATTACTAAACTTTCTGTGCTTTGCGTTTGACTTTAACACAAATGTAAAATCAATAAAACAATGTGTTTTCCTTTTTTCTGCAATTTGTGTGGTTTATTTGTTAAATTTGTTGTGTTTTGTCTTTATTTTAATCTAACATTTGTAAGCTGTTTTTTTTCTTATTTATTTTAACATTGAACCTAACATTATCCAAACAATGTTTGGGTTGAATTAAACAAACCAAAAACGCAAAAAAAAAAACATATGTTCATGATTCTAAAAAGGATAAAGTTGTTGTGATGTCAGAGGTCTCATACCATCGACGACAATAGAAAATAGATAATAGGACTTGTTTAACAGACACGATTTCAGAGGAAAGATTTATAAAATGTTGTTATGCTCCATGGACTTTTGGAAGATTGCAAAAAGTAAGATCAGATTACCAACTGTTTAAGACACATTTTGTCTATCGAGATCATATCTGATATGAACATTTACATTTACATTTAGGTATTTAGCAGATGCTTGTATCCAAATCTACAATTTACGGTAAATAGAAATACCAATAGGTGAACAAATGCTACAACAATGTTACTGTTTTAAACAGGGCAAGATAAAAACCTTTAGTAGGAAAAAAGGTTTTTTAATAAAGAGTGTATAGGTAAGGAAAGAGCTTACCGAGTTAGTTGTAGACTGAAGAGATGAGTTTTTATGAGTTTTATTAAGTTTATTAAGAGTTTTACTAAGATAGAGACCGAGTCCGCCAAATGTTTTATAAGAGGTACATTATACCACCATTGAGGAACCGATGCAGAGAAGGTCCCAGAGACGATTTCTTAACCTTTTGGGACGACACAACAAGACCTTGCTCGTTTGCAGATTCACAGATCGATACATAAATGTTTGTTGTATAGTAATTCCATAACCTGACACACACACATATTCCTTAACATTTTGAAATAAATGTTTGAGGAAAATGTTTAGGTATTTATGAATCGTGTTTTTGTATTTACAAATCTGATTTTGTGAATGTGAATTGTGCTGTGCGTTTATGAATTGTGTTTTGAATTTATTATTTTTGAGGCGATCTGGGCTCCACTCATTTGAGGTATCGCCTCCTCTCATGGGACTTTTCTCTCTTCATTTCTATCACCCCCAGTCATTTCTTGAATACCTGCAAATTTACATCATATGCTTATAATACAATTTCAGGGTGTCATAGGTTCTAAGATGGCACAAAGTGTTGCATCTTTGTTTTGTGTGATGTTTGAACACCAATGAGTGCTAAATATTGTCAATGATTATTTGTTCTATGGAAAAGATACATTGATGATGTATTTTATGTGGATTGGCATTGAGTCGGAATTGTAGGAGTTTTATAGATTTTTCCATATAGAGAAAATGAAAAGGAATTTTTATTATTTAATGACAGACAAATTGCAGGCTTTCGCTGGTCGAAACCCCACAAAGCACAAAGCAACTAAAGTAATCCTTGTCAGTTAGGAAAAATAAATATTTAAAAAATCATTGATGGCTATCTGCTTAATTTGCTGATACATGTTAATTACATGATTTAATTTATTAACATTTCATCATATTATATAGCCATTGGTCAGCATGTTTGGTTAAAGTTTACGATGCTATTATATTTTGCATATTGGCCTAATTTTTTTTACATACTCCTCATTTTCGTTCATATTTATAAACAGAACAAACATGGATTAATGCTGAAATAATGTTGTATTAAGTAAAAAAAAGAATCATCAGCATTTTTAATATATTTCATCATGCAGAATGTGTGTGCGTGTGCATTAATATGGGTTTATAGCTATTTAAGGGGACAGATCAGTTATTCCTGAATGAAACAACACACAGCACATCAGCCAGTGAGAATTTTACTTGTATGGGGAACAGCAGATAAAGGCACAACTTTCCTTTGCTAACTACCCTGGGAAAGGTTTTTTGTGAACACATATATTTTTGGATTATAGATGTGCTATTAGGCATCATAATCCAAAAAGTCTGGTCGCACGTTTTTTTACAGCTTTTAGATATTCAGTTCCTTGCCTTCAGTATACAAGTATCCATGTCACAGACGTGACATCAATAAATTCCATATACAGCATCAAGCTTTTGGGATTTCCACACCAGACGTGTTGTCCCCCAGAGGACTTAATCAATATTTTGATATACGTCCGTTTCATTAATTCTTACATATTCCATACAAGTTGTTGTTTTTTATTTATACAATCTTCTGCAGGTCTTTATGTGACTAGTTAAATCGAAAATCTATTATAAACTGATGATGTATTTTTGCAGGTATTCAAGTCAAAAAGTATATCCTAAATGTGAAGTTCTCGCACAGTTTCTTTCCATTTTGTGTAGCTTTTTTGTTTCATGGTAAGGGTTTATATAATTGTCAATAACACATCGTATAGTAATGTGATTGAGACTACCTGAGGATATAAGGAGGGGCAAATGAGTGTTTAAATTTGTCTGATGAAGAGTTTGTGTGCTCTGAAAGCTATGTATACTATGCAGATATCCTGTTAGTACATTTCTGGTTGCTTTGGAATTTTGGAGTTGTTGATTTTGTGTTTTGATCTAAACTCTGATAATGTCATTCTTAAGAGACTGCCAAACCGTGGGTGTGAGCACAGAGCGACTGTGTTCCTTTTTCGTGGCAAACCACAGGCAACTGAAGCGGCTCCTGCACGACGTGTTTTACACACATCACCCAAGATAGTTGAAAATAAACATCCTTAACCATATTCGTAACATTGGCCACTAGGATACTGACAGACAAGAGGCGACAACATGGCATCTCTTTCTCCATAACAATCTCCGAATATATAAAGAAGATCAGACCTATTTATTAACTTCGTCTGTGCAACTTGATCTATGTGAGAGAAAACGAATAATAGCTACTTATGTTGTCTTTACAAGTTCTGCATGTTTCTGTATTAGCTTTGACAAAACAACATGGGCTATTAACAAAAGACAAACATACTCAACACTCTCTTTACTCCGTCGCAAACTCTTTAACTTCCGGTTTGGTACAGACTGGGTGACTGTGAGATGGCATAGTCGCGGGTCGAAGCACCCCTCTTCTGTTCCGATGAAACCCACATGAAAGTGCTCTAGTTATTGGCGATTCTATTGTACTGAACGTAAATATAGAGGCACAAGCCATCATAGTCAAATGTTTACCGGGATCCAGAGCACCTTATCAAATTTGAAAGTGCTGGCAAATGATACATTTAAATACAGTAAGATCATTATTCATCCTGGCACTGGTGATGTTCGACTTTAAAGAGGTGTTTGAACTTGCCAGCATGATGTCAGACACTGTAATATGTTCTGGTCCTCTCCCTCCTTACCGTGGTGATGAGATTGGTAGCAGATTATCATCACTCAATGGCTGGATGTCTAAGTGGTGCCCACAGAATAATATAGGTTATATTGATAACTGGACCAGTTTTTGCAGACCTGACCTGTTGAAACGAGCCGCTCTTCTGTCTAGAAATATGGCACACAGTCTTAGAGCATATAGTTAATTCTCAGCATTTGGTTAATTCTCAGGGACTCGAACCCTAGCCCTAACCGCAACACACAACAGATTTCACCAATCAGGTAGTCAAAACAAAATTCATGTCTTACCCGATCGGAGGAATCACGTCGGGTAACCAAGAAACTGTAAGAATTAAATTCTTTCACCAAGACGAATCTTTTTAAAAGCAAAAACCTAATTGAGGTTCAACAAATGAAAAACAGATGCAATACCAATAAACAAATGATAAAGCTTGGCCTAATTGAACATCATATACCTTTCAAAGAAATCACTTTTTGGAAATAATATGATCAATGATCATTCTTTAGATATGCTCTGTTTGACAGAGACCTGGTTAAAAACTGATGACTACATTATTTCAAACAAGTCCACCCCACAAGATTACTGTTATAAACATGAGCCGCGTCCAAAGGGTAAAGGGGGAGATGTTGCTTCAATATATAACAATATTTTTCAGGTTTCTCCTAGTGCAGGATTCAAGTATAACCTGTTTGAAGTAATGGTGCTTCATATAACACTACCCTGAGAAACAAGTGATATTGATAAATCTCCTGTGATGTTTGTACTGGCTACTTTTTATTAAAGAGTTTGATGATTTTACATCCGAGCTAGTTCTGCCAGCAGATAAAGTGTTAATAGTTGGTTGATAATGAAAAAGTTGCATGTAAAAGTTGACAAATTTCACCTTGATATAAAATTCTGGGGAAATGAAGCATCCTCTGGGTTATGTGAAGGATTTTTGTGAAATCAGCGAAGTTGTTGAGCCTCTAAATATCATCACAAGGGAGAGAGAGATATAATAAAGTAGATTTTATTAACAAAAACTAAAAAGTACAAAATGTACAAAGTGCTACACCAAGGTTTCTGAAAAGATCGTTGTCTTTGTGAATGAATGTTTTAATTTTTTGACATCGTATTTGACATTGTGTTGTTATCTGTGATCCAAATTTACAATTTTAACTTGATCTCTATAGAAAGGTAAAATTGTTTTTTGTAATCATCTAAAAATAATTTAAATTAACATGATCAGAATCAGATTATTTACACACGTATAGAACATATAGTCGTTGTTTGTGTAATCTCAACACAAGTCCAAAAAACAGAACAATAATTATTATCCAATAATGTATTAACTACTTTGTCAATAAAATATAAGAGATTTTAAAATATTCTATTTATGTCAATATATAGTTAGTTTACAAAAAAAAACTTTATAATGGCTTCCAAACAGACTGCTTTGCTGGAAAACACAATTGTCATTACAGGTACGTGGATATGGTATGATCTTTGTCTTCTACTGAATTGTCCTCCAGAAATTGAATAAGACTTGACAGTGTACTGTTTGGATCCAGTACATTACATTTTATATTTACATTTACATTTAGTCATTTAGCAGACGCAATTTATCCAAAGCGACTTACAATAGTCGAGGAGACAATGAAGCGGTAAATAGCCGATACAACAATAGGTCAACAAGTGCTACAACAATGTTACCGAGTTACACAGAGAGAGAAGTTACAAAAGTATTTTTTTTTTGATATAATGAGTAGGTTAGAAAAGAAATGCGTCAGTGAGTTATTTGTAGCCGGAAAAGATCAGTAGAGTCACTAGGGGGACATTCACACCTCTATCCTTGAAAATATGGCTTTCATAGTCATGGCTAACATTGAGTCAATATCTAAATCAAAAAGATGACTGTCATCATTCAGTTCGTCCATTTCACTGATATTTGACCTTATATATTCATGTGGTGATGCTATGGGCTGCTCAGGTCTTGATGAAGTTATTGTTTTCTTCACAGCTTCCTCAATCAGTTTGTAAAACCGTTTTTTTAAAGACTTATTTTGACTGAGGACATTATGCAAATGTTTTGAAAGTTGAATTTGCATACAACCTGTTGAGGTTTGTTGATCAAGAGGCATTTCTCAAGACTTTCAAGAATCTCTGGGGTTTCCAAAAGCATGATTCCCCTTTCCTCAAGAAATTTCTGGAAATGCACTTTGTTCAACAGAAGACCAAGATTCAAAGCCCCCAGTTGATTGACTGTCCTGGAAGTCCAATGTTCCTGCGGTACTGACAAAAAGTGTCCAGGAATGTATTAGCAGCTGCATAGTTGGTCTGTGATGCATTGCCGATGAAGGCAGAGATGGAAGAATAGCACACAAAGTAATCCAGATGGCAGGTTTCATAGCATGGTGAAGATTAATTGCTCCATTCACTTTTGGTCTCATGACTTTCTCAAAAAGAGATTTGTCAAGACTTTCAATTAGCCTATCACATAGGACAACAGTGTCACGGTTGTGTGGAGAGAGAGAACCCAGATGCAGGCAACGGAGTGTTAACAAAAAGAAACTTTAATAATAAACAAAAACACCCACAATGGGGAAAAACTATAGCAAGATACAAAACAAACCACTTCCCACGAGGGGGCTAAAACAAAACAGGTACTAACTCACAGGCACGGGATTAACTTAAGAGGATTAGGCTTACGAAACAGACACATCGGTACAAACAGCATTACGAAACAAACCAGCAAAGAACAGAAAACACAAGGGGTTTAAATAGGGAAACATAACGAGGGATAATGACATGTGGGCAGGTGTGGGGAAAGAAACAATGATGGGAAGATAGACAAGACAACGAGGGGTCAGAGCAAGGAGACGAGACAAGAGAGCACATGGCATGTCATAACAAACAAAGCCATAACACATGGGTCTGCCATGATTCTGCAAAATGTGTGTGTGTGTGCGCTAGTGTGTGTGTGCGTGTGTGTGTGTGTGTGTGCGTGTGTGTGTGTGTGTGTGCGTGTGTGTGCGCTAGTGTGTGTGTGTGTGTGTGTGTGTGTGTGCGCTAGTGTGTGTGTGCGTGTGTGTGTGTGTGTGCGTGTGTGTGTGCGCTAGTGTGTGTGTGTGTGTGTGTGTGTGTGTGCGCTAGTGTGTGTGTGTGTGTGTGCGCTAGTGTGTGTGTGCGCTAGTGTGTGTGTGTGTGTGTGTGTTTGCGCTAGTGTGTGTGTGTGTGTATGTGTTTGCGCTATTGTGTGTGTGTGTGTGTGTGTGTGCGTGTGTGTGCGCTAGTGTGTGTGTGTGTGTGTGTGTGTGTGTGTGCGCTAGTGTGTGTGTGTGTGTGTGTGTGTGTGTGCGCTAGTGTGCGTGTGTGTGTGTGCGCTAGTGTGTGTGTGTGTGTGTGTTTGTGTGCGCTAGTGTGTGTGTGCGCTAGTGTGTGTGTGTGCGCTAGTGTGTGCGCTAGTGTGTGTGTGTGTGTGTGTGTGTGTGTGTGTGTGTGCGCTAGTGTGTGTGTGTGTGTGTGTGTTTGCGCTAGTGTGTGTGTGTGTGTGTGTGTGTGTGTGTGTGTGTGTGTGTGTGTTTGCGCTATTGTGTGTGTGTGTGTGTGTGTGTGTTTGCGCTAGTGTGCGTGTGTGTGTGTGCGCTAGTGTGTGTGCTAGTGTGTGTGTGTGCGCTAGTGTGTGTGTGTGCGCTAGTGTGTGTGTGCGCTAGTGTGTGTGTGTTTGCGCTAGTGTGTGTGTGCGCTAGTGTGTGTGTGTGTGTGCGCTAGTGTGTGTGTGTGTGTGTGTGTGCGCTAGTGTGTGTGTGTGCGCTAGTGTGTGTGTGTGTGTGCGCTAGTGTGTGTGTGTGTGTGCGCTAGTGTGTGTGTGTGTGCGCTAGTGTGTGTGTGCGCTAGTGTGTGTGTGTGTGTGTGCGCTAGTGTGTGTGTGTGTGTGCGCTAGTGTGTGTGTGTGCGCTAGTGTGTGTGTGTGCGCTAGTGTGTGTGTGTTTGCGCTAGTGTGCGTGTGTGTGTGTGCGCTAGTGTGTGTGTGTGTGTGTGTGTGCGCTAGTGTGTGTGTGTGTGTGCGCTAGTGTGTGTGTGTGTGTGTGTGTGTGTGTGTGTGCGCTAGTGTGCGTGTGTGTGCGCTAGTGTGTGTGTGTGTGTGTGTGTGTGCGCTAGTGTGTGTGTGTGTGCGCTAGTGTGTGTGTGCGCTAGTGTGTGTGTGCGCTAGTGTGTGTGTGTGCGCTAGTGTGTGTGTGCGCTAGTGTGCGTGTGTGTGTGTGCGCTAGTGTGTGTGTGTGTGTGTGTGCGCTAGTGTGCGTGTGTGTGTGTGTGCGCTAGTGTGTGTGTGTGTGTGTGCGCTAGTGTGTGTGTGTGTGTGTGTGTGCGCTAGTGTGTGTGTGTGTGTGTGTGTGTGTGCGCTAGTGTGCGTGTGTGTGCGCTAGTGTGCGTGTGTGTGCGCTAGTGTGCGTGTGTGTGCGCTAGTGTGCGTGTGTGTGCGCTAGTGTGCGTGTGTGTGCGCTAGTGTGCGTGTGTGTGCGCTAGTGTGCGTGTATGTGAAGTCAGAGAGCATCCTGGTTTCACAGATGTATTGTGAGATAAGTGAAACTGCAGGAGATAGATGTGAGCAACCCTGAAGTTCAGTGTCCAGATGAAGAACTTTTTTTGAATCTTGACGAGGAGGATTTTGTTAAGTGAGGAAGAACTCTCCACTCTCAAGACAAAGCAATTCTTCAAAGATGCCAGAACATTCTATGTTACATTTACATTTAGGTGTTTAGCAGACGCTTTTATCCAAAGCGACTTACAATAGTCGAGGAGACAATTAAGCGGCGTTCTGTGTCAGAAGCTTTTAAAAAGTAAAAGAAAAGTTCCCAATGAGAGACCAAATGTTGACAAATCTGTCCGTGGTCAATCCAGAGAACCCAGATGATGTGAAACCAGAGCAAATTTTGAATTTGGCAGAGAGATTTCCAAATGTGATGAAGGTAAATGCTAGAGAACAACTCAATTTGGAAGCACTGGTACCAAATGACAAGAATTTACCAGTGGATGAGTTCTGGTAAAAGCTGTAGAAGCTGTCCATAGTAAGATCTGTGAGATTTAGGGGATCAGTCAGCTGAGGAAGGTGCTGTCAGTGCTGCCAGATTCTGTCTGTGATGTGGAAAGAGCCATCAGCATTGTGCTTCACATCAACACAGAATTTAGGAGTCAGATGTCTCATCAAACACTTGTGAATCTGATGTCTTCATTGACACAGAGTGCTATGAGGTTTTGAGGTTTCTGGAAAGTTGCTCAGTGAAGCAAGCATCAGAGTACAACGAAAGCTTGCAACAAAATTAAAAGGCACAGCAAATAGGCCCAGGGCTACATTTGGGGTGTATGTAAATAGTTACATACCCGGGAGGGGGTAGTTGGGGGTGTGCGGGGGTTGGGGGGTATTGGGGGTTTGTGGGGGGAGTGGTTCGGGATACCTCCCTGAAATGACTTTTTGCAGGTTGGGATGTCTGTTTACGTATTTAAGGGAAACTTCACACGCGAAAATTTTACATTTCACATAACAAGCTATAAATTACTCATGATTTAATTTCATTTTACAAGCACATCTGTGTCACAATGGCCCCGCCCTGTTCATATGAGGCGCTAACTGATAATTCGTTCATTTATTTTTTCACTTACTACATTTATCAAAATGGACAGCTGGTTAAAAACGTCGACAAAGACTAGATGCTGAGAATGATTTGAGAGTAAAACTGTCATCCATTACCCCGAATTTTGATGAGCTGTGTGCAAACATGCAGGCCCATCCATGTCACTAAAAAAAGGTAGTAATCAGTTGTATTTATAACAGATTTTTTTATGTTTTCTAATCTACAGTGAATATTTGTATTTAGTTATTGCAATTAAAAATGTGAAGTTTAACCAGAATAAAGGGTGGGGGTGCTTGACAGGTGTCAAACACTAGAAAGGGGTGCATGCTGCAAAAAGTTTGGGAACCACTAGTCTACGCGCCTCGTAGCTAGTGCAATAGCATCCCTCACCCAACTGGATATAGTCTGCCTAGTTGCAGCCGCTCCCTGGTTGCGGCAACCTTAGCAAATAAAGAGTTGCTCTGACTTAAACCACTGGCCTGTGAGGTGGACGTAAATCTGAAGAGCACGGAATGGACAAAGTAAGTGAACCTTTCCTGCTCCGGTGTCGCAAACAGTGGAGGGCAGAAGGCTTATAGAATGACCGGATGTACGGTGGAGAAAGGAACTTTCCGAAGATAGTTAGGGCGAGGAGGCAAAATGGCCTTGACCATACCAGGGGCAAATTCTAGGCAGGATGGCGTAACCGACAGAGCCTGCAGATCACCTACTCTCTTAAGAGGAGTAATCGCCATTAGGAAAACCATCTTTAGGGTCAGAAACCACAAAGGTGCTGCCTCTAGTGGTTCATAAGGAGCATCAAGTAGGCCCCTGAGTACAATAGCCCAAGAAGGTACGGTTGCTCTCACCGGTGGTCTCAACCGCCTGGCTCGAAGAATGAAGCGGGAAATTAGAGGGTGTTTGCCCACAGAAACCCCTTCAATCGATGCATGGCAGGCAGAGATGGCGGCTACATAGACTCTGAGAGTTGTAGGTGTTTTACCGGAGGACAACTTCTCTTGCAGGAATTCCAGCACTGGAAAAACCTGGCTATGAAAACTAGATCTTAGAATCATACCCTGATTGGCCAACGGGGTGCTATCAATAAGAGGCAAGAGCTCTTTTGGCGTCCCTTGACCAGGACTGGAGGGAGCAGGGCGATCGGAGGAAAAGCATAACGGCGCACTCTGGGCCATGCATGGGCCATCGCGTCCAGACCCAGGGGAGGTGGAGTAGTCAGAGAGAAGTAGAGGGGACATTGTGCTGTCTCCTTTGAAGCAAAGATGTCCACCTCTGGCTCGTAAAATCTTTCCCAGATTTGTTTGATTACTTCAGGTTGGAGTTTGGATAACAGATCCACTCCCACATTCAGATGCCCTGGAATGTAAATCAGCCTTAGAGACAGGAACTTGTCCTGTGCCCAAAGCAGAATCTGCAGCACTAGTCAGTTCAGACGACACGATCGCAGTACGCCCTGGCGATTTATATAAGAGACTACTGCAGTGTTGTCCACCCGCACTAGGACATGGTATCCTCTTACCTGCCGGAGGAAGTATTTCAGGGCTAGAAACACAGCCATCATTTCGAGGTAATTGATGTGCCAAGCAAGAAGATGACCTCTCCAGGTCCCTTCGGCTGGATGGCCTTCTAAGACCGCAACCCAGCACGAGAGGGAGGCATCTGTCATGAGCATTCTACGAAGACAACACGTACCATGGGTGGGACCCAGAGTCAGAAACCGGGGTCCGAACCAAATAGAAAGGGTGAGAAGCCCCTGGCGCGTCACCCTTTTTTGACTCTGGGGATTGGCCCTTGGGGGATAGCTTTTTCCCTCAGACTATCCGATTTATAAACAGTCAGAACTTATACACCTCGCAGCACACTCCAATATACAATATGCCACACACTACACTTTAATTCCAAGTTTAACACTGGACTATACATATACATTGCACTTTATACAACAGTTTACCAACTACAAATGTATATCAGCCAATGCACAATAAACTTTACTTTATCACACTTTACTTTACAGATCACGTTCACTCTGCTGCACCTTAGCATATTTTTATGCACATCTTGTTTACATAATGCAGAACATGCACTCTATGTGTTTAGTGTTTAATGTTTAGTGCTTAATGTATGTATTTACACACTGCTTTGAATGTTTTGACTTTAAGTCTGTCCAATAGTACACTGCTGTTCTTATTATATGTATGTGCATATTGCACACTGTCTTATGTTGAAGTCTGTATTATATGTTACATCTTATATGTTAACTGTACTGCAATATTTCTGGAGCATGCTCCCAAGAATTTCATTCACCGTGGCACATGTGCTGTGGTGATGTGACAATAAAAGTGACTTTGACTTTGGAACCTCCTGTGTTGTGGTAGTATCTATGTGAAAGTATGTGTCCTTGAGATCTACTGTCACAAACCAATCATGTGGTTGGACCAGAGACGCAATCATACTTATTGTCAACATTTTGAACTTTAGTGTTCTTAGATAGTGGTTCGGTCTTAGTAGATCTAAAGTGGCACGCAACCCCACATTCCTTTTGGGAACCTGAAAGTACCGGCTGTAGTAGCCCGACTCCCTGGTTGGGAGAAATGCTCTATGGCCCCTTTGCGCAGCAGGGTCTGTACTTCTTGTGCTTACAGATGTTACAGAACAAACACGGAGGATGGTATACAAAATGAATAGCCTATGCCTACGGTCTTCAGTACCCAAGAGGAGATGCCTGGCAGTAGCTTCCACACAGCCAAGTTCTCTGAAAGGGCTTTTAGTTTCTGCACTTAGTGTTGTGGGGGGTATAGTATTTGGCCGCAGTCCTGCAAGATGGCAGGAGCTTGCAGCAAAGAAGTTACACACACTCCCCTAGACTGTTGTGTCTCAGGCTGGCCACCTGAGCAATAACCCAGTGGACATTGGAAGCTTTTCACAAACTGTTGACTTCCATCTGGATCAGCATACATGGTGGCGGCCATCTTGATTTGAGTAAAAGACCAGAATGGACTTTTGTCACGCTTTTTGTACCTGTACTGTGTTGCATCATGGGAGTGGGAGATACCAAGTATGGTGGGTAAGGGGTGCATTGTTTTGATGAGATTATTAATGTTTACTTCTTATTATTGTTGAAATGAAGTTTTGGGTTGTGTTATTTAAATGTGTGTGTTGAAGAATTTGTGGTTACTTGATCTTTTAATACTGTTACTTGATCTGTAATAAATTTTCATGGTCTTTAATACTTTCCCATTTTATGATAACTGATAAATGGTTGTATCCATGTGTATAAATGCTCACACAAGGAATTGGTCAGTAGTTGATGACTGTTGGTAGTGAGTGCATTCTCTGCTGAGTACTATGATTGTATTGTATTGTATTGTATTGTATTGTATTGTATTGTATTGTATTGTATTGTATTGTATTGTATTGTATTGTATTGTATTGTATTGTTATACCTGATCCAAGGTTGTTTTTTTGTAGAATTTTTTATGTTTTGGCACCTGTGAGCACCTTGCTGGCTTGGGAAAATTTAAAATAAATAGAAAACTGGCATTTAGCGTCCTCCATGTGTTGATTTGAAGACTTCTTGACGGTATCCGTAGATTGTCTTCCACACCGCTAATACCGGAAACGCCGCTAGCGGCGAGGATTGTACAGGGGCCCCCTTGGGGTGCTCGGGATGACCATATAGACTCTTCCTAGGGGTCCTTGTAGCACCACCATCAGTACTTCCTGCCTCTGATGGTCCTCCGAAGATCAAACCTCCCAGTGTAGTCCTGAGGGCTGCGGCGAGCTGCTCTCCTATCCCTACAAGGGAAGCACAATTCGCCACACTGTCCTACTGGACCACCTGTCCAATATAGACAGGGACAGATCAAAACTGAGAGGGACCAGGTTGGAGTTGGGTGGTCGGGATCCCTGATGTCTGAGCACTGCGGGGAAGAAACCTCACGAAAGCCTCATCATGGCGCTTCGTTTCCCGGAACCTGTTGACAACTGTGCTATCCGTGTCACCAAACAGCCCGGAAGGCGAGTACGGGGCAACCAGGAGGAACGTTTGGTATCAGTCCCTGATGCCCGTGAGGTTGAGCCACAGATGTCTCTCTGTGGCGACCAAAGCTGCCATGGAACGGCCGATGGCACGGGCCTTCTGCATTGTTGCCTGTAGTGACACGTCTGTGGCTCGGCGTAGCCCTCCAAATGGCCCCTCATCTATAGCGCCGCCAGTGCTCAGGTCTTTTAACAGATCATCATGGCAAGCCTGAATGACTGCCATGGGTGCACTAAAAGACTTCCCCAACAAATTTAATGTAACTCTGCCAGGTTTAGAGGGGAGGATAGGCTTTTTCAATGTTGTCGACGCTCGAGTGGAGAGATAGCTTGCCAGCGTCTCTTCAACCTGGGGAATCATCACATAGCCCTCTGTGCTTGCACTCACGATAGTCCAATACATCAACTTAGAGGGTACCATGACACGAGAAGAATAGGGCTTCCTCCATGAGCTTGCAAGCTCTTCGTAGAGATTCGGGAAAAAGGGGAGGGGCCGTCTGTTGGCTGCCTCCGATGGGCCACCTGACAGATATCTGTCATCTGGCCGTGAACATTTGGGAGCCTCTTTCTCCAGGAGCCAGTCGAGGTTTAGCCTAGCGACTGGGTAAGTGACTACCACTAGAACGTCCTCAAACGCCCTTGCAGTAATTGCATTTACACCTATATTTGCTGTGTATTTTTCTGCTTGGTCTGTTATTTTTCAAGAGGTTTATGTACTGCCTTTTTTGTTTAGCACATTTATCTGATTGTGATAATGATAAACCAAGTCCAGGATGGCAAGATGATTCTGATGGATGATTTAGAATTCATTGGGGTCTCCTTTATTTTCTTGAGGTTCAGCTGATCGTCATAACTCTTCTGTTCTTAATTCAGGTGTTTTTATTTCGCTTAAAGGTGTTTGCATTACAGTATGTCACTGGGACAGCAGTACATGCTGGTACTTCATTATGTCAGACACGGGAAGAACGAGAACAATGATACCATATATCATCGAAGGGTTCATCCTTGCCCCTATATTTATGGTCATTTTCTGTGCTGTCAGTGCAATATTTTCTCTTAAAATAAAAAGCATTGGTTTGATTACATTTTATTTGTTTTTGTTCTGTTTTCAGTTTTGGTCTTATGCCTTATTGCAACTTAAATAATGAAATAAAATATGACTGATAGAGACAGCAGTATTTACTTTGCAGTAGGGTCAACAGAATCGAATTATTTGGTTTATTGAAAAGCAGATAGAAAAAATAGGAGAGGTAGAGGAAATAATAATGAAAACGCCAAGGAAATCTTCTTATATATGAATAAACAACACAACCAACACCAATTAGTATTCATATTTTAATTCAAACATTGAAATAAGACAGAATCCATTTCTCAGGACGTAGCAACAAATGAGGTTATATTGCTATGTGAGAAAGCATCACGAACAAACTCAATTCTCGTCACTTGTTCAGCTGCCTAACAAGTTGTGAGGTTCATGAATTTGCTCCAGAATTACATCGGTATTCAGTGACAGTCATTCAAATGGTTTAAATCATACTTAGCTGATATTTATCTGATTCCGATGTAAAAATCTCCCAAAGTAGAAAAATTTGGGATAACCAGGCCCACCCAGGAAAACCAGTCCTCATCGGGCAAAACTGAAGTATCTCTACAAGCTTGCAAGTGCTTGCACAACTAGGCTAAGGGAGCAAAGAAATATTGAAGACATAGATAAAATGTGACTAGTTGTGTGACTGGGATGTATCTGATTATCTCCTTCATCTTTTAGATCCAGACGATGATTCTCCTGGCACTGATGTAATCACTAGTTTATCTTGGGATGAGTATCCCGAATGTAAGGAGAAAGGAACAAATTACTGACTTCCTGTCCACTGTACAACAAGATAATACAAGGTGTGGCTTGTCTGACTTATAGCCAGACCGCTTATAATGAACCTTACATCAAATCATTATAGCATTAGTGTGGTTGTGATAAATTCATACATCTAGGGATTTAAACACAATATGATGTCGCTTTGAAATCCCGTGGAATTATTTTAGACCTGCTACTCATGACTAATTTTTGCATACTTTGGTATAAGGTTTCAGTTTCAGATGCATGTGAGGGACTTTCAGATTTTCCACAACAAAACACATTTTTTCTAAACCCTTCACAGCCTTCAAGAGAGACAAGAGACGCTTTACTCCATTTCTATGTATTGCCATGTCTGTTTTTACAAATACTGAATTTTTATTGCAAACGGTTGCTTTGTTTAAGTTTAACTTCCTACTATTATTCTTATAAGTAGTTTTGGGTAAAAGTGTATGTAAAATAAATGATTATAGTTAAAAAGTTAATAGGTCAAAGAATTTAATTTATGTGTAGTAAATAATGACAAAAACAGCCTAATAAAACTTAAATTTCATTGACATAAAAGTAAATATTTGCTTTTATTTTATTTGAAGGCATTTGCTCAAATTATAAGATGAATGAGTAGGTGACAGTCACAAATCAGTTAACAAGCAAGATATAATTAACAGCAAAAAAATATTTGTATTGTCTTTGTAATAATAATTTGTCAATATTTTCTAGTACATATTACTAATTACAAAGAGCAGAAAATATTTTACATGGGTCTGTGTTTTGACCCAAACTTACAATTGTCCAACATTAAAACTTTAATTTGTTTTGTTTAACTTTTAATAATTGATTAAATGAAAATATCGGACAGAGAAATCTAGATATTAGTATTTGTATGGTACTGTCATGGCCTGGTGGTTTGAGTGTTGAGCCTGGCACCATTCCCCCAACAGCTTCCCGGGCACTGCAGCTTGGCAAACCACTGGTCCATGTGTGTGTACGCTAACTGTGTGCGCTCATTTGGATTGTTTGTGTAATCTCAGCAAAAGAACAGATCATGGAAAATAAAATAAAAACTAAAGTACTTAAAAAGCCAGCTGTCTAATATATATTGCATGAATATAAAGAATGTCAATTCATCATACACGTCTGGCTTTTTAAAGGCTTCCACACAGAAAAACACAATTATCATTACAGATATGTGGATACGCTCTGGGCTTTGCTCTGATTGTCTCCTATTGAGTTCTCATCAAGAATTTTAATGAGACTTGAGAGTGTACTATTTGGATCTAGGAGAGTCACTAATGGGACATTCACACTTCTGTCCTTGAAGATGTTGTTTTGCAAAGTCATGGCTAACATTGAGTCAATGCCTAAATCATAAAGATGAGTGTCGTCATTCAGTTCTTCTACTTCAACCCCCATCGTTTCACTGATCATTGACCTCATGTATTCCTGTGGTGATGTTATGCGCTGCTCGGGTCTGGATGAAGTTAATCTTCCTTTCCTTATGGCTTCCTCTGTTATTTTGTACAGTCTTGCTTTCAAAGACTTGTTTTGACTGAAGACATTATGCATATTGTTCTCAAAGTTGAATTTGCATACAACCTGTTGAGGTTTGTTGATCAAGAGGCATTTCTCAAGACTTTCAAGAATCTCTGGGGTTTCCAGTAGCATGATTCCCTTTGCCTCAAGAAATTTCTGGAAATGCACTTTGTTCAACAGAAGACCAAGATTCAAAGCCCCCCAGTTGATTGACTGTCCTGGAAGTCCAATGTTCCTGCGGTACTGACAAAAAGTGTCCAAGAATGTATTAGCAGCTGCATAGTTGGTCTGTGATGCATTGCCGATGAAGGCAGAGATGGAAGAATAGCACACAAAGTAATCCAGATGGCAGTTTTTAGTAGCATGGTGAAGATTAATTGCTCCATTTACTTTTGGTCTCATAACTTTCTCATAAAGAGATTTGTCAAGACTTTCAATTAGCCCATCATGAAGGACAACCGCACTGTGAAAGACTCCTTTGATTGGACTGGTTGGAAAAAGTTTTATAATATGATCCATTGCCTGTTGAACTTGTTCTGATATGGAAACATCACACTGTAGACACCTAATGACTGAACCATATTGATCACTGATGTTCTGTATTTCTTGTTGAATCTGAGGATTTGGATTGCTCCGAGAAAAAATCACAATGTTTCCTCCTCCTTTCTGAGCAATGAACTTCACAGTCTCGTAGCCCAGGCCTGTCAGACCACCTGTCACAATATATACAGCATTCTTCTGAAAAAGATGTTTCTTCATCACTGGAATATCTGACAGCTGGTTTTTGTAATCATTATTCAGGATGATTATGGGTGGAATCTCACATGTGAAATATGAATCAGATCCTTTCACAGAGAAAGTATCAATGTCTTGAGATTGTCCTCTTTGAAATGTTGTTGTGTTAAAAGTCAAGCACTTTCTGTCGAAATTCACGGTTTTTAGCCAGCGGTAGACTTTTGGCATATTAGTACGCAGAGACCATTTCTGCAATATTTGGGACGTGAAGATGAAATGGATGTGGACTTCATCATTGGTACTTCTGAAAGTTTTTGGATTAACTGGAAAGTTTGGCTGGTTGTCACAGACAAGAACAACATCTTTGATGACTGGTAATCCATTAATGGTTCCAATTACCTTCTCATTACATGAAGGAAGCAGAATAGCTCTTTCAACCTCACTAAAATCACAAGAAAGCTTATCTTCCTGTGTGCTTACTTTGACATTCCAACCTGATTTGATTGCAGTAGTAGTTAAGACCTTCATCAAAGATGAGTCAGGAACACTTGAGAAAATGCCTAATTTCCTCTGATGTTTGGATTTGGGTGAAATGTCATGCAGGATCTTCCAGGCCAGTACCATATAGGAGATGCAAGGGAACTCCTTCAAAAATGAAAGTCTTTTTGTTTTGTAGCAAACAGATGCTGGGAGAATAACTTTGGAGGTAGCAGTCACAGGATAACAACATACAATGTGGTCCCCAACTTTCAGTTTCTGAACATCCTTACCCACAGCTGTGATAATTCCACTGTAATCAAGGGCTAGAAGTTTGTGGGTTTCAGTTGTGTGCTTATGCCAATACATTGTCTGGCCATAAGTGAATTCGGAGATGCTAACAGGAAAGTAGTCTGATGTGTGCACACAAATTTTACTGAGTTGAATCTCAATGTTTTTTCCTTGAATTGGTTTAACTGAATCGTCCACTTGGATAGCTGATAACTTTTTTATTTCATATGGGTCAGATGTTTGTAAGGTTAAAACGTCATTAGGCAAGATGTGGAAACTCTTTGACACTCTTTCCATGTTTGGTAAAGATGTATGGCTGATTTCAGGTATAAGAATTGTGCCCTCTTTCACTATGAGCTCTGGATACTTGCTACAGGGGTAAGATCTGAGTATTTGAGCCAATGCTTTGATGTCTTCAGAGGAAACAGAGCCAATGTCAATCAGCTGAAAGGAGAGTTCTGACAACTCAGCTGCACATGCTCTTGTCATGCCTAATAGCACAAATCCAGGATTGATGTAGTCCACTAAACTCTCAGATGATCTGTAGGTTATAACTCTGATAGAACCTTGGAAATTATTAGCCTTGAGATATCTAACAATCCTTCTGAAAGACTCACAACAACCTGCCATGATATTCAAGACATTCTCTGATTTCAGAGAGGTTAGGTCTGCATCACACCACATGAAAAGAATTTCCTGGAAGTTTTTCTTCACATTTGAAATGTTCCACTTTGACAAAAGAAATTCAGTTCCACAATCCAACAATACTTTGCTATTCGAGGGAGGTATAAATTGAGAAGTTTTGTCTAAGTACGGTTGCAAGGCCGTGGAAATTCCCACCTCATCAGAGAAGACTAGTGCTGTTGTTGATGTATTCAATGTGACCACTTCATCCATGATATTGAAGCTGTTGTGGAAGAAGTATTCATCAACTACGTAAGAATTACTACCTAACATTCTGATCTTTACATGACCAAGCTCAACCAAAACCCTACCCTGATTGTTGGTTAAGCAGCCACAGATTTCAAAACCATCTTGCCCCTCATGTATTGCTTTCAAATACACAACCATCTCCTTTTGCAGTGGTTCGAATACAGTCAAGCTTCCAATTTGTGCAGGAAACTGAGGTCTTGCTGATAGTTTGTCCATTGTTGTTCCAGGAATGAGCTGCATGACATAATCCAAAACAACAGGATGAAGGTAATAGTCATGTAAATGCTGTAGTAATACCTTTGGGATCCTCAAAACAGAGATGCACTCTCTGAATTCTTTACCACAGTAAACATCTGCTTTATTTCTGAAGACAGAGCCATACTCAAATCCTGTCTGACTAAGATGTTTGTAGAGCTCTTCGGTAGTGATGAGCTTTGTGCATCTCTTGAAGATAGAGTCCAATGAAATGTTTTGTACTTTAGGGATTCTACCTGACTTTACTTCTACACTGCCAGATGCATAGACTGCAGAATTAGACTGTACTTTGAAGTTGCATGCAATCTGTGCTGAACTTCCTGATGAATTCAATTGCACTTGTATTTTTGGGGCATTCTGGGTGAAAATGAATGGACTCTGGAATTTGACACTGAGTTGAAGAGAACTCAGTGGGACCTTTGGTTTTGCATACATCATAAAAGATCCTAGGCCCAATTCAGCATGAAAAGCCCCAGGAAGGATGGCAACACCATTGTGTTTGTGGTCCTGAAGGAAGGCCACAGAGTCAGATAATAAATCACAGCTGAACACTGAACTGTCTGAACTCAGTGGTGTAATTACTGGGTGGTTGCTGGTAGGACCAGCTAACTGCAAATCAGAAAAGACATCTTTCTTCACATTATCAAACTGATAGCGTGGGTGAGGACTTGGTTCAGTCTCAAAACCTCTGTAAAACCTTTCCCAATCGACCCTGACTCCAAGCTCAAACAATCTGGATACAATTGCAAGCATTGTCTCATGATCTTTTTCTGGATGTACTGAGGGAAGCACAGCTACGTTATTTCCCAGAGTTTCTGTGATGTATCTCTGCAAAGATCTTCTTGGGCCAATCTCAACTAAGATCACATTTTTTTTATTTTTAGCTGCTGACCTTACCGCTTGTTCGAATGCAACTGGTTCCCTGATATTCCTTGCCCAGTATTCACCAGTAATAAAATCTGAGGAACACACACCTTCACCGGTCACTGTTGAGAACAATTCTACCACCAGATTGTGTTTCTGTAATGAGCCTATGTTCTCTTGTACTCTGGAAAGAATCGGATCCATCATATGGCTGTGGTAGGCAGCAGGGACATCCAGAATCCGAAGGAACAGATCTTTTCCTCTGGCTGAGTTGCTCAAATTTTGATGCAGTCTCTCAATATCATATGAATCTCCTGAGAGAGTGCACGACTGTGGGCTGTTGTAGGCAGCCAGACAAACCCTTCCTGAATAAGATTGAAGTAGTTTTAAGATTTCAGACACTGCCATATTGCTGACAACCAGCATCTTCCCGCCTGTCACTGTGCTTTGCAATGAACTGCGGTGAAAAATGACTTTGACCGCATCCTCGAGTGACAACAAACCAGAACAATGAGCTGCAGCGACCTCTCCAATGGAGTGTCCAAGAACAACATCAGGACTGATGCCCCAGTGCTTCAGAAGGTTACTTATAGCAACCTGAATAGCAAACAGGAGGGGCTGGACGACCAGTGGGTCAGTGAAGTCATCAGATTCACTTTCTAACATCTCCAATAGGTTCAAATTTGTGTAGCCTTGCATCAGGGTTTCAATCTTCATGATGACTTCTCTAAAAACAGATTCTTGTTTGAGAAGCTGTTTGCACATACCAGAATACGTTACACCATTTCCACAAAATACAAAGACTAACTTGGAGTCTGTCTTTGAGGCCACAATCTTTTTATGTAGAGCAGCTGTAAGTGTTTCTTTCAGTTCTATCAAGGATGAAGTCTGAAACACTTTCCTATATTTGTGTTTTACGTGACTTCTTCTACAAGCAGATGTGAACAGTAACGACTGTAGATCAGATATTGTCCCAGTACTAATCTTTTCTGCAGTATCTTGCATTATATTTGTGAGTGATTTTTCGGAGGCTGCAGAAAGCACAAAGAACTGGTGAGATTTACTGATCTTAGCTCTTGGGAGTTTGGTCTGCACATACTGTCTGACAACTGCATGTGCGTTTGTTCCACCAAACCCAAAGTTATTGACTCCAGCAGTTCTGACTGCATTTTGACTTAACCATTTCTCTGCTGTGGTGGGGATTTTAAGATTGAGAGATTTAGTGTCTATACTGGAGTTTTCTTCAGAGTAAAACACTGTGGGCACAAAGGTTTCATGCTTCATCATCAAAAGAATCTTTATAAGCCCGGCAACACCTGCTGCAGATTCTGTGTGTCCAATGTTGCTCTTAACAGAACCAATGAGGAGTGGTCCAGATTCATTAGCTCTTGCTTTGGCAATGACTTTCGAAATACTACCTGCTTCTATTGGATCTCCAACTGGAGTCCCTGTGCCATGAGCATCGATGTACTGGACACTAGTCAATTCAGTATCTGTTGAGTAGATTTTCCTTAGCAGCTCCTCCTGCTGTGTCATGGATGGTTTGGTGATTGGGCTAACAGTGTGACCATCTTGATTCACCGCTGTTTTATAGATAATGCCCCAGATATGATCATGGTCTTGAAGAGCCTGTCAAAATGAAGACCACATGTGGCACAGAAGTTATTTGTATGATATATGTTTGCCATACTTATGTTAGAAACCAACTTTTTTTACTTTTTTCAGAGGTTTTAGAAGAACAATCCCACAGCCTTCACCTCTCCCATATCCATCTGCTTTTTTACTGAAAGGTTTACTGGTGCCTTCAGGCGAGATCATCTTTGCCTTGGAGAGAGCCACAAAGATTGTTGGCTCCAGTATACAACTCACACCTCCACACACTGCCATTTCACAGTCACCTGTTGAGTGAGAGAAGTGTCAAAAGTATACGTAATTGTGTAGTGCTTTTTAAAAGTACTTAACGTTTCAGTATCAAAATCAGAATAAGCTTTATTGCCAGGTGCGCATACAAACAAGAGGAATTTTTCTTGGTGATAGAAGCTTCAAGTACAATGTTAAGTCACAAGGAAAGTGATAAGTAACACAGGAAAAATGGTAGAAAGTACAAATAAATATATAAGATAACACACAATCGTACAAACGCAATGTGATAAAAGAGCTCCGGATGTATAATATGTACAGATGTTTTATGAATATACAAGTTATAAAGTGCCAAATATTTATTGTCTGAAGCAAAGAATTACACACATTTATCAAACAAGGGGAATATTTAACTGCTCATGAGGTAGATGGCCTAAGGAAAGAACCATGTCCTGTGTCTTGCTGTATTTGTGCTCCGTGTTGGGAGCGCAGGCCAGAATAACGGTTCAAACAGAAATTGTGTTCAGTGTGAGGGGTCCAGAGTGATTTGGGGAGTCTTTTTAATCTCTCATGATGAGGACAGTTCTTGAATTGTGGGAAGGGTATTGCCAGTGACACGCTTAGGTTTTCGAATAGGATTTAAAAAAAGATTTTCATAAATATTTTAATGAGCCCTACTCTAGTTGAAAAAAGCAGAAAAGTATTTTAAAGCGTACCTTGTTTTATTGCTTGACAAGCAAAGTGAAGGGCAACAAGTGATGAAGAGCAGGCAGAGTCGATGGAAAGTGAAGGACCGGTAAAGTTAAATGTGTAGGAGATGCGGTTGGCAGCTATGCTCATAGCAGTACCGGTACTGTAGGAGTGGTCAATGTGATTTGGGCTAATTCTCACCGAGGCCAACTCAAAGTCTCTGTTCATGAGACCTGAAAGTATAAAAGCAATATTAAACTGTTTGACCGAGCAGGAGTTATCATCAGTATATTAACCGATAAATTCTTCATAGCAGCTAAATATGCTATCATAAGCTATTATAATTGATGCAGCTTAAAGAATATCTTGCAGTAGATCGTAACAAACACACAGTTCTCACTTTTTTAAAGACAATTTAAAATGTTTATTATAATAAAAGTAGAAAAGCTATTATTGTATTAGTTATGTTACCAAGAAAAACTCCTGTTTTGGTTCCACTGGCCTTTTCCATTGGTATCCCAGCATCTTCTAAAGCTCTGTAGGTGCACTGCAGGAGAAGTTTGTGCTGAGGGTCCATGTTGGCTAATTCAGCTTCAGTGATGCCAAAGAACTTGTGGTCAAACTCATTTAACCTGCGGAGAATAAAAAACAACTCAAGTGTATGATGATGTATTAAAAGCAAAACCACTAGCTTATATAAGGACCTCAGATATAATGTATATTTTTATACGAGTTAGCATTTGTGAGCTTCCATCGCCCAGAAATTAATAAATTCCTAAAATAAGGTATGTGGCTAACAATTATAACCCTCTCATGGTTTTACATAATCATGCATAGTATTCTCAAATCTAAAATGTGGATGGCCTTTATTTCACAAAAAGCATGTTATTCTGTCCAGGACCTGGAACCTCTCTAAAAAACAAAACAATTTCTACGATATACATTTAAATTAATAGAGTGCGATCTGTTATACATATAACAATACATAGAGCAATCTTTGATCAAATTGATACCTTGGACATTTTTTATAATTATATTTAAGAAAATAATAAAAAAATGTATATATAAAAAATGCGTATTATTTTATACTATATTTTTTATGAATTTGAATCTATCAGGTGGCCATGGACGGCGTTAGCTCCCAAGACCCCGTAACCTACTCACTTTTAATTATTAATGCCCCTGTAAGTCACGCTGTATAACAGTTTTTATAATATATAACCTTTTTTTTAACGAAATGGGTATTTTAAATATTTAAATATAGAGTTTTCTCTGGATCTGTAGAGTACAATTACATTTTACATGAGTGGAATGATTTTTATGTTCACATGAATGGCCAGATTGAATATAATGCATAATTTGTTGATTACCCTTACTAAATACTTTAAACATTTTTATTTGGTATCATTTTATAACAGAGATAAATAATATGAATTGCCTACCCTGGATTTAAATGAAATCTTAAAAATAACTTTTAACTCAACTATTTTATTCAATTATTAAATATATTTAAGGTACACTAATATATACAATATAATATTTGAAAAGTTTATCTATATATACAGAAGAAATAATGCATGTATTGTACATTACTGTATTTAGTGTCAGGATGGGATGGGGTGAAAGGAGAGAGAACCCAATTGCAGGCGTGATACAATGAAATAACAGGACTTTAATAAAAATACAAAACAAAAACCCACGATGGGGAAAACAGTAACACTAACACACTACAAAAGGGTCAAACAAAAGACTTCCCACAATGGGGCACAAAACAAGGTAGTATTTTCAAAAAAACTAAAACAAGGTAAAACAGGGACAATCCAAACAGGAACAAGGAACATGAAACACGAACAAGACCGTACACGAACAGGGAATCAAGGACCAGATCACGAACACGAGTAACACGAGTAACAAACGTAATGCAGCGACACAGGACAGAAAACACAAGGGCTTTATATAGGGAAACATAACAAGGGATAACGACACGAGGCAGGTGTGGGGAATGAAACAATGATGGGAAGCTAGACGGGATACCAAGGGGGCGGGGTCAAGAGACGAGACAAGAGAGCACATGGCATGTAAGAAAACAATACCATGTGACACTCACACAACACAGGTCTGCCATGACTCTGCCAAAAACAGGAAAAACATGACCGAGATAGGCAGAATCATGACAGAACCCCCCCCCCTAAGGAACGACATCCTGGCGTTCCTCAAGGGAGCCGACAAACAGAACAGGACATACACACAACCAGCACACGGACCTGGTGCTGTCACGACCTGGTCCACCAAACTAGAGAATACATGACAAGGACCAGATCATGACAGCACCCCCCCCCCAGGGAACACATAGCAACCCTGAAGGGGACACAACAGACAAAGAACATGACAAGACCAGAGCACATTACAAAAGGCATACAGACAAAACAAAACACACGGACATGGTATTGTCATGATCCGGTCCACAAGACTACAGGATATTTCACAAGAACCAGATCATGACAATACCCACCCTTAGGGAGCGCCACCTGGCGACCCTAAGGGGAACATATATTAGGGGACACAGCAGACAGTGACATGGACAAAGACATTAACCAAACACACATAACAGAACAAATCATAGGTACAACAGACATTACAATAAAAGGGTTGGGGTGACATAATAAAAATAACATAGACGGGATGGGAGGAGGGGGAACAAAATGTCCAAACTGAGGGGGACGAGACAAGGGTGTGACAGGGGGAGTCCTAGGGGCTTGAGTCCGTGCGGGCTTAGGGCTGGGTTTGGGCACCCGAGTTCTTGCCCGCACTGATGCCCCCGAGGGCGCTGAAGCGGCAGAGAATGCCGGCTGTACCGGCGCAGGAGCCGCGTGGAAAGCCGGCTGTACCGGCGCAGGAGCCGCGTGAAAAGCCGGCTGTACCGGCGCAGGAGCCGCGTGGAAAGCCGGCTGTACCGGCGCAGGAGCCGCGTGGAAAGCCGGCTGTACCGGCGCAGGAGCCGCGTGGAAAGCCGGCTGTACCGGCGCAGGAGCCGCGTGGAAAGCCGGCTGTACCGGCGCAGGAGCCGCGTGGAAAGCCGGCTGTACCGGCGCAGGAGCCGCGTGGAAAGCCGGCTGTACCGGCGCTGAAGCAGGACTTGGATCCGGGACAGGACTTGGATCCGGGACAGGACTTGGATCCGGGACAGGACTTGGATCCGGGACAGGACTTGGATCCGGGACAGGACTTGGACTTGGATCCGGGACAGGACTTGGACTTGGATCCGGGACAGGACTTGGACTTGGATCCGGGACAGGACTTGGACTTGGATCCGGGACAGGACTTGGACTTGGATCCGGGACAGGACTTGGACTTGGATCCGGGACAGGACTTGGATCCGGGACAGGACTTGGATCCGGGACAGGACTTGGATCCGACGTCAGAACAGGACTTGCATCCGGGACCGGCGCTGCAACCTGGACCCGCCGCTTCTTCTTTGAGCGGCGGGTGACAGTAGAGGTTGCAGGAAGGGGCGGGACCAGTTCGGCCCCCGAAGACTCGGACGGAGAGTCCCAGGACTGCCTCCTGGGACGTCTTCCCCGGATTGAGACAGGAGGATCGACAGAAGGACCGACAGGGAGAGTGGGGTTGGCTGGACTGGAGCAGTGAGGAGCTGAGTCCCCCAAAGTGACCGTGGCCAGGACGCAATCCTCCGGGACCGTGGCCAGCGGGCTGGAACCCCAGGTTGGAGCTGCTGGCCACGGGTCACCCCGGTTGATCACGTACCTGACCGCGTCCTCAAGATAGAGGAGACTCAGCATCCTGACCTCGCTGGGCTTGAGGGGTGTGGCGAGGCAGCAGTTTAGGATCCCCAACATCTCCCTGTCGGAAAAAACTGTCTCCTTCGCCGCCGCCACAAACTCCTGGATGAACTCCAATATGCCCCGATTCCCCTGCCGGAGCCCAAGTAGGAGGCGAGCTTGGCGGGTACGAACCGGGCAGGGATCCTGCTTCCACACACCTGCTGGGTTCATTTCTGGTCGCTGCATTCTGTCAGGATGGGATGGGGTGAAAGGAGAGAGAACCCAATTGCAGGCGTGATACAATGAAATAACAGGACTTTAATAAAAATACAAAACAAAAACCCACGATGGGGAAAACAGTAACACTAACACACTACAAAAGGGTCAAACAAAAGACTTCCCACAATGGGGCACAAAACAAGGTAGTATTTTCAAAAAAACTAAAACAAGGTAAAACAGGGACAATCCAAACAGGAACAAGGAACATGAAACACGAACAAGACCGTACACGAACAGGGAATCAAGGACCAGATCACGAACACGAGTAACACGAGTAACAAACGTAATGCAGCGACACAGGACAGAAAACACAAGGGCTTTATATAGGGAAACATAACAAGGGATAACGACACGAGGCAGGTGTGGGGAATGAAACAATGATGGGAAGCTAGACGGGATACCAAGGGGGCGGGGTCAAGAGACGAGACAAGAGAGCACATGGCATGTAAGAAAACAATACCATGTGACACTCACACAACACAGGTCTGCCATGACTCTGCCAAAAACAGGAAAAACATGACCGAGATAGGCAGAATCATGACAATTTAGGTTGTTTTGCTTTAGAAATATTAACTAAGTATATGTAAGGATACAAAATTAAAAGCCTTACCCGCTCATAAGTGCTGCTTTTGCCGTGTATGTCTTTCCTGGTTTACCATCATCTGAATCGTACCATTTAGTGAAATCAAATCTTTCATTTGTTATTTGTATGACACAGTTCTTTCCCTGAAGAAGAACCTGCCAAAAGTTCTCAAGTCCCTCACCTGCAAGTTTTGGAATGAACATGAGACGAGTATAACACAATAAAGAGAACACTGCAATATTTTTTTACCTCCAGGGAAATTGCATCCAATGCCAACAACGGCAATATCTTCATCATGATCCATCATGTTTCAGTGGTAAATGATCTATTAGCAAAAAATTATATTTTTTAAAAAGATAATTATAAATTTAATTAAAATATAAATAAAAATGAAACAATACCCTGGTTTGTATTGCATCGTTTAAAGAAAGAAAAAGATACTATTTTACACTTTTATTATGATCATTCTTAGTTAAAAAGTAGCATACTGCATTAAAATGAAGTAAAAAGCATTAAATATAAAAAAGTAATTTTTTTTGTAACTTACAATCATTTTGAGACGTTCCTTGTTGAAAGTGATTGGATGGAGGCAGGTTTACCCCACATTTATAGAATTTAAGTAGCAGTAAAAGTAATCCTTAAACTTCATCAATGATTTACCACTATACATCATAGTTGAATTATTTGGAAATAGATTTTGTTCTGGAGAAACCAGGTAAGCATATTTCTAGTTCAGGGTTCAGATCAGATGTGCAGTTTATGCTATCTATCCACGTCTGTTTTACAGCAGCCAATACATTTTTTGTAGTTGAGTCATGTTTCATACTTGTTTAATTGTCCTTGTGACTCATTGTCATGTTATGTAGTTAACTATTTTAACAGATAAAAACTTATTATAATGTGTTACCTTGTAGGTTTTCTCAAGCAATTTTATGTTTATGTGATAAACTTTTTGCTGGGAAATTGCTAGGTACAATGCATTATTAAACAAACTGGAATGAACTGATGATCTAATTTATCTTACTACTTTGCCATCTAAATAGAAATTATAATGATTTCAAGGGATGTTATGTTTCTTACACTTTTAAACATCTTTTAACATTTAAATTATATTCTATTCCAAGGAATCAAACAAAAACTAAACGGTAAAATATATAAAAGGAATAGAAACTAAGAGTAGAACAATTGTGAACATCAATGTTTATTTCATTTGACAGGTTTAAAAATAATAAATCCTGAATTATTTAACTAAACTTAGATTTCATTTAGCTGGCTTAAAAAAGTTGTATTTCACAAAACTTTTTGTTGCTAAAACTGTTGTTTAAAGCAGAGATTGACAAAACTTTTAAAAAGGTCTTCACTACATTCTAAAGCATATATAATACATTTTTATTTTTCATTCATCTTAATGTTTGTACCTAATGCTGAATTTTTTAATCTAGTGCTCGTCCACTTTCACTGAAAAGTTAAAATACTTTAATTAAAAAGTAATAGTAAAAGAATTAGATTTAAACATTCACTTAAGCTTAAAGACAAAAAGTTTATTTATTTATTTATGGAATTCAAATAAAAAATTCTCCAACATATGGTGACACGTGTACATGCGGGTGGATCAGTATTTGAATCCTGACACGATTGTCCTTTACTGGTCTGATCCCACATCTCTAAAGTACATGCTCTCTTTCTATTCGCTCTCTGTCCTGTCCTAATTATATCAAAACCTAAAAAAAATAATTTTAAAAAATTTCAAAAATTCAAGAACCTGATTTGTCAAGTATCTTATCAATCATTTGTCGAGGCCTTGAAATGTCAATTGTATCATTCCTTGAAAATTGCTGAATTGAATATGATTCAAATATCAAATTATATTTTTAAGACTATTAACAAAAAGTACAATTGACAATTGCTACATGTGATAAATATCTGAAAGAATGTAACATTCCCTAGAAAAGTTTACTTGATTGTTTTGCTGATATACTTATGGTATGTAGTCATTATCGTTAT
This sequence comes from Triplophysa yarkandensis, assembly GCA_033220385.1. Taxonomy (NCBI): domain Eukaryota; kingdom Metazoa; phylum Chordata; class Actinopteri; order Cypriniformes; family Nemacheilidae; genus Triplophysa; species Triplophysa yarkandensis. The sequence continues at coordinate 15,346,967 of CM065668.1, forward strand.
CTGGTCAAGTTTATCTAGCAGATTGATAATTCTGGCATTCCATGGAAAGTCTAAAGATCTGCATCAAAATATGCTGAAGGGCTGATAGCATAAAAAATAAGATGAAACACAACAAATTGAAAGGCAGATGTCAGGATACTGGTAATTAAACAGGTTTTATTGAACGTTGATGCGTTATAACATTAAACCGAAATGCGTTGGTCTTGTTACTCGTTAAAGGATACATCAATCATTACATTTTTATTTCTGAACCCTATAGTCATTCAATATCTTCTAGACTTCCAGATTGTTAAATAGCCATTTTTGGATTATTAATAGTTATTATAATGTTGTATAACATTATAATTTCAGTCTGCACTGTGGAAAAATTAAACAAACACGTCAGAACAGGTCTGTAACTGTAAAAAAGAAGTGACATCAAGCACATTGCATGATAAAACAAGACAATGTTTCTCAAACAAAAGATGTGAGTCTGTCGTGATTCTGCTAAAACCTGGAAAACCGTGACCTAAAAAGACAGAAATATTAAAGACCCCCCATTAAGGAACAACATCCTGGCATTTCTCAAGGGGACCAACAGATGGACTATGATGTAAATGGACAACTTAATCACACGACATGTAACAAAACTTGAAAATGCTAGGGAAGGACGACAAGTCCATGAAAGTTCCTCCTTCAAAAAACGCCACCCAGAAACCCTAAGGGAAACATTACTGAGGGGACATGTTTTTCCTGTTTTTGGCAGAATCATGGCAGACCTGTGTTTTTCTGAGTGTTACATGGCATTGTTTGTTTATGACATGCCATGTGCTCTCTTGTCTAGTCTCTTGAACCGCCCCTTGTTATCCTGTCTATCTTCCCATCATTGTTTCATTCCCCACACCTGCCCCGTGTCGTTATCCCTTGTTATGTTCCCCCTATATAAAGCCCTTGTGTTTTCTGTCCTGTGTCTTGGCATTACATGTTTGACTCGTGTTTTGTGAATGTTTTACTCGTGTTACTAGAACGTGTTCTTGTCTTGTCAGTATTTTTTTTTTGATTTTGCCCTGATTGTTACCTGTCTTTCCTCGTTTTACTTTATTAGAATATAACCTTGTTTTGTTCCCCCTCGTGGGAAGTCTTTTGTTTGACCCAATCGTGGGTTTTTGTTTTGTTGTTTTTGTATTAAAGTCTTGTTGTTCCCCCTCAATCACGCCTGCATTTGGGTTCTCTCCTTTCACCCTATCCCATCCTGACAGTAAAATGAATCATAAGGATTGCATTTATGTGGCTTTGTTCATCTTTTTTAGTAGCGAGAAACTGTCCTCAGCCATGATTTATTTATTGTATATTGTCAGTCGATGGAAAACTATCCTTTAACATCCTAAATGCATGGGTTTGCCAGGTTTTTCTAAACACGCCCTTCTTTTTTTAATCGTTAAGGTCCTTTATAAACTATTCAAGAGGATTTTATCTACATGCATTAAGCAGCAAACAAATAAAGTTCCTTTAAAATTCTTAACTACAATATCATGTATATAAACTTATTGCACTGAAAAAACTTTTAACATAGAAGTTAATTGCTCCGGGTCTAAAATAATGGTTCCATAAATGAGCACCTTGTCCAGCGACTTGTTTAAACAAGAGGTTATGCTTGAAACTGATTAAACAAATGACCAATCACAAGTGGGATGAAAAAAAAATATATTGCCCCGCTCTCAGAGTGTCGTAAGTCAACTTGAGGAGCGAGCAAGTGTTGAGTAGTCGCACAACCGTTCATGTGCCCTTGTGCAGGGTTAGCAGCAGGGCCTTCGCCAGTGTTCATTTTCTATCGGTGTAAAAATGCGGTTGTACAGATAAGTTCTTGCTTGCTTTCTTCTCAATTTCTGTCACCTTGCAGGTCCACCATTGTGTGTTTAACTTTTCCATGTTTGTGTAAGCACACATGACAATAAAGCTCTTTCTGATTCTGAATCTATATCAACTCCATACCATTTGACTGACACCTGATTGCATCCTTCACTTAGATTCCTTCCATATGTTTACCAGGCATCTATTGAAAGAAAAAAATCCTTAGTAATAATAAATGAACTGTAACATGTACTATTGATATAATACAACTAAAAGCCTTAAGCTGTTGTTCTTTGTGTGTTTTCGAACGTTAACTTGTGTTCACAGTGAGCAATATAACATGTGTTAATGTTTAGCTTGGAAAAGTAATCCATATTTTTCACATAATTAACTTAACTGTATACCGCTTTGTTGACTGTTATGAAAACGGCTGATATCTTCCACGTTCTGTCCCTCCTTCAGAAATACGTAACGAGCTCTGATTGGGTCAGCGGTTCCTCTGATATGATTCCACAGCAGTTTAGAACGTGTTACACGGAAAAATCACGCCTATTATCATAACGTGTAGATGCATGCGCTCAGTGTTATTGTAAAATTGTCTTTAATGTTATCAATATGATCTGAAATCAGACCCGGAGACCGCAGATGAAGAGGATCTAGTAGAACATGTGCAAGCACGACTTTTGCCCACGGCTAAACATAGAACAAATATTCATGTGTCTGCAGCTAAACTCCACCCCAATGTAAACCCTCATGTCTTTAAACAGTAAACAACAGATATAATCGTCAAATAATTTCGACATAGCGTCAAACAAACACACTCTACAAACGCAACTCTTCTCTTTCTCCATAGGAGTGCACCAAGTACACACCCCATTTTTTGTGTTCCTGTGGGCAAAGGTTAACGGTGATTGTGATGTCATTAAAGAAGGAAGTAAAGGGTTCTAGTCCAAATCTGCTGTTTATTGTAGGCGATTTCTGTTAAATAAAATATCTTGCTTGGCATTGAAATTTGAGCTATATAATTGTACAGATATCACTTATACTCTAACAACAACATTATTCACTAATTAAAGTTTGAAACATGGATTGGTGAACAACGGCAGCTTTAAATATTTTGTGGTGAGTGGTTACATATAGGAATGATACACTGTATCAGCGAATTGCATGGGATACTAAATGTTAACTCCACAACACTTAAAGTCCTTGATGACGTAACTATAAAGCATCTGATTGGAATTAAATTCTTTATCACATCTTTTACTGTACCTATCTCATCAATAACCTACTCAATGTCTGTGCCAGAACGTTTTTATAAGTTCCAAGGAAACATAAACATGGCATGGAAGATGGTTAATAAGTAACATGATGTTCAGCTCAGCCAACAAATGATGATAATGGCAAGTCACACAGACACCGTTGCTGGAGCTCCCTGTGAGTAACTAATTCAATACAGTCTGCTGGAGTATAGTTAGAAGATGGCGAGGTGTAAAACCGACTGCATTGAAAAACCTATTTCTTTGGTCTTTAAAAAGTTTGGTCGTGTTGTTGGCAAGTATCCCTTCGCGTTTTTTATATTACCGTTACTTGTAGCTGCTGCTCTTGGATCTGGTTTTATGTTTCTTAATGAAATGAAGGCAGATGACATAGAAGATCAATTCACACCTGTAAATGGACCAGCGAAGAAAGAGAGGAAGATTGTGCAGAAATACTTCTCACAATCTGAAGAGTTTTCTCAACTGCGGCTTTTATCTGAAGGAACTTACGCCTCTTTGATCATCACAGGTTTGAAGGAAGAAAACATATGGACTGAAGAAGCTTTTACTGACATTCTTAACCTAGATAGACAAGTGAAAAATATAACAACAGGAAACACGTATGAAAACCTTTGTGCCAAAACTAAGGGAAAGTGCATGTCGAATGTAATTTTAGACCTCATAAAGTACAATCCAGGTGAATTAATTTCTGCTGCTATTAAATATCCTTTGAATAATGGCACATTTTTAGGAACAAGTGTTGGTGATGTAAAGTTAAAGACTGGAAGCTCAGAGATAAACAGCGCTAAAGCGATCCGACTTTTTTATTTTTTAAAAGAAGAAAACACAACACAAAACACTCAGTGGCTTGATGGCTTTCTTAAATTCTTCTCAAACTATTCAAAGGAGAAAACAGTAAGTATGTTTAAATATAAGTTGATGATAATGATAATTATGTCTTATTTTTTAAACACAAACTGGACGCATTTGTTTGTTCACTTTTTGTTAATTCTGTGTGATCTTAATTATAATGCATCTTTTTAGGTACAACTTTTAATGTTATATCAACCAATTACTCTGTCTCTTGTAACTGTAGAATCTGAAATAAAAAATTATGATATATATTAAGATTATGAATTTATTGAATATATTTTGATTATGAACTTAACACATTTACTCAATCTCACAACCTATTTTTAATGTATAGTTGTAAGTTAATTTGCAATTTAGATTTCGGTAAGAGTTAAATTAAATATAAATCAAAAGAATTGTCAAATAAAGAAAAAAAAACTGTGCCGAATTTGTTTTTCAGGTTGGTGTCTCCTACTTCACATCAATATCCAGACAGAATGAGTTTGAGACCAATGCAGACTCTGTGATTCCTCTCTTCTCCATTACATATTTTCTGGCCATTACCATTTCAATTCTTTCTTGTCTGAGGTATGACCTTTTTAGTTTTAGTCAAATAAATGTTGTGTCAATTATTTACAAAATAAAGAAATGATCTTCCTTCTACAGGTTGGATTGTGTAAGAACCAAGGTGTGGGTTGCTGTAGCTGGTGTCATCTCTGCTGGTTTGGCCGTTCTTGCCAGTTTTGGTTTGCTGCTTTTCTGTGGAATGCCTTTTGCTATGACAGTGGCTTCATCTCCATTTCTGATTCTTGGTCAATATTATTCTCAACATCACAATTATTAGGTTAGCCAGTAAATATACATCATTTGTAAATGCTTTGCTTTTCTTCAGGTATTGGAGTTGATGATATGTTCATCATGATCTCCTGCTGGCAGAAGACTAAAGTTAAAGAAGAAGTTGCAGATCGTTTAGCAGAAACGTATAAAGAAGCTGCTGTGTCCATCACTATCACCACACTGACAGATGTGTTCTCTTTCTACATCGGTCTGTTCACTCCATTTCGCTCTGTTCAGTCGTTTTGCATGTACACCAGCACAGCTCTTCTCTTCTGTTACATCTTCAACATTACTTTCTTTGGTGCTTGTCTCGCACTGAATGGAAGGAGAGAGAAGGCCAATAAACATTGGTTGACCTGCATGAATATTCCAGAAGTCAACAGTGATGATGTTAGTAGTAACATGTGTTGTGTTGGTGGAGCTTATGATAAAATCACTGGAACTGATGAAGCAATGCCAATGGATATCTTCTTCAAAAATCACTTTGGTCCATTTCTGACAAAGGCCTGGGTTAAGATCATTGTGTGTTTGTTTTATGCCGGTTATCTGGCAGTTAGCATCTATGGATGTTTTCAGCTTCAAGAAGGTCTCGATCTGAAACATTTAGCCACAGACGGCTCATACGTTGGTAGTTTTTATGATGATGAAGATCAATTCTTCTCTGCTTATGGACCCAATGTCATGTTAGTTATAACAGATGAAAACTTTCAGTACTGGAACCCAGATTCACGGCAAAACCTTGACCTGTGTCTGGAAAAGTTTCAGAATATGTCAATGGTGTCTAAGGATTCAGAAACTACACCCATTTCTTGGCTCCATGCATATATTAATTATGGAAAGACAATTGGTATAAATGTAGACAATGAAGCACAATTTAAAGAACATTTACCCATATTTCTTAGTGTTTCTGGGTTTCGTGACGATGTAAACTTCACTAACAATGAGATTTATGCATCCCGTCTGTTCATTCTGACTGTGAACATCACAACAGCAGTCGATGAGAAGAACATGCTGAATGCATTTAGAGAAGCAGCAGAAAAATGTGGAAAGTTCCAGACGGCTATTAAACTAACAGTGTATCACCCTGCATTTATCTATTACGATCAATACGCCGTCATCGTCACAAATACAATTCAGAATATAGTCGTAGCTACATGTGTAATGTTAGTTATTTCACTCTTGTTGATCCCAAATCCTCTCTGTTCTGTTTGGGTGACATTTGCTATTGCATCTGTCATTGTTGGTGTAACTGGTTTCATGGCATTATGGGATGTTAGTCTAGACTCAGTATCTATGATTAATCTGGTGGTCTGTATTGGGTTTTCGGTGGATTTCTCTGCTCATATATCTTATGCTTTTGTGTCCAGTGAGGAACCGTCAGTGAACGAGAAAGCTAAAGATGCCCTTTATAAACTGGGCTATCCCATAATACAAGGTGCAGTGTCCACTATTGCAGGTGTAGTGGTGCTCGCCGCTGCAAAAAGCTACATCTTCAGGACCTTCTTTAAAATCATGTTCTTAGTCATTCTGTTTGGAGCTGTTCATGGGGTTGTATTCATCCCTGTGTTCCTCACTTTTTTTGGCATTTGTGGCCGGATGTCTCGAACCAAACCTGACAGAAATACACAATGGAAAATTCAATCTGAAAATAGCAATAGTACAGCCTGGCAAGTATCAACAGTAATGAGAAATGGTATGAAGAATAAAGGTTTTGTTGATCCTGACTGTTACTGAATAGCTTTACATGTCTAAGTGATGTCAACAAGTGTTTAGTCAACAGTGTTCAGAAAAAAATATTTACACTATGCCACGGGGTTGTGAGTTATTGTTTAATCTATAATGTGTAAGACATTGATATACCATATTTAGCGACTTAACATCAATAATCGATAAAGCTTCATTCTCAGGGTAAATATTTTAAAACATTAATGTTTATGTATGTGACGTATCTGAGACTCAACAAAGCAAAAAGTTCATTGTAAAAGTTAATCCCAATAATTTACCCTGATACACTTTTGTAGCCTAGACAATTGTAGCTTATACAATATTTATGAAACATGTCATCAAGATGAGATGAGATTAGATCATCAATAGAAATGTCTTATTATATTTGAACAGAAAATTGTGATGTTGGAATTGTTTTATTTAAACATGTAGAATCCTTGTACATGATGCAATTATTTTAAAAATAATTTCTCATTAAACTTTAAAAATGTTTTGTTAAAACAACTTTATTTAATCTTGTAGAACATATTAGAATGACCTACTTTACATTTACATGTAGACATTAAGCTGATGCTTTTATCCAAAGAATCGAGGAGACAATGAAGCGGAAAATAAGATAAGATAACAATATGTGAAGTGCTACAACAAAGTTACTCAACACAAAATAAAAACCTTTAAGAGTTTTGTTGTATTATAAAGGGTCAAGAGGTTAGGAAGGAGGTTTTTTAGCGGGTTAGGTGTGGACAGCAAGCATTTAGCATCCGTCTTCAAAAATCTTCTCTGCACCCCTTTAAATCTGTGGCCACTTCTGTAAATCTTTCCTATGAAAGTGTGTCTGTTTAACAAGTCCTATCACCAGTGACGCCTGTAAGGCGTTGCTTAGTCACCCTCAGGTTTTTCAGTAACCGTAGGACATTTATTTACCAGAACACAAAATAAGATGTTAAAATTTCGTTAAACAAACATAAGACATCTGAAAGTGTGCGAAAAACATCAGTGGCGATTCCTGTGAATTAGCGTTAATTTATTTGAAGCTATGCTGCTCCTTTCAGATATTACAAAAAAGATTTTTGAATTATTTCCGGGGCCTGCTCTCAATTGAATTCTCAATTCTCAATCTAAACTTGAACTCAAAGTTGATTTACACGGAGAAATACTTCTCTGAGTCTACAAACTTTAACTTGAAAGTACATAAACATTTGTTTTCCCCAAAAAATAATTTGCTCTTTTATATTATATTTAAAGCAGCCGCAAAGCAAACTAATTAAACGTGTTGACTAAATACAAAGTACAAGTTAAATTATCCTCATATATTTCAATATTTTGCACCAGCAACACTCATTTGTTGATTCAAACATCATTCCTTTAATTCGTGTCCCTGTTTATGTTCATGTATAACTGAAAATATGAATATAATTAAAAAGTAATAACGAATTTCTCGTCTCCTCTGCATGGGAACTAATGTAGTCAGAGCTTAAGTTTACATTACTGTGTTCTCTTAACTCTTCTGAACAGGAGCACTTCTGCTTCTTGATTCATTGCCACTCTATCAAGTCATAGCTCATTACCATAAAGTTAAACTGATTTTAAGTCTCCCTTGACGCTCCTCGCCGCCTCCCGCCGCCAGCTCACATTGAAAATGAATGACATCCGGACGCTCTTGACGCTCTCGCCTGTGACGGTGTGAACGCAGAGTCAGGCTAAATCTAAGCATTTATTAAACCTTTTATTTTGACCTGTTGGTAATTCCATGTCATTTTATTTAAATAAACCACTATTAATAATTTTTCTTTAAATAAATAAATAAATAATCAAATGTTCTTTACTAAGAAATGTAAAAAATTTTAAAGTATAAATACACTATAAAATGTTCAAAACTTGTGTGTTTAATTGTTGAGTTTGGTTAATGAGTTTGGTAATTAATTAATTAAAATTATATTAATAAGGAGTTGAACTCATTTTCAAACGTAACCATGGCGTGTCTTTTCACAGATGAGGTGGTGGATGAGGGAGCTATAGTCTTGCGGTGGGCATTTCAAAGAGAAAGAACTTTCAGAGAAAGGTCAGACCCATTGGCTTTTAATGACAGCTACCTGTATGAGCGATATAGGTTCTCAAGAGATGGGATTTCATATATTTGTAGATTACTAAGCCCACACATTGCAAATAATACACGCCACAACAGAGCGCTCACCGTCCCACAAACGGTGTGCATTGCATGCGCAATTATCTATAAAATGACTTTTTAAACCTGACTCAAATAAGTAAGATCACATGATCCTTAATTTACTGTTATGGAACCAATTTAAACGCGGACGTTTAGCTCGGCTCATTCAAGTCAGGATTTGGACCTTAATCGCCGCTTTTCTATGGAAAACACAATGTTAGTTTCAAAGGGTCGATTACTATGGTTCCTCTCTCGAAGTAAAACACATAGACTTTTTTTCTCACTTGAGGGGCACGTTTGAAATACTTGACAAGGAGGAACCGGATCCTTATAGGCTGAAACTATCTCTATGCAAAGGTTTCACAGGTGTCAAATTAAGATGTAGACGTTAGCTGTCGTATTTGGTTGATAACATAATGTTATGTTTTGATGTTTCCATAAATGTTTGGTGGGGCCTGTTTGGACATATGTATTATGTTTCATTGTTTTTTCCAATTCAAACAAGAACATTCAACTGGAAACACTGACGAGACCTTCACACGACCACGACTCAAAGAACACAAGAACTACATGTGATGCAGACACAGGACAGAAAACACAAGGGCTTTATATAGGGGGAACATAACAAGGGATAACGGCACGGGGTAGGTGTGGGGAATGAAATAATGATGGGAAGATAGACAGGATAACAAGGGGGCGGGGTCAAGAGACAGAGAGCACATGGCATGTCATAAACAAACAATGCCATGTGACCCTCACAAAAAAACACAGGTCTGCCATGATTCTGCCAAAATCAAGAAAACATGACCAAGAGAGGCAGAATCATGACAAAAACAGTATTTTATCAAGACATCCCTTGCAAATAGAGTTTGTTGTTTCTGTGATGCTGACTGTAGCTGAATGCACATCTGTTTATGTGTTTATTACTTTGGACATAACTTTGAAAGTCAAAGTACTTTAGACTTCCACAGCCAGGCTTAATGATTTTTCTTACATCCCTTGATGTGGCTTACCCGGTGGTGTCAAAGTGTCCACACATGGTAGTTACAGTGACTGCACTTACACCTGTATTTGCTGTGTATTTTTCTGCTTGTTCTGCTCTTTTTCAAGAGGTTCATGTACTGCCTTTTTTGTGTAGCACATATCTCTGATTGTGATAATGATAAAACAAGTCCAGGATGGCAAGATGATTCTGATGCAGGATTTAGAATTCATTGGGGTCTCGATTATTTTCTTAGGGTTCTGCTGATCGTCATTACTCTTCTGTTCTTAATTCAGGGGTTTGGCATTTCTGTTTTTATTTTGCCTAAAGGTGTTTGCATTACAGTATGTCACACAGATAAAACGAGAACCATGATACCATATATCATGGAAGGGTTCATCCTTGCCCCTATATTAAGGGTCATTTTCTGTGCTGTCAGTGCAATATTTTCCCTTAAAATAAAAAGCATTGGTTTGATTACATTCTATTTGTTTTGTTCTGTTTTCAGTTTTGGTCTTATGCCTTATTGTAACTTAAATAATGAAATCTAGTAAAATATGACTGATAGAGACAGCAGTATTTACTTTGCAGTAGGGTCAACAGAATCCAATTATTTGGTTTATTGAAAAACAATGAAAAGTAGAGCAGATAGAAAAAATAGGAGAGGTAGAGGAAATAATAATGAAAACACCAAGGAAATCTTATATATGAATAAACAACACAACCAACACCAACTAGTATTCATAATTCAATTCAAACATTGAAATAAGACAGAATCCATTTCTCAGGACGTAGCAACAAATGAGGTTATATTGTTATCTGACACAGCATCACGAACAAACTCAATTCTCGTCACTTGTTCAGCTGCCTAACAAGTTGTGAGGTCCAAGAATTACCTACAGAATTACATCGGTATTCAGTGACAGTCATTCAAATGGTTTAAATCCTACTTAGCTGATATTTATCTGATTCCAATGTAAAAATCACCCAAAGTAGAAAAACTCGGGATAACCAGGCCCACCCAGGAAAACCAGTCCTCATCGGGCAAAACTGAAGTATCTCTACAAGATTGCAAGTGCTTGCACAACTAGGCTAAGGGAGCAAAGAAATATTGAAGACATTGATCAAATTATGCATTTAATATTATATATTATTGTAGACGACGTAAAAGCAGTGTGTGTGACTGGTATGTGTCTGATTATCTCCTTCATCTTTCAGATCCAGCATCTGGATCTGAAAGACGATGATTCTCCTGGCACTGATGTAATCACTTGTTTATCTTGGGATGAGTATCCCGAATGGAAGGAGAAAGGAACAAATTACTGACTTCCTGTCCACTGTACAACAAGGTAATACAAGGTGTGGCTTGTCTGGCTTATAGCAATACCGCTTATAATGAACCTTACATCAAATCATTATAGCATTAGTTTGGTTGTGATAAATTCATACATCTAGGGATGTAAACACAATATGATGTCGCTTTGAAATCCTGTGGAATTATTTTAGACCTGCTACTCATGACTCATTTTTGCATACTTTGGTATAAGGTTTCAGTTTCAGATGCATGTGAGGGACTTTCAGATTTTCCACAACAAAACACATTTTTTCTAAACCCTTCACAGCCTTCAAGAGAGACGCTTTACTCTATTTCTATGTATTGCCATGTCTGTTTTTACAAATACTGAATTTTTATTGCAAACGGTTGCTTTGTTTAAGTTTAACTTCCTACTATTATTCTTATAAGTAGTTTTGGGTAAAAGTGTATGTAAAATAAATGATTATAGTTAAAAAGTTAATAGGTCAAAGAATTTAATTTATGTGTAGTAAATAATGACAAAAACAGCCTAATAAAACTTAAATTTCATTGAGATAAAAGTAAATACTTGCTTTTATTTTATTTGAAGGCATTTGCTCAAATTATAAAGATGAATGAGTAGGTGACAGTCACAAATCAGTTAACAAGCAAGATATAATTAAGAGCAAAAAACATATTTGTATTGTCTTTGTAATAATAATTTGTCAATATTTTCTAGTACATATTACTAATTACAACTAGCAGAAAATATTTTACATGAGTCTGTGTTTTGACCCAAACTGACAATTGTCTAACATTAAAACTGTAATTTGTTTTGTTTAACTTTTAACAATTGATTAAATGAAAATATCGGACAGAGAAATCTAGATATTAGTATTTGTATGGTACTGTCATGGCCTGGTGGTTTGAGTGTTGAGCCTGGCACCATTCCCCCAACAGCTTCCCGGGCACTGCAGCTTGGCAAACCACTGGTCCATGTGTGTGTTTGCTAACTGGGTGCGCAAACTTGGATTATTTATTTAATCTCAGCACAAGGACAGATAATGGAAAAAAAAAAACTGAAGTACTTAAAAAGCCAGCTGTCTAATATATATTGCATGAATATAAAGAATGTCAATTCATCATACACGTCTGGCTTTTTAAAGGCTTCCACACAGAAAAACACAATTATCATTACAGATATGTGGATACGCTCTGGGCTTTGCTCTGATTGTCTCCTATTGAGTTCTCATCAAGAATTTTAATGAGACTTGACAGTGTACTATTTGGATCCAGGAGAGTCACTAATGGGACATTCACACTTCTGTCCTTGAAGATGTTGTTTTGCAAAGTCATGGCTAACATTGAGTCAATGCCTAAATCATAAAGATGAGTGTCGTCATTCAGTTCTTCTATTTCAACCCCCATCGTTTCACTGATCATTGACCTCATATATTCATGTGGTGATGTTATGCGCTGCTCAGGTCTGGATGAAGTTAATTTGCCTTTCCTTATGGCTTCCTCTGTTATTTTGTACAGTCTTGCTTTCAAAGACTTGTTTTGACTGAAGACATTATGCATATTGTTCTCAAAGTTGAATTTGCATATAACCTGTTGAGGTTTGTTGATCAAGAGGCATTTCTCAAGACTTTCAAGAATCTCTGGGGTTTCCAGTAGCATGATTCCCTTTGCCTCAAGAAATTTCTGGAAATGCACTTTGTTCAACAGAAGACCAAGATTCAAAGCCCCCCAGTTGATTGACTGTCCTGGAAGTCCAATGTTCCTGCGGTACTGACAAAAAGTGTCCAAGAATGTATTAGCAGCTGCATAGTTGGTCTGTGATGCATTGCCGATGAAGGCAGAGATGGAAGAATAGCACACAAAGTAATCCAGATGGCAGTTTTTAGTAGCATGGTGAAGATTAATTGCTCCATTCACTTTTGGTCTCATAACTTTCTCATAAAGAGATTTGTCAAGACTTTCAATTAGCCCATCATGAAGGACAACCGCACTGTGAAAGACTCCTTTGATTGGACTGGATGGAAAAAGATTTATAATATGATCCATTGCCTGTTGAACTTGTTCTGATATGGAAACATCACACTGTAGACACCTAATGACTGAACCATACTGATCACCGATGTTCTGTATTTCTTGTTGAATCTGAGGGTTTGGATTGCTCCTAGAAAAAATCACAATGTTTCCTCCTCCTTTCTGAGCAATGAACTTCACAGTCTCGTAGCCCAGGCCTGTCAGACCACCTGTCACAATATATACAGCATTCTTCTGAAAAAGATGTTTCTTCATCACTGGAATATCTGACAGCTGGTTTTTGTAATCATTATTCAGGATGATAATGGGTGGAATCTCACATGTGAAGTATGAATCTGATCCTTTCACAGAGAAAGTATCAATGTCTTGAGATTGTCCTCTTTGGAATGTTGTTGTGTTAAAAGTCAAGCACTTTCTGTCGAAATTCACGGTTTTAAGCCAGCGGTAGACTTTTGGCATATTAGTACGCAGAGACCATTTCTGCAATATTTGGGACATGAAGATGAAATGGATGTGGACTTCATCATTGGTACTTCTGAAAGTTTTTGGATTCACTGGAAAGTTTGGCTGGTTGTCACAGACAAGAACAACATCTTTGATGACTGGTAATCCATTAATGGTTCCAATGACCTTCTCATTACATGAAGGAAGTAGAATAGCTCTTTCAACCTCACTAAAATCACGAGAAAGCTTATCTTCCTGTGTGCTTACTTTGACATTCCAACCTGATTTGATTGCAGTAGTGGTTAAGACCTTCATCAAAGATGAGTCAGGAACACTTGAGAAAATGCCTAATTTCCTCTGATGTTTGGATTTGGATGAAATGTCATGCAGGATCTTCCAGGCCAGTACCATATAGGAGATGCAAGGGAACTCCTTCAAAAATGAAAGTCTTTTTGTTTTGTAGCAAACAGATGCTGGGAGAATAACTTTGGAGGTAGCAGTCACAGGATAACAACATACAATGTGGTCCCCAACTTTCAGTTTCTGAACATCCTTACCCACAGCTGTGATAATTCCACTGTAATCAAGGGCTAGAAGTTTGTGGGTTTCAGTTGTGTGCTTATGCCAATACATTGTCTGGCCATAAGTGAATTCGGAGATGCTAACAGGAAAGTAGTCTGATGTGTGCACACAAATTTTACTGAGTTGGACCTCAATGTTTTTTCCTTGAATTGGTTTAACTGAATCGTCCACTTGTATAGCTGATAACTTTTTTATTTCATATGGGTCAGATGTTTGCAAGGTTAAAACATCATTAGGCAAGATGTGGAAACTCTTTGACACTCCTTCCATGTTTGGTAAAGATGTATGGCTGATTTCAGGTTTAAGAATTGTGCCCTCTTTCACTATGAGCTCTGGATACTTGCTACAGGGGTAAGATCTGAGTATTTGAGCCAATGCTTTGATGTCTTCAGAGGAAACAGAGCCAATGTCAATCAGCTGAAAGGAGAGTTCTGACAACTCAGCTGCACATGCTCTTGTCATGCCTAACAGCACAAATCCAGGATTGATGTAGTCCACTAAACGCTCAGATGATCTGTATGTTATAACTCTGATAGAACCTTGGAAATGATTAGCCTTGAGATATCCAACAATCCTTCTGAAAGACTCACAACAACCTGCCATGATATTCAAGACATTCTCTGATTTCAGAGAGGTTAGGTCTGCATCACACCACATGAAAAGAATTTCCTGGAAGTTTTTCTTCACATTTGAAATGTTCCACTTTGACAAAAGAAATTCAGTTCCAAAATCCAACAATACTTTGCTATTCGAGGGAGGTATAAATTGAGAAGTTTTTTCTAAGTACGGTTGCAAGGCCTCGGAAATTCCCACCTCATCAGAGAAGACTAGTGCTGTGATTGATGTATTCAATGTGACAACTTCATCCATGATATTGAAGCTGTTGTGAAAGAAGTATTCATCAACTACGTAAGAATTACTACCTAACATTCTGATCTTTACATTACCAAGCTCAACCAAAACCCCACCCTGCTTGTTGGTTAAGCAGCCACAGATTTCAAAACCATCTTGCCCCTCATGTATTGCTTTCAAATACACAACCATCTCCTTTTGCAGTGGTTCAAATACAGTCAAGCTTCCAATTTGTGCAGGAAACTGAGGTCTTGCTGATTGTTTGTCCATTGTTGTTCCAGGAATGAGCTGCATGACGTAATCCAAAACAACAGGATGAAGGTAATAGTCATGTAAATGCTGTAGTAATACATCTGGGATCCTCAAAACAGAGATGCACTCTTTGAATTCTTTACCACAGTAAACATCTGCTTTATTTCTGAAGACGGAGCCATACTCAAATCCTGTCTGACTAAGATGTTTGTAAAGCTCTTCGGTGGTGATGAGCTTTGTGCATCTCTTGAAGATAGAGTCCAATGAAATGTTTTGTACTTTAGGGATTCTACCTGACTTTACTTCTACACTGCCAGATGCATAGACTGCAGAATTAGACTGTACTTTGAAGTTGCATGCAATCTGTGCTGAACTGCCTGATGAATTCAATTGCACTTGTATTTTTGGGGCATTCTGGGTGAAAATGAATGGACTCTTGAATTTGACACTGAGTTGAAGAGAACTCAGTGGGACCTTTGGTTTTGCATACATCATGAAAGATCCTAGGCCCAATTCAGCATGAAAAGCCCCAGGGAGGATGGCAACCCCATTGTGTTTGTGGTCCTGAAGGAAGGCAACAGAGTGAGATAATAAATCACAGCTGAACACTGAACTGTCTGAACTCAGTGGTGTAATTACTGGGTGGTTGCTGGTAGGACCAGCTAACTGCAAATCAGAGAAGACATCTTTCTTCACATTATCAAACTGATAGCGTGGGTGAGGACTTGGTTCAGTCTCAAAACCTCTGTAAAACCTTTCCCAATCGACTCTGACTCCAAGCTCAAACAATCTGGACACAATAGCAAGCATTGTCTCATGATCTTTTTCTGGATGAACTGAGGGAAGCACAGCTACGTTATTTCCCAGAGTTTCTGTGATGTATCTCTGCAAAGATCTTCTTGGGCCAATCTCAACTAAGATCACATTTTTTTTATTTTTAGCTGCTGACCTTATTGCTTGTTCGAATGCAACTGGTTCCCTGATATTCCTTGCCCAGTATTCACCAGTAATAAAATCTGAGGAACACACACCTTCACCGGTCACTGTTGAGAACAATTCTACCACCAGATTGTGTTTCTGTAATGAGCCTATGTTCTCTTGTACTCTGGAAAGAATCGGATCCATCATATGGCTGTGGTAGGCAGCAGGGACATCCAGAATCCGAAGGAACAGATCTTTTCCTCTGGCTGAGTTGCTCAAATTTTGATGCAGTCTCTCAATATCATCTGAATCTCCTGAGAGGGTGCACGACTGTGGGCTGTTGTAGGCAGCCAGACAAACCCTTCCTGAATAAGATGGAAGTAGTTTTAAGATTTCAGACACTGCCATATTGCTGACAACCAGCATCTTCCCGCCTGTCACTGTGCTTTGCAATGAACTGCGGTGAAAAATGACTTTGACCGCATCCTCGAGTGACAACAAACCAGAACAATGAGCTGCAGCGACCTCTCCAATGGAGTGTCCAAGAACAACATCAGGACTGATGCCCCAATGCTTCAGAAGGTTACTTATAGCAACCTGAATAGCAAACAGGAGGGGCTGGACGACCAGTGGGTCAGTGAAGTCATCAGATTCACTTTCTAACTTCTCCAATAGGTTCAAATTTGTGTAGCCTTGCATCAGGGTTTCAATCTTCATGATGACTTCTCTAAAAACAGATTCTTGTTTGAGAAGCTGTTTGCACATACCAGAATACGTTACACCATTTCCACAAAATACAAAGACTAACTTGGAGTCTGTCTTTGAGGCCACAATCTTTTTATGTAGAGCAGCTGTAAGTGTTTCTTTCAGTTCTATCAAGGATGAAGTCTGAAACACTTTCCTATATTTGTGTTTTACGTGACTTCTTCTACAAGCAGATGTGAACAGTAACGACTGTAGATCAGATATTGTCCCAGTACTAATCTTCTCTGCAGTATCTTGCATTATATTTGTGAGTGATTTTTCGGAGGCTGCAGAAAGCACAAAGAACTGGTGAGATTTACTGATCTTAGCTCTTGGGAGTTTGGTCTGCACATACTGTCTGACAACTGCATGTGCGTTTGTTCCACCAAACCCAAAGTTATTGACTCCAGCAGTTCTGACTGCATTTTGACTTAACCATTTCTCTGCTGTGGTGGGGATTTTAAGATTGAGAGATTTAGTGTCTATACTGGAGTTTTCTTCAGAGTAAAACACTGTGGGCACAAAGGTTTCATGCTTCATCATCAAAAGAATCTTTATAAGCCCGGCAACACCTGCTGCAGATTCTGTGTGTCCAATGTTGCTCTTAACAGAACCAATAAGGAGCGGTCCAGATTCATGAGCTCTTGCTTTGGCAATGACTTTCGAAATACTACCTGCTTCTATTGGATCTCCAACTGGAGTCCCTGTGCCATGAGCATCGATGTACTGGACACTAGTCAGTTCAGTGTCTGTTGAGTAGATTTTCCTTAGCAGCTCCTCCTGCTGTGTCATGGATGGTTTGGTGATTGGGCTAACAGTGTGACCATCTTGATTCACCGCTGTTTTATAGATAATGCCCCAGATATGATCATGGTCTTGAAGAGCCTGTCAAAATGAAGACCACATGTGGCACAGAAGTTATTTGTATGATATATGTTTGCCATACTTATGTTAGAAACAAACTTTTTTTACTTTTTCAGAGGTTTTAGAAGAACAATCCCACAGCCTTCACCTCTCCCATATCCATCTGCTTTTTTACTGAAAGGTTTACTGGTGCCTTCAGGCGAGATCATCTTTGCCTTGGAGAGAGCCACAAAGATTGTTGGCTCCAGTATACAACTCACACCTCCACACACTGCCATTTCACAGTCACCTGTTGAGTGAGAGAAGTGTCAAAAGTATATGTTATTGTGTAGTGCTTTTTAAAAGTACTTAACGTTTCAGTATCAAAATCAGATTAAGCTTTATTGCCAGGTGCGCATACAAACAAGAGGAATTTTTCTTGGTGATAGAAGCTTCAAGTACAATGTTAAGTCACAAGGAAAGTGATAAGTAACACAGGAAAAATGGTAGAAAGTACAAATAAATATATAAGATAACACACAATCGTACAAACGCAATGTGATAAAAGAGCTCCGGATGTATAATATGTACAGATGTTTTATAAATATACAAGTTATAAAGTGCCAAATATTTATTGTCTGAAGCAAAGAATTACACACATTTATCAAACAAGGGGAATATTTAACTGCTCATGAGGTAGATGGCCTAAGGAAAGAACCATGTCCTGTGTCTTGCTGTATTTGTGCTCCGTGTTGGCAGCGCAGGCCAGAATAACGGTTCAAACAGAAATTGTGTTCAGTGTGAGGGGTCCAGAGTGATTTGGGGAGTCTTTTTAATCTCTCATGATGAGGACAGTTCTTGAATTGTGGGAAGGGTATTGCCAGTGACACGCTTAGGTTTTCGAATAGGATTTAAAAAAAGATTTTCATAAATATTTTAATGAGCCCTACTCTAGTTGAAAAAAGCAGAAAAGTATTTTAAAGCGTACCTTGTTTTATTGCTTGACAAGCAAAGTGAAGGGCAACAAGTGATGAAGAGCAGGCAGAGTCGATGGAAAGTGAAGGACCGGTAAAGTTAAATGTGTAGGAGATGCGGTTGGCAGCTATGCTCATAGCAGTACCGGTACTGTAGGAGTGGTCAATGTGATTTGGGCTAATTCTCACCGAGGCCAACTCAAAGTCTCTGTTCATGAGACCTGAAAGTATAAAAGCAATATTAAACTGTTTGACCGAGCAGGAGTTATCATCAGTATATTAACCGATAAATTCTTCATAGCAGCTAAATATGCTATTATAAGCTATTATAATTGATGCAGCTTAAAGAATATCTTGCAGTAGATCGTAACAAACACACAGTTCTCACTTTTTCCAAGACAATTTGAAATGTCTTTTAAAACAAAAGTAGAAAAGCTATTATTGTATTAGTTATGTTACCAAGAAAGACTCCTGTTTTGGTTCCACTGGCCTTTTCCATTGGTATCCCAGCATCCTCTAAAGCTCTGTAGGTGCACTGCAGGAGAAGTTTGTGCTGAGGGTCCATGTTGGCTAATTCAGCTTCAGTGATGCCAAAGAACTTGTGGTCAAACTCATTTAACCTGCGGAGAATAAAAACAACTCAAGTGTATGATGATGTATTAAAAGCAAAACCACTAGCTTATATAAGGACCTCAGATATAATGTATATTTTTATACGAGTTAGCATTTGTGAGCTTCCATCGCCCAGAAATTAATAAATTCCTAAAATAAGGTATGTGGCTAACAATTATAACCCTCTCATGGTTTTACATAATCATGCATAGTATTCTCAAATCTAAAATGTGGATGGCCTTAATTTCACAAAAAGCATGTTATCCTGTCCAGGACCTGGAACCTCTCCGAAAAACAAAACAATTTCTACAATATACATTTAAATTAATAGAGTGCGATCTGTAAGACATATAACAATACATAGAGCAGTCTTTGATCAAATTGATACCTTGGACATTTCTTATAATTGTAGTTAAGAAAATAATAAAAACTTAAATGTATAAGAAAATGCTTATTATTACAAATAAGTATATGTTTTATGAATTTGAAATGAATTTCGTGAAACAAAATGTTTTTTCTAAACAGGTTTTCTCTGGATCTGTAGAGTAAAATTATACATATATTTTGCATGAGTGGAATGATTTTTATGTTCACATGAATGGCCAGATTTAATTGAATGCATAATTTGTTGATAACCCTTACTAAATACTTTCAACATTTTTATTTGGTATCATTTTATAACAGGGATAAATAATATGAATTGCCTACCCTGGATTTAAATGACATCTTAAAAATAACTTTTAACTCAACTATTTTGTTCAATTATTAATTATATTTAAAGTAGACTAATATATACAATATAATATTTGAAAAGTTTATATAAACAGAAGAAATAATGCATTTATTGTACATTACTGTATTTAGGTTGTTTTGCTTTAGAAATATTAACTAAGTAT
This sequence comes from Triplophysa yarkandensis, assembly GCA_033220385.1. Lineage (NCBI taxonomy): Eukaryota > Metazoa > Chordata > Actinopteri > Cypriniformes > Nemacheilidae > Triplophysa > Triplophysa yarkandensis. Next base: position 15,367,082 of record CM065668.1, read on the forward strand.
ATGTAAGGATACAAAATTAAAAGCCTTACCCGCCCATAAGTGCTGCTTTTGCCGTGTATGTCTTTCCTGGTTTACCATCATCTGAATCGTACCATTTAGTGAAATCAAATCTTTCATTTGGTATTTGTATGACACAGTTCTTTCCCTGAAGAAGAACCTGCCAAAAGTTCTCAAGTCCCTCACCTGCAAGTTTTGGGGGACCAGTTTAACACCAAACTATTGATGAATTACTTATTCATCAATTAAAATATTTTTTTACCTCCAGGGAAATTGCATCCAATGCCAACGACGGCAATATCTGCATCATGATCCATCATGTTTCACTGGTTTATGTTCTATTTGGCTGATAAAAAAAGAAAATATATGTTTTTTAAATTAATTAATTTAAATTAAAAAAAAATAAACCTTAGGTATGTAATTAAATGTTTGTAGAATAAAGAAACACTATTTTACACATTTGTTATTATTATTTTTTATAAAGTATAAAGTATAAAGCATAATGAGTGAAAATGCCTCGGAAATAGCATGAAAAATAAAACACATATACTATGACTTACGTGGAAGATCATTTTGAGATGCTCCTTGTTGAAAATGATCTGAGGGAAGTAACTGTACTCCATATTTATTGAGTGCAAAAAGCTGTAAAAAAAATAATCATTATAACTATTAATGATTGACCCCTGCATAATAATAGAATTCTAAGGATCTATGTTATTACCTGTAGTTCTGATGAAACCAGACACGCACATCGCCAGTTCAGGGTTCAGAAAAAAATGTACAGTGGATGTTATCAATGCCACATCTATGTTCTACATCAGCAAAATTCCTTGTGCTCGTTGAATTGTGTCACCAAACTTTAAAAAGAAAATTAGATGCTGTACTCTTATGCAAATGCTATAAATCTCTTTACAAAGTTTTCTGACAAAAAAAAGGCAAAAATAGTTTAAGCGCTCATGGCAGCTTGGTAAAGAAATACCTCTCACAGTACATTTTAAAGAAGAAAATATAGCGATTTGGAAGGAAACATTGGTGAAGCAGAAAACAGGTCACAACATGTTAACAAATACAACTCAATCTAAAGTGTTACCTAGAAGTTTTCTTTATGCATTGCTTTTTTTTAAACCTTTCGCTATGGTGAATTGCTAGGTTCAATGCATTAGTTAACGTGACAACTAAAATGAACTTAGAAATGATCTTTTTCTTTAATCAATTTTCTTTAATCTAATTCTTTAATATATGGATCATAAATAAACTGTGAGTGGGTCATGGGTATCATTGTTTATTTCAGAAAGTTGACAGGGCTGAAATTTTGCCTTTAAAACAAAAAAGTGGAAAGGTTGCCTTAAATTTGAAGTTAAATCAAATTTGACTTATTTGTCTACTGAACTTACATTTTATTGAACTGGATTAAAATCCATTTGTATTCCATTAAAAAATCCACAGGATTCAGTTGAATATAATTAAATTCCACCTATAGCTCAATTTTAATTGACTTATTTGTATTTATTATTTGTATTTATTTACTCATATAAGTAAAAAGCAATTAACATCCACTGAACTTTTTGATACACAAACCTTCTTTATAGCAGAGATGGACACTAAAGAACTGCAATAAATTTTAAAATTTAAATTTAGTATGAAATTTGTTATATAGTTGTCATGACATTAATATTTAAGAAAGTTGATTATTATTATTATAACTAGTCTCAGTAAGTAGTGTTTATCTTATCTGTTTTATTTTATCAAGCTGATACATTATAATGCCTTCAAAGGAAGAAGTAATAAAACAAGTTCTATGGAATAGACAGGCATCAGAACTGAAACCATCTGGCCTTGTTAAAAAATACATCAAACACAGTAGTGTTTTTTCTCTTTTTTTTCATTTTGTTTTTATATTTAGCAGAGGTTTTTATCAAACAAATAGAGAAAATGATGAAGGGCTAAGTAGCAGAGACAACAATAGGTGAACAAATGCCACAACAAGGTTACTAAGTTACACAAGGCAAGATAAAACCTGTATGGGTAAAAGGTTTCATTTTTTATATATAGAGTGAGTAGGTTAGAAGGAAGTTTCCCTTACTGTCAGTCCCTCAAAGTTGTGTCGAAGACAACAGTATTGGGTTTGAACTTGAGAACCTATCTTCTCTGAACTTGAATTTGACTTAAATGGAATTTGGCAAATTAAATTTGCATGCCATTCCCCGCCCCGGACATACGGGTCATAAAAGGGAAGATGTCATGCTCATTCATCACCTATGGTTCCTCAATACTGCATGGATGACAACATTGTCAGAAGCATTATTGACAACTGGGCGATCTTCATGCTGGTGTGATGACGCGGTGCAGCTGACTTGTGCCCTCAGACTGCCTCCACCTGGAGGTGGCAACCAAGGCTCCTCTCCAAGGCGTGTTAGATCCCCTTCACCCTCGGGTCGAAGGCTTACACTGCCACTTGTCAAACTGCTTCCTTGCTCTATGCCATGTCCATCCTGCAGGTCCACCTGGCCAAGGAACTCAAGGAGCTAGACGAGGGAAGTCGCGCACAGCGACAGAACTGGCCCTCCGGCCCACTAAGGTTATGGCGGTGCCTTGGGTCAGATTATGTCCACTCTGTTGGTCCAGGAGAGATATCTCTGGTTGAACTGTGAGCAGATGCAGAAATTCAAGAAGGTCCACTTTCTTAATGTTTCCATCTCGCAGGGTGGGTTGTTTGGAGACAAGGTGGAGGACTTTTCCAAGTAGTTCTCAGCTGTGCAAAAGCAGACGGAGGTTATTAAACATATCCTCCTTCGTCCAGTCGAGGTCCCGTGCACAGTCTGCTACTAGGCTTGTACTGGCTGCAGTCGACGACCCAGAAGCCAGCAACCCAGAGGAGAGCGACGCCTTCCCGTCAGCAACCACCTCGGAAAAAATGCCAGAGGAAGCGACCCGAAAGCGTGGCACCCAGGGAGTGTGAGGAGAACATTAAGCCCAGCCCTCTACATTCCGTTTCCGCGTGGCCCAGGTTCTGGGCCCTTTTCAGGCCACATCTTCACCAAAAGAGCATTTTTCCTCCTCCCTGGTAAATCACAACCAATATCGACAGTTTCGATCCTCTGGTCTCCCTATCCAGGTAGCTGTACGCATGGACCATGCTTTGCAGACCGGCACAGTAGCTAGAGAGAACGTTCCGTCTCAGCTACGCAAACCAGTTGGCCAGACACTCACCCAAGTTCCGGGGAATCCTCTATACCTCGATACGAGACCATTCCGCCGTCCTTCTGTCAGAGGTGGTGAATCTTTTGGCAAAAGAAGCATTCAAACCGTTTCCACAGACGAGGCTTGCGCCTCTAAAATCTAGGTTACTGTTGTAGTCAGATTTTCACATTTTCAATTTGACATTAATTAATATATGCTGCATTTTCAAATGTTCAATTTAGTCCTTCCAGAGGAGTTCTGTGAGCTAAAATATTGGTTATTTGAATGAGAAAATCGAGATTACAGCAATACTCTTTCCGGGTCCAAGCCACTACTCGTTTCAAGTGTGTTTGAGTTAAACAAGTGAAACTTTTATAAAACCACAGTGTTCAACAAATTCATTAGTCAAAATGTCCAACACCACTATATAAATATGCAGGATTTAGTTATGGAGGTAAAGTTTAGGATCATCAATTTCACCAACCCCCCCATCCACACCCCCCCCCCCCCCCACTGCCCTAGGCATCGCAGCATGGCCCACTGCATGGTTCACTTACTGTGTGTGTATACTGGGATGGGTTAAATGCAACTTAGCACAAGCATATATTACCGTATTTTGTTATATTTCAATGGTTTCCGATAGCAGGTTTGGACACGGAAGCGTTATATGATTTTAAACATATGGTGATGAGTGACATCAACCTTAGCAGTGGATGTATATAGGAATAATATAATATATGAGCAAACTGCATGGTATATTCAAATGTTAACCCCATATCAAATATTTTCCATGATGACGTTAGTATGAAGTGCTTTATCAGTAGATATATTCTTAATCACACCTTTAACTATCGCTGTCACCTAAAATACCTGCTGAATGTCTGTGCAAGAACCTATTAATAACTTCCAAGGAAACTATAAAGGCGTTGAAGATGGTTAATCAATAACCTGATGGTCTGCTCATCTAACAAGGGATGATAACGTTATGTCAATGCAGACAGTGACTGTTGCTGGAGCTCCACTTGTCTCCACAGTCTGCTGGAGTATAGTTAGAAGATGGCGAGGTGTAAAACCGACTGCATTGAAAAACCTATTTCTTTGGTCTTTAAAAAGTTTGGTCGTGTTGTTGGAAAGTATCCCTTCGCGTTTTTTATATTACCGTTACTTGTAGCTGCTGCTCTTGGATCTGGTTTTATGTTTCTTAATGAAATGAAGGCAGAGGACATAGAAGATCAATTCACACCTGTAAATGGACCAGCGAAGAAAGAGAGGGAGATTGTGCAGAAATACTTCTCACAATCTGAAGAGTTTTCTCAACTGCGGCTTTTATCTGAAGGAACTTACGCCTCTTTGATCATCACAGGTTTGAAGGAAGAAAACATATGGACTGAAGAAGCTTTTACTGACATTCTTAACCTAGATAGACAAGTGAAAAATATAACAACAGGAAACACGTATGAAAACCTTTGTGCCAAAACTAAGGGAAAGTGCATGTCGAATGTGATTTTAGACCTCATAAAGTACAATCCAAGTGAATTAATTTCTGCTGCTATTAAATATCCTTTGAATAATGGCACATTTTTAGGAACAAGTGTTGGTGGTGTAGAGTTAAAGACTGGAAGCTCAGAGATAAACAGCGCTAAAGCGATCCGACTTTTTTATTTTTTAAAAGAAGAAAACACAACACAAAACACTCAGTGGCTTGATGGCTTTCTTAAATTCTTCTCAAACGATTCAAAGGAGAAAACAGTAAGTATGTTTAAATATAAGTTGATGATAATGATAATTATGTCTTATTTTAGAAACACAAACTGGACGCATTTGTTTGTTCACTTTGTTTTGTAATTCAATGTGATCTTTATTAATTATGATATATATTTTAGGTAAAACTTTCAATGGAACACCAACTAATCATTATGTCTCTTATAACTTTGCCTGTTAATAAAAATAGACAATTAGGGTATATTCAGATTATGAATTTATTTTAATTTTACTAAATGCCTCGTAATGCCCTTTTCATGACCTAGCCGGTCGGTCATACAAACGTCTGTAACTGTTAAATTTAATATAAGTAAAAATAATAGTCATTATTAATTTAATATTAGTAAAGAATAAAAAACTGTGCCGAATTTGTTTTTCAGGTTGGTGTCTCCTACTTCACATCAATATCCAGACAGAATGAGTTTGAGACCAATGCAGACTCTGTGATTCCTCTCTTCTCCATCACATATTTTCTGGCCATTACCATTTCAATTCTTTCTTGTCTGAGGTATGACCTTTTTAGTTTTTAGTTAAATAAATGTTGTGTCAATTATCTACAAAATAAAGAAATGATCTTCCTTCTACAGGTTGGATTGTGTAAGAACCAAGGTGTGGGTTGCTGTCGCTGGTGTCATCTCTGCTGGTTTGGCCGTTCTTGCCAGTTTTGGTTTGCTGCTTTTCTGTGGAATGCCTTTTGCTATGACAGTGGCTTCATCTCCATTTCTGATTCTTGGTCAATATTATTCTCTACATCACAATTATTAGGTTAGCCAGTAAATATACATCATTTGTAAATGCTTTGCTTTTCTTCAGGTATTGGAGTTGATGATATGTTCATCATGATCTCCTGCTGGCAGAAGACTAAAGTTAAAGAAGAAGTTGCAGATCGTTTAGCAGAAACGTATAAAGAAGCTGCTGTGTCCATCACTATCACCACACTGACAGATGTGTTCTCTTTCTATATCGGTCTGTTGACTCCATTTCGCTCTGTTCAGTCGTTTTGCATGTACACCAGCACAGCTCTTCTCTTCTGTTACATCTTCAACATTACTTTCTTTGGTGCTTGTCTCGCACTGAATGGAATGAGAGAGAAGGCCAATAAACATTGGTTGACCTGCATGAATATTCCAGAAGTCAACAGTGATGATGTTAGTAGTAACATGTGTTGTGTTGGTGGAGCTTATGATAAAATCACTGGAACTGATGAAGCAATGCCAATGGATATCTTCTTCAAAAATCACTTTGGTCCATTTCTGACAAAGGCCTGGGTTAAGATCATTGTGTGTTTGTTTTATGCCGGTTATCTGGCAGTTAGCATCTATGGATGTTTTCAGCTTCAAGAAGGTCTCGATCTGAAACATTTAGCCACAGACGGCTCATATGTTGGTAGTTATTATGATGATGAAGATCAATTCTTCTCTGCTTATGGACCCAATGTCATGTTAGTTATAACAGATGAAAACTTTCAGTACTGGAACCCAGATTCACGGCAAAACCTTGACCTGTGTCTGGAAAAGTTTCAGAATATGTCAATGGTGTCTAAGGATTCAGAAACTACACCCATTTCTTGGCTCCATGCATATATTAATTATGGAAACACAATTGGTATAAATGTAGACAATGAAACACAATTTAAAGAATATTTACCCATATTTCTTAGTGTTTCTGGGTTTCGTGACGATGTAAACTTCACTAACAATGAGATTTATGCATCCCGTCTGTTCATTCTGACTGTGAACATCAGAACAGCAGTCGATGAGAAGAACATGCTGAATGCATTTAGAGAAGCAGCAGAAAAATGTGGAAAGTTCCAGACGGCTATTAAACTAACAGTGTATCACCCTGCATTTATCTATTACGATCAATACGCCGTCATCGTCACAAATACAATTCAGAATATAGTCGTAGCTACATGTGTAATGTTAGTTATTTCACTCTTGTTGATCCCAAATCCTCTCTGTTCTGTTTGGGTGACATTTGCTATTGCATCTGTCATTGTTGGTGTAACTGGTTTCATGGCATTATGGGATGTTAGTCTAGACTCAGTATCTATGATTAATCTGGTGGTCTGTATTGGGTTTTCGGTGGATTTCTCTGCTCACATATCTTATGCTTTTGTGTCCAGTGAGGAACCGTCAGTGAACGAGAAAGCTAAAGATGCCCTTTATAAACTGGGCTATCCCATAATACAAGGTGCAGTGTCCACTATTGCAGGTGTAGTGGTGCTCGCCGCTGCAAAAAGCTACATCTTCAGGACCTTCTTTAAAATCATGTTCTTAGTCATTCTGTTTGGAGCTGTTCATGGGGTTGTATTCATACCTGTGTTCCTCACTTTTTTTGGCATTTGTGGCCGGATGTCTTGCACCAAACCTCACAGAATTAGTAAAAAAGCTCAGCACATATCAACAGGAATGAGAAATGGTCAGACCAATGAGGGCTTTACTGTTACTGAGTAGCTTTACACGACTTAGTTATGTCAACCAATCTTTCGTCATTCTCTTCAGAACGTAAATACTTTCGAAATGCCAAGGGTTTGTGGATTACTTTTTAATTTGAACTGTGTACGATATATACTGTTAAATATTAGGCTATATTAACATTACAATTAGATAAGGTTTCAGTCTCACGGTAAAGGTTTTAAAATATTCATAATTACATATGTGAAGTACACTGTATAAAATGGAATTACTTAATTGTATTATGTACATTCGTTACATGCTATTAAATTAAGCTGTTTTGATATAATTTCACTTAATAATTCAACTTAAAAATATATATTTATTTCAACAACCCATTTTTTACTGGATCTGAGATTAAAAAAATCAAATGACTGAATTATATGATTAGATGAGCTAATATTAGAAGTGTTCATTGCTTAAAAACGTTAATAAGAATTCATGTGAGACTATAGATATTGCAGTGAAAAAATGGGATGTACACGTTAGAATCATTTTTAACACTATTTCTCTTAAAAATTATAAAAATATAAGTAAATTTAATCATGTGGAATATACTTCATAAAATTAAGTAATACCAAAAACATTTGCTTCCACGTAGGAATGATAGGATTGTAATGTAATATACATTTTCTGGTGTCAAATTTATTCATCATATTAATTTTTTCACGCACAACATAATATAAAATGCTTGCTCATTAGAACTTGTAAAGCTCTTTGTCAGCTTAAATGATTGTTTTACCCAGCAAGAATAAAAAACACTTTTTTCTCTCTTGTATGCTTAGCTTTAAAAATGTATGTAAAAAATTGGATGTGCATGTTTTGAAATACAGAAATGTTACAGTAATTGGGATTTGGCTCTGTATATTAAACTTATTAAATTAATAATATCTATATAATCTATATAATACAATTAAATCACTTACTTTGTTTGTACAATAAATAAAAAAATACATTTACATGTGTTGTCTTTTCATATAGACCACTCATTTGTATTCCTGAGAATAGTTTTTCTTGCAAATAATATCTGTCTTTTTTTAGTTATTCTAAGTACGACTAGATGTTGTTAAAAACAACAAATAAAAATGTAGTTCTTTAAGAAAAATAAAATAATATATAAAATAAAATAATATATAGAGAATCGAAGGTCGATGAGTTGTATTGTATAGCCCTATAATAAAACATCTGAGAATGAATAAATATTATATTTTTGTTGTAAAACCTTTTTGCTGAACTAGATTTTCTGCACAACCTTCGTTAAGTTCAGAAGAAGAACAGTTTAATTGGAAATTATAAAAATCAATTGTAAACTTTTGCTGTATTTTTTTCAAGTTTAAAACAAAGAACTATTTTTGAACACTTTATATAGAAGGGTGATCGGATTTGCCTATAAAATGCTTGTGTAATACAAATGTGTTTTGTAATGTGCTTTATTAAGAAGCATCACTTTGACATACAGTAGGGTTTGAAAATTGATCGATGTATGAATGTAAAAAGTCTAATAAACTGTTTATTTGAACCTTTATTTGATTATTTATTTGATCACATTTTGAATATCCTTCATCCTGCTATTTGGAATGTGTTAACATGCTATTATATTCGTCAGTGGAAGAACAGGACAGGTCTGTGTAAAATGTAAAACTACATTACCAGTTACTTCATGAGATGTTCTTTGTTTGATAACAGGTCAAAACTTCCTCATTGCTTCTTAGGTAATCATTCATTTCATTAATCATTTACATTTTCACTGTAATATACTGTTGTTGGGATTAACATCAATCCTGCACTCATAAATTATCAATGTCAGCAATATCAAGAACAGCACCAATGACTGTTTTTGAATTTATTACCATAGAAGGTCAAATTTATATATATACAGCATTTTACAGTTTTTCTCTTCATGTTTTTTACCAACTTTTCCCAATGAAAATCTAGCAAGAGCCATTTTCTATATTAGGAAAAAAATGCATCATTGTGCAAGACACTATCCATCTAAATAACAAAACACGTTACTCTGTTATTTTTATGTTCATTTGTATCTTACATCTCATTTAAACGACTCTTGAACAACTCTTATTGTAAAGCTGGTTTATGATTCACAATTTTTGAGTTCTTAATTATATTGTAATAAATTACTGTATATAAATGTGTATTATATATTAGCTTCTTTGTTTGATCATAACTTCCTCATCACGTAGAATGTGTTGCCATTAAATATTTACTTAGTAAAAACAGTTCCCATGAAATTATAATAAAACAGTATTAAACTTGGTGAAACTTTGATTATATTATAAATGATTATAAATTATTAGTGCTTTAAATGACAGGACCAATTGAAAGAAATGTTTTATGACTTTGATGGTATCAATGTCAAAAAGAGGATACAATACAATAATGCAACTACGAAACAATGAACTAAAGGGTTATTTGGTAAGATGACAGACATATTTCCAGTTAAGAATATATCCGTATTATAAGAACAATCTTAGAAAAAATTGGTCTCAAATTTTCCATTTTAATGTAAATACTACAAAAAGGAGTAAATTATAGACACGTTCCCCTTTGTGTGAAAGATTTTAAACAGGATTTAAACAGACACTGTTGGTGTCTGGTGTTAGCCAACGTACTTTCGACTCACATTGACGGAAAGATCTTATCTATCCGCTTCCATGCCAGAACCAAATGCACATATAAAACTCACATCAAATTTATTTCCACATACAAATGAGGAACAGAACTTGGGTCACAGCCTTCATGTTTTCTGTAAATGTATGGACGGACCTGAAGTGTCTCGAAAGCAAGCACAAAAGTCTAATTCACAGAATATCTCTAACATGAATTATGAATTGAAATACTTCAAATTCATATCTATTGTCAAGTTCTCTAGTGTAGGCTAGAAGCTTTAAGGCAGGTGTTTTTGGGGCTAAACTATGCAATACACTGGCATTTTAGATATAAGTGTCACTTGTGGTCCTAAAGTTTTTTAGATGTATTTACTTGACAAAAAAACAAACAAACAAACGATAACTCTGGATCAATATTTTAGAACAATTGGGTAGCATTGCTTTTTGTTCGCAAGCGGCCTTGTGACATCACAATATGAAGATTCCATTTTGTTCACAAGAAGGTTGTACAATAGTAGTGGGTAATACCACAAAGGTGGAGTTAGGCCAGAATCTCTAATCCTGATACCAATATGATACTTTTTGTTTTTAAAAGCACGCACTGCTCTCGGTTTGTGCTCTCAGCATGGTGACATAGTCTCTAGAATTCATGTATGTTTTATATCCCAAGGTAGATTTTATAGAAATAAAACATATCTATAGTATAATAAAATATATTCCTTTTCCTCTTATCATGGCACTTCTGTGGCTAAAAAAAAAAAAAAAAAAACTTTGGATGGCTTTTTAGTAGCTTACATGTCACACAATATTTCTTAATTTGTCCTGGAAAGAATTATATGAATTATTTACATTTTATGCACATTACAAAAAGTAATAGTAATTATTTTTATTGTAGACCAGGAAATATTAGTGATCAGGTTTATTAAAATCATTCAATTTTATCCAACTTTTTTCATGAAAAATATTTATACAGTATGTAAAGCTACCTGACATCTATCCCCAAGGCCGCATATTTTCTCCTTTCCTTTATACACTTTTAAATCTCTTAACACAATAAAGAGTGTCATATGGCTTTTTTATTCCAAATACTATTTTCAATAACATGTGTTGTTGTTTTTTCACTTACTAGATTTTTCCTTAAATTACCTTAACTATATAATTCTGTAGTACAATAAACAAGTCTCTTTTATTAAAAGTCCAACCATATTATTTGCTTTCTTTCTCTGATTGGTAATACTGCAATCTTCTATCTATAAAACGTATGAATTTCCCAAACTGTCCAGTCCCACCCAGGGAATATAACTTCCAGTTCAAATATTTTCCAAATAAGTTAATTTCATTTAGTTGCTGATCTAAATTCAGATAACGTAATAGTGTGAAGAAGATCAACCAGTGTTGAAATATTCGATAGCAAATGCAAAATGAGATATGATAACATCTCTGAGGATGGAACATCTAATGGGGCTCATTTGTATTAAAAAAAATAATCAGAGATTTTTGCCTCAGGCCTTTGTATTATCATTGTTAGTTTTGAGGCATTTTCTATACTATTTATAAAGTAAAAGTTTAAAAGTTTGTGGAGAAAGTTTTATCATCTTGATGCTTTAAATCCATTATAATATTTTATCTATTACTGATGGATCAACTTCAACATCGTGTTACCTAGATTAGGTATCGGAAGTAATTTTTTTTATCTATGGTTCAAGAATTTACTATAATGTTAACATGTGGTTATGTTTCATTTGTTTATTAATTCTATACAAAACTCAGTCCTGTTTCTATTACTGACATGCATTCATCTTGCATGTAAAAATCAATGTGAACAATTTAAATTGACCAATACAACATGTAAAAAGTCAAATGTGTGTGTTCCAATGTTGAATAAGATGATTTCGAAGAACAATTTTGAAACTTTAATTTAGCAAATATTCCATTCGATTCAGTCAATTTGTTCTGAAATATATATTGATTTTGAATTGTTTTAAATGTTTTTATTATTTTATTATTTTTAATGGGATTGTTTTAGGGGCTGTGGAGGAAGGGTAGGATGATTGTTTATTCCCAGTAACCATAAGAAATATTAAAAAATCTTCTCGGACAAAACAAACCCTGTGCACTAGAAGTTGCAGTCATGTTGGTCGAAGTTAGATCTGTAAACTGCTGGAGGAAAGAAAAGTGTAAAACCAAATGCATCGAAAAGCCCATTTCTCCAGGATTAGAAAGCTTGGCCTCGCAGTTGGCAAGTATCCCTTCGTGTTTTTTATATTACCGTTACTTGTAGCTGCTGCTCTTGGATCTGGTTTTATGTTTCTTAATGAAATGAAGGCAGATGACATGTGTTCAGAAATATTGTTGGTATAAAGCTAAAGTCTGGAAGCTTAGAAATAAGCACTTCGACGTGTTACTTTATAAAAGAAGAAAACACAAAAGAAAACACTCAGTGCCTTGATGGCTTTCTAAAATTCTTCTCACACGATTCAAAGTTAACAGCCATAAAGTAAATGTTATATTAAGATAATCCTATTAAGCATATATTTAATATTTTAAATTTATTTTAAATTATGGTATTTGTGTAACGGGAATTGTAACCACAACTGTGTACATTTTATTCATGTTCTGATGATATAACAATTTTTTGTGCTGTTATTGGTGTGTTAAAAGAGCTGACCAGTGTCCTTTTGAATTTGTTACTTCCCCAGATACACGTGTCATACTTCACTATCCAGACAGAAGGAGTTAGAGGCCAGTTTAACTTCTATCATTCCCTTCTTCTCCATTTCGTACAGTCTGGCCATTACTGTTTCAATTCTTTCACGCCTAGGGTGTGTCATCATAAAATACAATCGATTTCACTTTCCCTTGTACTCATCTTTAATCATAAAAAGCATATATAAGAGCATATTTACATATTTAATTTGATTTGATGGAAAGCACCAAATTAATATTGTATCATTGTAATCATACTCTGAATGCACCAGTTAAAAAGGATTTAAGGAAGCAATATAAAGCATATAAATCAAGACTGTAGTTAAAAAGTTTCTCCTGTGTTCTGGTTGTGACTCTTTTCCATTGGACTCAATTTCCCATGGTCTTCCACGCTCCCTCACCTGTCAGCAGTTTGTAGTCTAGGGATCACACGTCTCCACCTGTCACCTATCAAGTCATTATCCAGACTCCATAAAAACTCTCTGTCCGGCCTCATCTATTTATAGCGTGTATGTTTAATGTTTCTCTGATTCACTGGTGTGAATTAATGGAATGGTTCCATGTATCCCCTATGTTCCTGTTGTGACTGGTTTCCCTTTAGACTATATTTCCCATGGTCCTCCATACACCCTTACCTGTCCACTGTTTTTAAGTTTTGTATATTATATAGATAGTCATCAGTTCTTTCCTTGTTTGGTTTATACGTTGTGAGAATGGAGTTTCATTTGTATGGAAATGAATAATTATTTATGAATACGGGATTATACGTGCATACGTTAGGACTCACTATCTCCCTTCCAAAGCTTAGATTGTGTAAGAACCAAGGTGTGGGTTGCTGTCGCTGGTGTCATCTCTGCTGGTTTGGCCGTTCTTGCCAGTTTTGGTTTGCTGCTTTTCTGTGGAATGCCTTTTGCTATGACAGTGGCTTCATCTCCATTTCTGATTCTTGGTCAATATTATTCTCTACATCACAATTATTAGGTTAGCCAGTAAATATACATCATTTGTAAATGCTTTGCTTTTCTTCAGGTATTGGAGTTGATGATATGTTCATCATGATCTCCTGCTGGCAGAAGACTAAAGTTAAAGAAGAAGTTGCAGATCGTTTAGCAGAAACGTATAAAGAAGCTGCTGTGTCCATCACTATCACCACACTGACAGATGTGTTCTCTTTCTACATCGGTCTGTTCACTCCATTTCGCTCTGTTCAGTCGTTTTGCATGTATGAAGGGGCGACTGAACATGCTTATCATTGTTGGAACAATCTTTGACTACGCCACTCCAATTTACTCTGGGTAGGAGATCCCGAGGTCACAATTATTTATAAATTTTTCTCTGACAAGATAGCCTCAAGAGGTGAAAGAGGACGTTTTGGTAAATGACCACCTTGTGGGTCTAAATATAGAGTTTAGCAAAAAATGCATGCGAGTTCGAAGTCTAATTCTGCAGTCTATGCATCTGGCAGTGTAGAAGCAAAGTCAGGCAGAAGGCCGGAAACACAAAACATTTCATTGGACTCTATCTTCAGAAGATTCACACGCCTCATTAGGACTCAACAAAATATTTTACAAACATCTTAGTCAGACAGGATTTGAGTATGGCTCCGTCTTCAGAAATAAAGCAGATGTTTGCTGTGGTAAAGAATTCAGAGAGTGCATCTCTGTTTTGAGGATCCCAAAGGTATTACTACAGCATTTACATGACTATTACCTTCACCCTGTTGTTTTAGATTTACATTTACATTTACATTTAGTTATTTAGCAGACGCTTTTATCCAAAGCGACTTACAATAGTCGAGGAGACAATGAAGCGGTAAATAGCCGATACAACAATAGGTGAACAAGTGCTACAACAATGTTACCGAGTTACACAGAGAGAGAAGTTACAAAAAGTATATATATATATATATATTGTTTTTTTTTTGTTTTTTTTTGATAGAGTAAGTAGGTTAGAAAAGAAGTGAGTTAGTGAGTTAGATGTAGCCGGAAAAGATGAGTTTTTAGGAGTTTTTTAAAGATAGAGACCGAGTCTGACAAGCGTGAAGCCAGAGGCAGATCGTTCCACCATCGAGGAACTGAAGCAGAGAACGTTCGAGAGAGAGAGAGAGAGATTTCTTACCCTTTTGAGCTGGTACCACAAGTCTCAGCTCATTTGCGGAGCGCAGAGATCTTGAGGGTCTATACCTTTGCATTAGTGAGTTAGATGACATCATGCAGCTCATTCCTGGAACAACAATGGAAAAACTATCAGCAAGACCTCAGTTTCCTGCACAAATTGGAAGCTTGACTGTATTTGAACCACTGCAAAAGGAGATGGTTGTGTATTTGAAAGCAATACATGAGGGGCAAGATGGTTTTGAAATCTGTAGCAGGGTGGGGTTTTGGTTGAGCTTGGTCATGTAAAGATCAGAATGTTAGGTAGTAATTCTTACGTAGTTGACGAATACTTCTTCCACAACAGCTTCAATATCATGGATGAAGTTGCCACATTGAATACATCAATCACTAGTCTTTTCCCATACGGTAGGGATTTCCAAGGGTTTGCAACGGTGCTTGGACACAATTTCTAAATTAGATTGTGAAACTGAATTTCTTTTGTCAAATTCAAACTTTTAGATGCGAAGGAAAACAGCTTTTACCCTACTGCTGCCTCCTTACTGAACTCTTCCCTCTGACACCCCTCAATATTCAGAGAGTCGTCAACTAGTTGTTTCCTTAATTTGGGTTATTAATTATGTACACTACATCCGAACCTAGTTTCTGAACGATAACCTTTTAGGCATAAGTATCACACTCTTCCATGCATTATAAGTGCATTATACCGTTGAACATGTTTAGTTGTAAAATTCAATGTGGTCCGTTTCTTAAAATAGAGTTGTCATTAGTATTTCTGTGCAAAGGCTTTGGAAAGGTTTCAGCCTTAACAGTAATAAACATTATTTATTCACCATTATTTACGGACCAGTCGCTCCTAAAATCCTGCCCATGCACAAGGCAAAGTGCAGAAGAGCATGAGCATCCGCGTGTACTTTCCAGGAGAAGCCTCCTGGGCAGACTGGTCACAAGGATGGGTATTATTAAGGTTTAAACAGTATTACAGACTTGTACCTACTTTTTATTGGTTCGGTAATTGTTTAATCATCAACACATGAACATAAATGAGTTAACTGTGTATGGGATTAAAAGTACTGGAGTTTAAGAACCACTGCGTATGTAATAAGCTTCATAATTTCTCAATAAACACAGTTGAGTTTTATAAGTTTTGAGAGACTGCCTTGTTTAGGGTTTTTGTGGACACTTGTGATTGTCCAGACCTCTAATAAGATCATTTTATTAGGAGATCTGTCCCTTTATATTTTGATCCTGGATGAAATTAAATAAAACACCATTAGAATTCATTTTTAATTTATGCATTTACTATTTTGTTCCTTATTTTATCAAATTAAAATGCTCAATTTTTCCTTCCCATACTTTCCCATTAAAAAACTGTTCAAATTAAACTGCAAAAATTTTAAAGAAATAGAACCGGTATTACATTTTCATCTCTTGGACATCTCTCTTTGCCTAACGCCAATTATATCCAAATGTCACAAGAGCATCCACAATAATACTAGGCCTGTGTGCACATACTTTAAGGTTGATCTATGAATGTGATAAGTAGATCTACTTATTTTGCCCGGACATGACCAATGTTAGAAAAGGAATGTGAAACAGAAAGCGACACCGTTATGATATTGCTTTAGTTTTATAATGCTCTTCACTATTTCCCAATAGGGACAAACCACCCCCAAGGGTTGACCTATTGAAAGGCTCCTGTTTACACATCCATGAACAGTTTATATCAAAGCAGTAAACAAACTTTCATTCACAAAGCTACGTCTTCCATCAAGTACAGAATAGAAACGAAAACCTAACACACACTTTCCACATCGTTATTACATTCGTGCTTTTGAACCATAGAAAACCGAACCGTCTTCGATACATTGAACAGAGTGAAGCGTTAACATTGGTCTCATTCAGTCCTGTCACGTGAAAAGCGTTACAAACATGAGATTTCAGAACATTCCATAAAAGATTGGACAAGTTTGAGAACACAGCACAAACATGTAAAGAAACTGCACTTGGCATCAAAACATTGACAGTTTAATTTGAAGTAAATTAAATAGGTTAAATGAATGTTAAATTTGCTTATTAAATAAATATTGAAGAGCTGCACCATCACTGCTGGATATTTACAAATATAGATTTTTCTTATTCCGGAGTTCGTGCAAGACTGAAACCTTTATATTGGTGGGGCTTCGACTACAAATAATAAAAGTAAATACAAAAGTACAACTCATAAGTGTCAACTTTATCTGATGATCATTGCCAACTGAATTCTCGTACTTAATGTTTTCAATCGCTCTCAACCTCGGCGCAAGAGATCGGATTCAAGGAAACTAAAACATTGGACATTCCTACGGAGGCAGACGCATATTAGCTGGAGCAAAACCTAACACAACATGATGCAATAAACACACCAGCTACCCAACTGGATGAGTATTCAGAAACAATGTCAAAGCAGCACAGTTTCGCTAGATGGGGTTAAAAGGACTCAGGTCAGAGGAAGCTATAGAATAAAATATCTCTTAAATCATAAAATATCAATGTAAGTAAAATATCAAACCTGGGTTCAGAGGTAGATAGTACCTAGTGCCTTACCTTCTCAATGATATTGAATTTAATAAGTAAACCCATCTTTTACAAGTGGCTTCTTAAACGGCACATGCCTCGCTTAGAATAGGCGGTCAAAGAAAAAAAGACTGCTGTTACGTAACATAGTTCAACGTATAGTGATATAGGTACAGTACTGGTGATTAACGAAATCTGCATCAGCGGGTGAATCTCACAAGCAGATCTGAACATCCTCTTTCGCACCGTGACCTCTAGGCACACATTGAATGAGAATATTGCGACTTCTGTTACTGCGAAACAGTCTATGTTGAACATTTCTAAACTAAAAGTATATTTAATGAATGTGCTTCATGTTATGAATTTCTTCTTATAACTAGTTTTTCATTTTCAGTCACTGATTTTAATTGCGGTAATGAATAATCCATTTTATTACATTGTAGTTATACGAATGCTCGCACAGTATGGAACCATAATGCGAATAATATCTTAATTTATTTTCTATGTTTATGCAAAACAATGCGATTGATGGCCTTCCGATTACTGCAGAAACTTTCCCAAGTATTATCTCTGTTAAAAACTTTGCGTGTAATAATTGGTCTTATGTACAAATTCCAGTACATAACTATGGTTAAAATTTCAACATCAGACAAATTCCTCACGGTCCACAGGAACAAAATATTCTCCGGATTATGAACTTAATAGCTTTGTTCGATTTTCCTTAACCATGGTAAACATTTATAAACATGACCACATTCAGAACGTTTCTCACACATCAGTCAATGACAATATTACATGAAGGCCATGAGGCCTCAGATGGGAAGAGGGAGTGTTTTCATTTTGATATCGGGCACGGTGATGCCGAATTTAAGTGAACAGGCATTAGGACAGAAATCCTGGCAAATAAATGATAATGCCCTGCTCACACTGTGGCTTTGGCTCTGCAGATGTCCTGCAAAGTTATTTAATAAAAGCCAGGGATTTCCAGCTTCAGCACCTAATCTGATGATGAATAAAAGCAGCAAAGCGGTGTGGTGATAAACGACCATACGGGGGAATGACAGGCAGGGAGATGTACCACCGGCTGAAACGGCTCAACTGACAACTTTGATCAACTGAATGAAACAGATGTTAGATCTGGTCAGGCCTGAGTCCAGATGATTGAGGAGCAGAGGAATGAACTTCCTCAAATTCACAAGAGATCCTCTATATTAGGAAGCCTGTCCAGGTCATCGAAGAGGTCCGTGATTCCCTCTTCTTCCTCAAGGCTCATCAGGTAATCGCCACTGAACGGAGGGGAGGCCAGAGTGATGAAGGGCCCTTCATTGCTGGGGATCTGATCCTCTGTTTGCTGAAGCAGACTAGTGAATGGGGACGTAATGGGTGACAGGCTGGTAACAGTCACGGCTGGACCAGAACGCCTGGGTGAATCATCTAAAGATGGAGGAAGAGCATGAGACACAGAGAAACACAAGAGGACTATCAAAACATAGAATTCACAAATAACAAACTTTAGCTCCATCTAGTGGGATTACATCTTATGTTCATGGGATGTGTTAAATACATCAGAATAAATATTAGTTATCAGGACTTTTTGGCTTAGTAAAAAAATGGGTTTATCTCCATCGCAGTGCCAAACAATGAATGAATAAATGTAAATGTATAACCATAAAATGCTTTTTTTAAGCAATGTTGTCCAGTTGCTAGATATCTTTCGATTTTCTATTAGGAGGTTCAGAAATTTGTTTTAAACATGTGACATCGCTCCCGCAAAATGTTCCTTATTGGCCCTTGAATATGACTTGGAGTAATACTCCGGCAACAAATGTAAACCCCAACCCAGCCCTTATCCGATATGATGGGTC
This sequence comes from Triplophysa yarkandensis, assembly GCA_033220385.1. Lineage (NCBI taxonomy): Eukaryota > Metazoa > Chordata > Actinopteri > Cypriniformes > Nemacheilidae > Triplophysa > Triplophysa yarkandensis. The sequence continues at coordinate 15,386,341 of CM065668.1, forward strand.
TCATAGTCCGATAAAGTAAAAGAGTTTTCAGCCTGAGCCCTTTTCTACTATTGCAGCTATTATAATGGTGGCAAATTAATTAGTATAAGTAAAGAAAAAAATGAGTACTTTTGGTAAATTGGCAGTTTGTTTGCAAAAGTCGGGGTACCTAAATACATTTCATAGAAATATAATAGAATTCCTTAAATGGCATAGAATACATAGAAAGATGTATTGACTATTGCTTAGGCACAGAACGCAACTTGGACGCCCACTGCGTCAAAATCTGAACACATGAACAACATGTGTCAGTGCGTTTAAATTTCACCGTTGGAAAAATATGGATGATATTTAAATCAAGATTACATGTGGCTCTGTGTCACCACAACCAAAACGTCTCTGAATATTATGTAATTGGGACATCAGTGATGTGCAGAATGCTCTGCACAAGTGATTTGAAAGTCTTTTTCAATTGTTCTCATGTTGGATATCATACGTGTGTGTGTGTGTGTGTGTGTGTGTGTGTGTGTGTGTGTAAACATTCAATTAATTACAAACTGAACACCTACTCTATCGAATTGAGGGGGTGGGTTTTTCATTCTGTTAAGAGCATAAATTTGTCAGGGAAATGCAGGACTCCAATATGACTTGCCAGTGTGTCAATGCTAACATAATGATATAGTTGATCTCCGAGAAGATGTGTTGGAGAACTTTAAATCGACATCAGAGAAAGCAAAGGCAGCGTGTTAAAAATGTGACCTGAAATGTACCTTCCTCTACAGCAAAACAGGTTTCAAAAATCAGGATTGTAAAAACAACACTAAGCGCACAATATATTGTTGGTGTAAACACAAACTTTTCTTTAACGTCAGCAGTTATTATTGTGCTGCTTATTTGGGAGAGATCTGTTAGTTAGAAAAATACCATGCTGCCTTGCCTAAAACTATTGTCTTTAACGGGTATGTGCGTTAGTATTTATATCAACAGCGCAGTGTCCATACTTAAAGCAAGAAATATTGAAAGCTCAATAAAGGGTATGCGGACCAGGCGTACCATGAAATTACTATCATTACAGATGAGACATTTGGGTGATTTTTTTATATCCACATTTAAAAAATGACCTGTTTCGGAGCACAAATGCTTCCGATCAAGAGGATAAAGCTCCCCATACCACTTTTCGCCTCACCGTCTAATACTTTCATGAAAGGCGAGTTGTCGCCCTTAACACCACAGGTGCCATTTTTCACAGGACTGTCAATTGTGTTCTCATCTGGACACAGGAAGACGTCTATAGGAGCCTTTGTGCTGGTCAGGTGCACTTGTAGACCCTGCACAGAAAAAAGCAACAAAACATTTCAGAATTTTGAGAAATAAGAGGTCAGATGGTTTGCCCTCTAGAAGCCACCTCTATGTAAAGTTTAAAAAGTGGAACCATTAGGAATGGCACCTTAAATGCATATTCATACACAAACCGAGCCGACTCACCTCTTGAGGATCTGGCACTTCTAGTTTTGTTTCTGGTGGTGCCTTGACCACTATAACAGTTTGATCCTTCAATTTGCGATCTCTGCGCAGGTCCTGATACGTCACATATGCAAACGTGTGGATGGTCAAGGAAGCTTACAAGAACACTCCGTAGATCTGTCACATTTATCAAGGCAGAAAACAGCAGACTACTGCAACAACAACCGACAAACCAACTGGATCTTGTTTCTGCCCGAGTAAGGATATTTTTGACTGTGCGACGACTCTGTCAGCCGCTTGACCTCATGGGTGCAGCTCTGGATCAACTCGTCGAGTTTGCGCTCCTCCTCGACAAGCTGTGTTATCTCACTGCCAAGGGTCTGTCTCTCAGATAGAACATCATCCACCTCCGACAGACTGCAGCCCCTGGGAAAAACACAGAGTTTTATCAATCACCCTATCATTTTTATAAATAAGAAAAGAAGTCTTATATAACAAGCACATTGTTTATTTGGTCATTTTGCAGTATTATTATTTGTGTGTCAGAGAAAATTCTTTATATTATTAATCAAAATAAAGCATCTGACTATTATTTAGAGCATCTATTGTGTCATGGGGTCAATGATGTGTCCATTGGTCTTATTGGACCAAGTCAGCATTTATTATTGCGTTTGACCAAACAGGGACACAAGAGTCAAATCTCACTTTATTGTCTTTCAGACGACATAAAACGAAGTATCTTTCATTGCATATTTTATTAAGTAATCCCTGTGTTTTCTTTGTCATTTATTTTATGCGGAAAGGACACACTTGGTCACTTATTCATAAAACAAAATGAATATGTAAAACGCACATTTTTAAAATAATTTCCAAAGCAAAGTTACATTCAAAGGCCGAGTCCACCCAAAAACTAAAATTGTCATAAAAGACTTTCACTAGAATAACAAAAAAAAGATGTGTTATTCGGGTGAACACAATGAAAGATTCTGGATAGTCTTGAGGGCACCTTGCACTATCATATGGTAATAATGGTGAGTCAGTTGCTAACACTTTTTCAAATATCTTTCACGAGTTAAGCCAACACTTAAAGAAAGCTTAAAGAATGGTAAGCGTATTTGGGGTGGTGTCCAGGGAGAGGGCTCTGAAGTCAGTAGTCTTTAAAGTAAGGGCACTCCCCCTTATCTGGGGAGAGAGCACCATGATCTGCTTCCCCCGAAATCAGAACACACGAGAGCTTGTCTATATTTATTCCTCTTGATCTGAATGCATAGATTATGTGATTGATTGTCATGAACAGCCAAGTAATTATTGGCACATGCTCCTCCAAAGAACCAATGAAATGTAAACAAAGTCATGGATCTCTTGACATAATTTACATTTGAAGGTACACTTTCTCTTTCACAGCACATGACATCCTTAAGAATTTATTGAAACCACTCAACTTAAGTAAAGTTGACTCAATTGTACATCAAGTCCATAATCAGATTAATCCCAGTAAATATATCTTAAGTTCTTAGAATGTTTCAAGTTTTAATATTCTGTTTGTTAAAAAAGCTGCACTTTTGAAGGACGTGTTCACACCTCTTATTTCTAAACCACCGGCTGCACGGCCGTGACTTTAATGTCAGGCTGTTGCTACCAAAGGCACAAATACCCGAAGATCTCTTGAAAGTGAAACCAGTTTGCATACAACCACCGAAAAGACAACTTCCTGTATGCTGTGGCTGCAGAAAAAAGGCCAACTTCATCAGAATGTTAACCAAATCCCAGTATTAACAATAAAAAAACCCAGTTTGAAAATGATAATCTGCATGAGAGGAAACAACATCGATAGGTCAGCATAGTGAGAAGGTACATACATCCATTGAATGTTGTTTTTCGATTTCTTTTTAATGAGGTGAATCCCCTCAAGAACATTGGTGATGTCATAGAGGCGTCTCTTCTGGACTTTGAGGACCTCAGAGGCCTGGTTTAGGTCCACCACGCCATCAGATGACTGCGCCAGAAGCTGCACGAACTTCTTAGTCAATAAACCCAATGACGTATCGTACCGCGTCTTCTCCGCTGGAGACTTTTGAGCTGAAAATCAACAGGAAACGGCTTAGACACACTCAAGGAGGCTGCAAGGAAACCTTAAAGAATTTTTTATAAGATACATTTTTGGATCATGTCTCATGACATGGCACTTGAATTCTGAACATCACAGACAGTGGTACGGTTTAACAGGTCTAAACGCCATTTTAATATGTGGGGGGAAGAAAAATAAAGAACAAACATACACATTTTTTATAAAAGTTAATGTTAAAGTTTAGCATTAATCATATTACAGAAAAACGCACACTCCACTTTTGTTTAAGACAATCATCGGACACGATTTAGAATAAGACATCATAAAAGTCTCCTTACTTTTGTTTCCCTTTATAATCCCAAGTGGAGTTCCTGGTTGTGTCTTCGGTGTTTTGGCTCCTCCGGATATGTAAAGGTGATCCGTCTCATCCAATGCCAGCCGCCTTTTTGCCTGGTGAGGAGGTCCATGAATTTCAGATGTCAGATACAGAAAAACAACATGGCACAATAAACTTATCTGTTGGATCATATTTTAGAGATAAACATAAGCCTGTGTGATGTAGTATAAGAGAGTAAAAAAGGGTAACTTAGTTTAACTTTTCCTCTGGGTTCAAGCTTTTGTATCTGATACATTATAGTTGACCAACAAGCTTTAAGTAGCTTGAATGACAAAGATTCAGAGGTGTCTGTTACAACTTTTGCAACTGCTCATCTGATAGTTATGATGTTAAAGAGATTCAGATCTGCATTCTTACTGCTGTTTCACAAAGAAACCACATCATCAGCATAACTTCTTGGCTTCAAACATTTACATAAATACTGGGATAAAAGCTTAGATTGGGTTTAGACACTTGTCTACAGTCGTGATCAAAATGAAAGTATCTTCTGACACTTGTGTGGTAACCTTAAGTTTATCCTCTTCCGGCAGGAGGTGGACACAACTGCGAGTATTTGTCATTGAATTATACATTCAAGAGATTCCAAAATGTGCCTGTATTAATTGAGACACTGGCCTTTTCATTTGCTTTATCTTTCAATTAATCCAGAAGTGATGTGACCCATTTGTGAGAGATGGTCACCCATGCCCGAAGTGTGACATTTAGCCCATTCAGAGAGTAGTGAACACACACACTGCAAATCGTGAACACACATACATGAGGAACAGTGGGCAGCTATCACTGCAGCGCCAGGCAGCGAGCGGGGGGGTTAGGTGCCTTGCTCACGGGCACGTCAATCATTACCTATCCAACCGGCGTCCTTGTGATCACAAGATCGACTCACCACTAGGCCACGACCGCTCTAAAATAGGTCACTTAAACTTCACTTATTTCATCATTGAGGATTTCATTAAAAGTCAAAAATCTTGTTCTCGCGAAGCCAATCTCCCGTCTCGTCTCGTGAGATAAGCGACGCTTCACACCGCTACGTCAAAACTATTAACCAAGTCTGATATATAAATATAAAAAAGGTTCCGTGACCACAATGTTTCGTAAGTCAAAACAAAGATCAATGCAAAGTACGGTTCCCAAAAATAAAATATTCAAGTGTTCAGTCAACTGAACACCTCTGACATCATTGATGATGACCAAACATGACGAACTGGTTCCATTCTCAAAATTCTTGGACCTTTCACATGGACATATTTGCTCTTAAAATCCCCGAAGTGACAAATCATCGAGCAAAAGCAACGGCCTTTTCATTTATTGACACACCTCAAGGTTTGCCCATTTGACCCTTCAAGTCTACATGAGTCTGGTTTAGCCAAACTCGTGCCTGCCAACATTCCACCTCCTTTATCTTGATGGCAGCGAGTTGAGAGAGGACCCACTGAACAGCCATTTTGTGGTGGAATTTGTGTTGCCCTCAATAGAGCGATTCCCGAACTTTTAGAACACCGGTCTAACTCAAACGAGGTTTTAGTCGGGCCAGCCGACATAAAACCGAACGTCACGAATCCTACCAACAATACGATCTTACATTAACGAATAACAGTGGTGTGGAGAATGATCCGGTTGACTCTTGTATAAAAAGACTGCATGCACTTTAAAAGAAGTGAAACTGAGATAACATGAATATATAATCAGAGAAAAACCCTTCCAGCCCATTATGGCCTGTAATAAAGCAGGCCGCACATCCGAGCCAAAGCAAACTCATCCGAAGTCAAACCTGTTTTACATTACAAACACATCTGACCTGCTTTCATGAAGAACCCCATCTCACAAGACACACGAGAGGAAGCCCACCACACTTTGGATCCTGATATTAAAACCCCCACCTGATTGAACTCCAAGTACACAAGTGCAACCGAGTCTCATGTGTGCTCCCAAACATTTCAAGTGTCCGTTATACCAGTTGAACCTGCTTTCTGATGTGAGCGGGTTCCTTAAAGGAAGCCTCAAGATTAAGGGGAAAGGAGCTTATGTTCATCAAGGAGCCCTCCCCCTCCACCCCTTCCAAAACCAAGAGCACAGGCCTCGACCCCACACCCTCCTTCCCCAACCATGATGTGTGATCACAACACACACAAGACATGACCACACTCATGTGCTGCAGGAGGCCACTGACCTTCTCCATGCATGCACGTGCATGACCCCTGATAGGGGCACGACCCTGCCAACCCTGCCAACCCTGAGAACAGAACACACAGCTCTGATGTTGTTCTGTTAGCTGGCTGGCTATGCTACAGCACTGGAGCACATCTTCTCTTTAAGTACAAAGTGTCTGGCTGATATTACCGGTGGTCGTCCCAACGTGGGTCTCTGTCCGGTCCCGTGCGTCCCGTTCGGGGTGCTGTACAAGCCCGCGCTCGGTGGCTCGGACGGGCAGACACCGGGGGTCTGTGTGACGCACGGCGGTGGGGTTATGATCTGTATGTACGTGGCGGGGGGCACAGCGCACGTGAAGCGGTCGGACAGAGCTGTCAGAAGCGAGGAGCCCCCGAGCCCCGCGAGTATCACCGCGTCCGGGGCCGACGGGTCGCCTCTTCTCATCCTGCGCCGTCCTTTGTCTCCCCTCCGTTTAAGTTCGGTTCTGGGCCGATCCGCCGCGGTTCCGTCACAAATACCCACGGCGAGTTCCACGCAAGGGTCTCAGCTTTCCATCGGACCGGGATCCGCGGAGTATTGGTGCCGGGAGGACGGCGGATGCTTCGGATTGAGAGGAGGACGCCGAGCTCTCTGCCGCCAGCTCGAAAAATGGCTCCAGGAAGCCGCCAATGAATGAGGGGATGCAGTTTACGCGCGAAGGCCCTCCCGCGAAACTCGGATTTCCCGCGGAATTTTTAAACCATATTTGCATAACACGCGCGATTGGATGCGGGGCGAGCGGGCCACGCCCGTTTTCAGTCGTTCCTTTGTACTTGTGGGACCAATAGGACGCCGCCAACGTAGAGCCGAAGGTTCTATTGGTCAACGGCAGCACGTGCAGCTGGACGTCAAAATGAAACTGGAGAACATTTTATAAAAACATTTAATTATATAAAATCTTGTTTGTATGCACGTGCATAACATTATTAACAGTGTTATACTTAAAAGTTATTTATTTATTATTTTTATTTTTTATTTAGGAGATTGTTTCCTGCTTGTACTTTGATGTGCTTGCTTGGTTTAGATATGTGTTTTTAAATCTGTTATTCTGTCAAACATTATATTGTAAATCCTTAAGTGTCTGTTAATAAAATACTGTTGATTTCTACACTGTAAAACTGGAGTCATGTATATTAAAAGGCTGCTGTCACTTTAAGTTAAAAAAATATATATATTTAATACAGTATTATATATTTAATATAAAATAATGTGTTAACATTCTTAAAAATGAAGACAAATCTAGACAATCTGAAGAAAAGTAGATCTGCTAAGTGTCTGTGTCATTTGAGTACATGTACTCAGTTTTTATTTCATATAACATTGGTGTCTTGATGTACATTATGATTGGGTAGAAAATAATTTATTAAATAATTTTAGTGTTTAATACATGAAAGTCACATTTTTGTGCTTTGACTTTATTTATTTCAGAATATCCCATAACGATGAATCTATCAGCACTTGTTTCACTAAAGCAGTTTAAAAACCCAATTCAAGTTTATTCAATATTTGATATTTGACAAAGATTCAGCCCTTCTTTAATAGTTTTAAGGATTTAGCACAATGACAAAAAACACACACCATGAGTTTTCCAAATATAACTCAATATTATTTTTTCTACTTTGTTTTGCATATAATTTATAAAGTTATTGTTACATTATTTAACACATAGCAGTTTTTGTGATTTAACACATCTTGTTGTTTTTTATTGTATGTAGTTGCAGAACTATAGCACACCTATTATAACGCTGTTATAATTGTAAACATGTAATCTTTTATTGTGTGTCTTTGTATTTATTGACATTTAGATGTAGATATTCACAGACCTATATTAAAACTTTGAATTGTAACAACTGATAAAGATTTTGAAGTATAACCATTAAAAATAATGGATAAACTATCTAAAGAGTGTATAGTACACCGTCCCCTAAAGGAACACTCTGCAGTTGCTTTGACTGTGTTTGACATTTAGAAATGTGAACACATGAATTAAAAATAAAGTCGGTCTTCCATGTCGATGGTTTCATATGACGTAGCAAAAGCGGTTTGGCCACCATTTGTAGGCCGGAATCACAAGCTCACTTCTTTTGGACTGCTGTGTATAGAGATGTGATTGGACCAGAGCAAATTTTTTATTAATAAATGTTGAATAAGTGTCTTTTAAAATAATGTTGCAATGCAAAGAACATGAAAAATGTGGCTTTTGTAAAACTAAAACACATGAATCTTTACCGTTGCATACGCAAAGTTATTTTGAGTAAATATAGATGTTGAATGAAACATTGTATCACAGAAATGAAATTAAACATTGTATAACAGCTGATTCGACATATTAATATGATATATTATTGTCAAGGATGAAGTTTCTCTTATACAATTGTAATTTTACTTACTTTTCCTTTATTTATAAAAAATCACATGCATAAAATAAATGCATAAAAATGCCAATCAATATTTTTTTCTTATTTATTTTAAATATGAGCCTATGTTTATTATTATATTGTTCATCACAACACACACAAAAAGAAAATCAGAACTCAATTTTTTACAACCAAGTGTTTTAAGTTATTATTATCTTTTAAGTTATCAAATAATAAACAGTGTATCTTCTGTACCTGGTGTATTAATATTTAACATATGTAATTGTGTGAATTTCCACTTCTGATGTGTGAATGCTTTACCAATCAGTAGGTGGCGCTCTATCCTAACCAAAGTGCATACTTTGCTTTCAAGGCAGCAGAAAGTATGTAAAGTTGGTCTGTCTGCTTTAAAAAGTTTGCCTCTGTCAGATCTCTTGTGATATGTGGGAGGTGGAGATTTCAACACACTCCAATGAGCTGAATCCCCTCCCATCTGACAGCTCCAGCAGCCCCGCCTTCACAATCTGCTTCAGATCCATCTAACTTTCTCACACTGGAAGTGAAGTTTGCATCTAGTGTCTGTCTTCCGAAGATGCTGGACTCCTGATAGACAGGTCCTGGGCCTGAACCCAACGCCTCATCTGTAATGTTTGCCATTGCGCTTTGATCTCCTGATGAACATCATGCAGAATGGGCGACAACACAGACATGGAGTTTAAAACCACTGGATCTTCACTGTTGAATCCTCTGAGTGATCTGGTGGGAGTTCCTCTGGACCAGGTAATACTAATAACAAAATATATGTCATGTTATTGTATCATGTAACATCCAGAACTTTAAAGGTCAGAGATCGTCCTCTAAGAAGCCATAACTTTGTATCTGGTGTCTTGTACATTACTGGTTATGATGATGTATCGCAGCATGTCACATTCTTTTGTGCAGGTGAATTTCATTGTGTGTCAGGTGTTTGGATTGGCAGCTGCGGCCTGGTTTCGGCTGTATCTCACTCCTCAGTTCACCATACCTGAGGTCAGACATGCCGTCGCTGCTCTCCTTGGAGCTTCATTCATCATCTTCTGCTTCGGCTGGTAAGACCTGTCCCGCAGTCTCGAAAATGTTCAAGTAGTTTCACCACATGTTTGAGATCCTTAAAATGTGAGGAATACTTATACACAAGCATTCATAATGGTCTTCATTTTTTAACATCCGAGACAACTTGACTGTGTTTAAACATATTTAAAACGTTAATACTATACATTAATATGACATTCACAATAGGTGGTGTTCGCTCCACCACCTGCTGATCTCAATTCAGGATTGAACTAATATTTCACATTCCTTAATGGAGAGAAAGTGACATCATTGTAAATTCCTCATGCTTGATGCATTTTTCCTACTTAATTTATTTACACATAATATTCATAAGAATCACATTGTTATGCCACGATGCAACACATCTGACCTCCCTCCGATCAAGTTGGAGATCCCAGCATGTATTTATTGTCACTTTGTTAACCATATTAATATCCAACATTATAAAATACTTCACCCCTTAACTGCTGTGAAACTTCTTGCCATTGGCGAACGTTAATGGGCATACTTCGGTTGCTACCGAAGAGATGTGGCATAATGTTGTTTTGCTTCTACACCTTGACTTGAGCTGTCCGGTTGCTACCGAAATGTAAAATTCTTGAATGAATTCTTAACAATTTCTTCTGTACGCTTCTGGCTGTGACAGGTATTCCATGCACGTCTTCTTTCTGGTGTTTGTCTGTTATGGGATTATACTCAAAGCCAGCATCCACAATGTTCACAGGTGAGTAATTCCTCATTGTATTGTGCAACAGCGTCTACCCATCACCTAAAGCATTGAAAAACCTGTATTTTGGGGTTGTCTGGTTGAAAGTCTCAGCTTTACTGCGGTAGTCAGTCTAAGTGATGGTATCAGACAGGAAAGAAGTCTTGTAAGACCAGTCTTGCACGGTTTTACAGCTTTTCAATGTTTGTGAAATCCGAAACAGAGTTGGCGTTTTGGTTTTGTACCTGACCCTTAAAGATAGAATTTCAAAACAGGTATACCAACAATAAGCAGATTTACTTAAATGTTTAGTGACAATGTCATCCTGAGTGCTTTTATGGAAATGCACGCTTCTTTCGAAGGATCATATAATAAAATCATAAAAATATATTACAAAAATAATAAAGATCATGCATTAAGCTTGCATTAGAGTTTTGTTCTTTATGAAGAACCCCCATGCAGTGCTGGTGGTGTACATCTCGTTGGCCCATTAAAAATGTATCCCGAAACTAAGATGTTTCTATTAAGTTCTGAACTATTTTACGCTCTTATTCCAGGTACACAATGGTTGTGTCGATCGGATATCTCACGATTTGCCAAGTGAGCAGAGTAATTATATTCAACTATGGAATACTGTCCACAGACTTCTCAGGGTGAGCGATGTCTTTTTCTTCTTTCTTAGAATTCATCTTTTTATGAATAAGTCTATGTTAATCTTTGGGTATTTCACAACTAACACGTCCAGTTTTGATGAAATGTGATAGGACTAGTGATGGAAAATTGTGGAAATAAGCTGTAGGGTGTTAAATGGACCAACTAAAGAGATTCACGGGTAGCGGGAGGCACTTTCTGAATAATTGTGGTCAGTCTAAAAATCAAATCTGACAATAAACTTGCAGCTGTGGCCAGTCTGAACTGCGACTGAACTGTGCTCAAGTCTCTTTACTCATTTGTGTCTGATAAGATTTATACAAAGAAAGAAGTACAATATCTATTGAAGCAAGGCATGGCCCATGAAGGGAAATAAAGTTAGAAATAGCTATGACGGATAACTTTTAATGCAATGGGATTAAACATAATTTATCTATCATTTATCTGATATGCCAAGTGCTCACAAACTGGCACACAAATGCTCACAGGCCTACGTCTTTTGATCTGGCCACTCCTCAAGGCTTGGCTTGGTTTCTTATCTGTAAATTTGTATGATTTTATCTGCTGAGATTTTTACACACCCTTGGATAAATAAGATTGGGCGATAACATTTACCTGGGCCGTCTGTTGACATCGTGCACTCTCGGCCCTCAGACGGGTGTTTGTCCCGCACGGAGGCACGAGTTAGATCAGCTGAATCGTATTAGGCACTTTTCTGTCTGTTTATTTGTCGTTTCTTCCCTCCATCAGCAGCCTCTTGTTCTCTTTCTCGTGGTTCCTGCCGTTCTCTGCATTCCAGACACGACGCGCAGCCGTCGGGTGCTGACGGGGTTGCTTCCTTTAAATGGTAGAGTGATTTGGCAAGTGTGATTTAACATCATAATAGGGTTAATATATGGTGGGCTGCCAAAGAAATTGTATTTATAGATGTTTAGGTTGTCTTATGATCGTTGGAATCCTGTCTATTATAGTTTAAACCCTAAAGGCACAACACAGACAAAACTTTGGCTGTGATGTTTTACGGGAATGGTTACTGTTCCCGGTTCTGTTGCTGTGCCACCCGCCCTGCCAATTCTGACCTGTGCCAAACACGGCTATGTCACGTGACTGCTGTCGTACAAAGTCAGCAGTATGCCGGCAGGACAGAGAGGATACTATCTGCCGGCCTGTTGCTCGGAATCAACCCACAATAGTGTGAGAGGTCACAAAGAGGTCACAGCACTTTTTGTGTTATTGATGGAAACTTGAACATTAAATAGGAGATGTGTGAACAGAGCATTTGCTTGCTCTGATTCCCTTAATACATGGAGAAAGTTTCATGTTGAATGTGATTTTGAACAGGAGCATTGATTAAGGTTTTTATAAGAATTAAACTCTTAAAAATAAAGGTGCTTTAAAGATTCTCCAGAGTGATGCCATAGACGAACCTTTTTTGGTTCCACAAAGAACTGTTAAGTAAAAGAACCCAAACTTTTTTTACCCAAAGACTTTTGTGAGACAGAAAGGTGTTAGACGTTAAACGTTCTTCATGGAACCATTTAGACCAAAAGGTTCTTCTATGGCATTGTTGAGGACCTTTATTTTTAAGAGTGTATCTTTGTACCTTTGGAAATATTGACACAGCGTTTTAGAAGTAAGGATTAAGAATGGTGATGAAATGCGTGAAGAGATTCAACATGTCATCCTGTGAGGTGTGGTTAAGTTTTTGGAAAAACAAATCCCAGTTACCATGGCTACCCGTTGACTATGGGGGAAACAAAGAATTGTCCTACTCAACCTTTACAGAAAAGACCTTTACCAAAAGTTCCTCGGCTGATCTCAAGTGAGCAGTTGTCAGTTAACAGTAGACGACTTTTATGGTATCAAAATAAATAATAACAAAAAATAATATATTCCTTTCAATGTGTGTGAATATATACAACTATTTGTCAATTGTGTTGTTTTAAATAAAATCTTTGCTTTGATATGTTTTTTTTTTTCGCAATTGAGTCAAACCACTCAAGTTAAGTTAATTTTTTACAAATTCAAACCTTGGAGAAACAAAGTCATCAAACAGTACTGTGAAAGACTAACAGCAGGACAAACGCACATTCACCTAATAAATTACAGATAAAGATACATTTTTTTTATTTGGGAGAAATATTCTGCAAGTTCACAGAATAAAATAAAAGACAAAACTAAAAAAAGGTCTTTAAAAGGGTCTTTTAATCTTTGTTCCTTGGCTGTATATGACTATATTTACTGTATGTTGTTGTTGTTTGTTAAGTAAAAGTGGCATGGTATGCTGTGTCTTCTCTAAATTTCAGGCCTTTAATGATCGTTACACAGAAGATCACCTTGCTGGCTTTTCAGGTGCATGATGGTGAGAAATAATTTCTCCTGTCTGATCAAATATATTATTCTGTAGATGTTTTGCCGTACTGTACATGTTAAAATAAATTCAATCTATCAGTTAAGGAAACACTCATTATTTCTATGTTTCAGGGATGTGTCAAAAGCTGGAGAACCTTACAGAAGATCAGAGGAGGCTGGCAGTACAGTATGAATGTTAAAGTCTTTGATTTTACCCAAGACAACACCAGTTGGCATTTTTGTTGAAGCTTTATACTAATTAGGGATGTATGTTCAATAATCTTTTAAAATGTTAGATTTTTTAAAATGCCATGGACATGGAATGGATTAATATTTTAATTTATAAACCCTTTAAATATTAAGAATTTTTATATTATAGTTGGAAATTAAGACAACAAGTTCTGTTATGTAAAGGGCATATTGAAACACTCACGTCCTGCCCAGAGTTTGTGTATTTGCAATTACTTTCAGTTTAGTGGCTGGGTTACAAACAGTGAAGCAGTTCCTATGATGTTTGTAGCGGAATATCGCATGGCTCTTAGCCAGTTAGACATAATTAGTTATTGGAGAAACAGCAGCAGAATAACACAGAAGTCCAAGTGAAATGATAACACAATTCTCCCATAGTTCGGATGTTCTTCAATGTCCAACATTAACTGTTGCCAATCATCGTATATAAGAACATTGTATTCTGCATTGTAAATCTGTTATGCCCCTTTACAGCTCGAAGCCATCGCTGTTGGAGTACCTCAGCTACAATATAAATTTCCTAAGCATCCTGGTAGGACCCTGCAGTAACTATAAAGATTACATTGAGTTCATAGAGGGCCATCACGTTCAGCACAGACTGAGGACAGTTAAAGACGGCAGCTTGCAGCAGAATGGCTGGGACAGAATGCCTGAACCATCGCCTGTGGTGAGACACAAAAACAGATTCATTCAACTATTTCCCTAGAGAGAAAAACCATGACACTGGATCACAAACAAGGACGGACTAAACATTTTATTAGAATAGCATGATCTAGGCCGGTATATGTGGTTAAACGTACTTTAAAGGAGCACGACAACCAAAAAGGGAAATGACTGTCATTTTTGTCTCGCGGTTGTTGACTCTTTTCGTCATATGTCTGTCTGTCTAACAGTTGTCATAATCTAACAGTTAATTACTTTTCAAAGGTTTTTGCGATTGTGTCAATGAACATGGCACCGTGTCGTCATACGTGTTTCCCAGATTGCTTTTGGTTTGAGAGTTCATTTTCTCATTGAGATAAATGACCGATGTTCTTTCACAGAGGGCTGTGATCAAGAAGCTTGTGGTGTGCGTTGGCTGTCTGCTCTGGTTCTTCATCATCACAAAAACATTCCCCATAACCCACAACGTGGACCCACAATTCATCAGCGAGGCCTCATTTATAACCAGACTGGCCTACGCCTTCATTTCCATCCAGGCAGCCAGACCCAAGTTCTACTTTGCGTGGACACTCGGTAAGCGAGAAGCGGATTGTTACCAGATTCTGAGACGGTGTGATCGGCTGAAAGTGTGTCAGGAATCATTGAACTAGGCTGAAGGCTTAAATTGTATTTCATGTAGGGTAGCTCTTTCCAAACTTTTGAAAGTGGTGTATAGTATATATGTAACTGGAAGAGATTTTCTTTCATATAAACTCTTCTAAAGTTGCAGATATCACGGATTCCATGATTACAGAAACATTCAATTTATGCAAACCCAAACACAAGGTTTAAAAACTGGTTTATAAAACTGATTTAATAAACTTACATGTATGGTTCGATTTACAGCTGATGCCGTTCATAATGCAGCAGGGTATGGATTCAACGGCATGGATGAGAATGGAAAAGTGTCCTGGGATCTGCTCTCCAACGTTCACATCTGGAAGATAGAGGTTTGTGCACTATTGCAGCATTTGTTGTACTGTGAATCTTACATCGGATGGTTAATAATTTCGTCAAAACCATGTAATGATAATATTATTATTTATATTTTGCAGACAGCAACAAGTTTAAAATCATTTATTGACAGCTGGAACATTCAGACTGCTTTGTGGCTAAAAAGGTGCATTTTTGATTTATGGCTATGATGTTATGTAATTCATCTTCTGTTTTTTATTACCGATGATTGTTACTTATTAAAATTTTCTTTACAACAAAAATTCTATTTAAACGTCACAAAAGTTCAAAACAAATGCATTAGGGTATTCTGGCTAATTTATTGTTGCATCATTAAATCTTTTTATAAGTATGGGTATATGTTTGTTATATCAGATATTTTCATACTGTAGCTGATATAAATGCATCAAAAACCATCATAATCAAACACATTTTATTTATTATAATATCTCTGCTCTTATTTCACATTTTCCTGTGCTTTGTCTCAGCGTGTGTTATGATCGAGCTCCATATTACCGAACGCCCCTCACATTCGTGCTGTCGGCCATCTGGCATGGAGTTTACCCAGGATACTACTTTACTTTCATCACAGCTATACCCATCACCTTGGCAGCTCGCGCTGTGAGTCTTGTACAAACACTTTGCTTTTGTTTTTTACTTTCCATACTGAGCTTTTCTTTGCCTTAACCTTGCAGAAAACCCCATGTGTCTTTACATAATTATTAAAAACGTATTTAGAATATTGTGTTTTTTATTATTGTCATAAATAGCCGAATTAACCGTCTTAATGGATCCAAAATTAGAATCATATTTATTCATGTTAAGTAAATGTAGACGTTTTAAGATTTAAGTCAATTTATTGCAGGTTCCTGCTTTATCATTCTTCATATCTGGGCTGCTGGACTGGTCTCACTGCATTTTCAGTCAATCACTACGCTTGACACCCTTGTTCTTTCGTTCTTAGTATCTGTTTCCACTTTCCCTCTCAGCACGCGTGTGTGTTACACACTGATTCATATAAATCAATGACAGATGAGTCCTTTATCAGTATTTTTGCTCAGCCACACCTGTAAAGCACTCCCTCAATACTGCCAACGTTAGGTTTGCTTTTATCAGCTTTATACCTTTCTGTTATCAGGTGCGCAGAAACTTCCGGCAGTATTTCTTGTCCTCCCATCGGCTCAAGTTGTGTTACGATGTGGTGACCTGGGCTGCCACTCAGCTGACTATCTGCTACATTGTGATGCCCTTCCTTCTGCTGGCAGTCGAGCCCACTGTGATGTATTACAGGTAAGGTGTTTGACTAGTATAACATGGCCAAATTATGAATAATTATCATAGGCTTCCTATTGAACTTCAAGAAAACATGCTGCATGTGGTTCGGGTGTGTTCTCTGATCTAAAAATGTCAACATATAATTGACATTTCTACCAATCCATCATACCTTTTTCAGGAATGAAAAATAACATATGCATTTTTTTAATACGTAGATGATGTTTTAAAAGGAAAGCATGAATAAAACAATGAAAGTATTTTTTTTAGCTATATTTAATTGCAGATCTGATTGGTCCCTTCATAGCAGTAAATTAAAGCGAAGAGCTAAGAATGCGTTTATTATGGGCAATTGGTTCTTAGGCCGGTCATGGACAATTTAAGAGACAAAATGTGTGTAATTTTTGTAAAAGTAATGAACCAAAAATCATTATAAAGGGGAGTCATTTTAGAGAACATCTCAACATATCTTTGTAACGCAGGAACAAGAACATGTACTACAATGTAACATATGCTGTTGATCTGATCTCCACACATCCTCTTCATTCCTCAGGTCGATGTACTTTCATGTGCATATTATTAGCATTCTGGCTATGATCCTCTTGCCCAGCAAACCCAGGGGCTCCAAGACTGAAAGCCATGCCCGGCACTCCAACAATAACCTGAAGGAGGACTGATTGTCTCGCATGTGTGTGCGTAGGGAGAGAGAGCAGAGGCATGGGCAGACAAAAGAAACTTTGTGTGATGCCCATACAAAGTGCTTGGCCTTGGCTCGCTGGCAGAGCGGCACATAAACACACAGCGTAACTTGCCAGGGATGTATTCGATTCAAACAAATGCACACTTTCACTTATTGGTTAACTGGAGCAATGGTTCGCAGGCACACATCAGGTTCTGGACAGGCTGGGATTCAGCAAGGCCTCACCGTTCCTGCCAACATGTGACTCTATTACTAAGTAAATGAATGCGGGCCTTGATTCAGGGTCTTTCAAACTTGCAGCTTGAGCCATGGAAGCATCTCCAATTATAATTTATTTCTGATACAGCTGACATTGATGAATGTTTTGATATGTTTTTGTGGATTTTTAATACCTCAGTTTTGTATTGTAGTTGATGTGCATTTTGAGGATGTGAAACGACAATGCAGTACTGAATGAAAATAATCTGATTGCAAATATCAACTGAACGACTAATCAGACATAGACTTCAGTTATTAGTATTACGTGTGTTTGAGTGTGATCCCTAAATAAACAGGTTTTTGAATGATTGAACACGTCTCATTTCTTAGTTTTTGTTGGGAGTAGAATGTCAGAGTGGGTTCTTCTGATTTGTTAATAGAAACCTATCCACAACCTAACAATTATGATCAAGACCATTGCATAGCAATTTGCCAGAGAGGATTTCAGGCGGTTGCCAAATGGTTTTTAGTGTTTTTATTGTATAGGTGTTTTGTGGTGGTTACCACCTGGCCCAAGTTAAAGAGCCGTACCCATTGTTCTCATCCTTAGTCATATTCAGGTTCTTCTTTCGGTGTAAGTCGATAGGACATTTCTGCTTGTTTTTCCAAGTCTAATAACTAACATGTATTTAAAGTAAAGTAAAATCAAAAGAAGATATTTATAAACAAGTGTGATGCAAAACAATGACTCACTTCCTACGTAGACAGTATAATCATATCCAAATGACAGGCTCTCTTTTCAACCATAAACAATTTTGATGACATCATTCTGCGCTTCAGCTTCTCATCAAGTTTTCTGTTCTAGAATCTAGAGAATGGTTAAAAAAGTGTGGGAGCCACTCAAAATGTCCTGCTCAAATTTCTGTTTCATACCCTGTCTAAAAAAATTAATTTAATTAATTCTATTAATGAATTGCTTATCATCCATGTACTTTCTGAGAGCAGTATATTTTGCAGACATACACCGAGACGATTTGGTATTTTGCTTGATTGTTTGCTGCCCCCATGGGTCTATCTGGCAACCCTGAAGGACACAACGATAATATCTGAATGATCTCTGCTTTAACTTTCAGACCAACAACCTTTTGATTCTCTGTCCATTAACAAGACTACATCACCCTTCAACAACAGGTTGTTGTAAGAGTCTGTGTGGGTGTGGTTTATATTTGTCACACAGTGGACAGAAAGTCACTCGGCAAGTTCAGCGAGGCTTTGTGTGGGGTGATGACAACACGCATGTGAGCCACAAACAGACTCCAACTCTCCTCTGTGAATGAGAAATATATATATACACATTCCCCTGTTGTGATATCTATGTGCTGTTGTTCTCGTGACAACTAACGTACTCATGTTTCTGTGCATCTAATCCACCGGTCGCGGGTAGGACTCCCAGAAAGTTGTCGAAAAACAAGTTCTCAGCTGTTTTGTCACTCATGACAACTGATTGTAGACCAGTTGTCAATCACCTCCCCAGATTCTCCGAGGGGTGAGTGATAAAACTGGTCTTGGGTAAATATGTGCATTGCTGTGTCATTTCACAGGAATGTATTGAGTGCAACGTGCGAATAAAGTCCTGTCAATGGGTTGGGTTTACAATCTGCTGTTCCATTAACCATCAAACATCCAAACACAACTTTGAGTTCTTTCCTTCACTTAGTTCTGTGCCAAACATGAGCCAAAACCATTTCACTGGGGTTTACTCGGGGGGAAAAGGGTGACTTTGACATCCACAGGCAATGTGAAAGACTGTCATAAAAATCAAGGTCATCACAAATAAAGTGTAACTTTTCTTAAATGCATGAACAAAAAATACTTGTTTAAGCTTAATGCAAATATAAGCATAGTTTCTTTCCTGTATATAGTGTCTGTAAAATACAGAACATCTTTTCTGCTTTTCTTAGCTCTTTCTCCTATGGTCCATTCCTTCAAATAAATGCAAATATACACAATAATTGTATTTGAAATTTGAGGGAAATATTACTTAAAGTTGAGAGCATAAAACCAAAATAATAATTCTGCCAGAATACACCTATAAATTCATAAAAAGTGAACATTGTCTTTAAGGATATTATGGGAGCAGTATACAACGTATATATGTATATAAAATATATTTATATATTTATCAAATATACCTTAGAATATCTTTAAAGAGGTAAAAAAAAACTTTTAGACACCAGAGGGAGCTCTGAATTTACTTTAAGAAACATCAGGGTTTTCAGTTCTCACTCCATGTCTTTATGATAGAGATTACACACACATCATAAATGAATGTATGCTCTACATAAAAGCATCTGCTATGCATATAATACATAATGAAGAGAGCCTCATACACATTTGATCTACATAAGTCCAAGATTAAAAGACACAATTTAACAAAATTCACAACAAAATTAACAACTCGAATTTAGTCAAATATTTTCTCCATATTTTGATTTTTAGTTACCCTTTACATTTGTTGCTGGGTTTTGCAAGATCCTAATCATTGAGTATTTAAAGACCTCGACAACACAATTTCTTTACTTAAAAAGTTGTGTTTTTCGGAAGGGAAGGAAAGGAGCACTATGTCTAATAGTTTATAGAAACATTTTGTTTTCTTGCTTGCTTAAAGGTCCAGTGTGTAAATTTTGGATTTATCATGGTGAATAATTGCAACCAGCGGATCAATCACTACAGAGGCTGTCAGAGGACAAAGATGTTGTCCTGAAGGAGATAACTGAGCTCTATGTAGAAAGCTCAATCTACGGTTAAGCAAAAATGTGGTTCATTGTGCAAGACGCCTATGAAATCTCTCATGTAATTGCAGCATTTACGGCTATACTTAAGGTGAGAACGGGTTAATCCACACACAAATTTAAATGCATGGAAAGGCTATTTCGCATGTTAATTTCACCTACCCAGCACATCTTATCATTTTTGGTAGAATCTGTAGTAGTGTAACATTGGTCCTTGTAATCAGGAGCAAAATAATAAGATACAAGCAAAATTTTTACACAAGTGATGCGCAAATTATACAGGTCATTTAGGCACTAGTTGCTAGGCAACGAGAAGATGCTGCAATGGCAGGTGTGTATGGTCAGATTAATGACTTAAAATGTGTCCTGTGTAGTCAGAACTACATGTTATAAAATACAATCTATAACTATGAAAGGTGTTGGTCTGCACGGGTATAAAGAGAGCGAGTCAAGAATGAGAAGTGACAAGGTCTATTAAATGAACGTTTTCAACAGGAAAGCAATTTCCCAGGGTATTTTTAGTCCATTAACACCATTTCATTCGAATATGAAGTCCGGTTGGAAGTTAAAATTGTATTGAAATGCACATTTGTGAAGCCGTAAGTCATAACAAACAGTATAGAAGGTGACTCAGGAATCTGCAGCATAAGATCTGTCAAGACACAGATGCTACAGTTTGCCCCCGTCCATACATTATTGAGCAAAAGCGTACCACAACCCTAAACAATCTCTTTCAGTCACACATCAACAAACTCAATTCAACACACTTGTGTGAACAGCGAGGACATAACATGTGTAAGGTTGTTTGTGTCTGGAGAGGAGAGTTCAGAGGTCACATCTCAAAGACTGCATAAGATCTATCAACTCCGTGGCATGATGCAGAGAACTCTTGACTGTACAAAGACCCAGAAGCTGTGAATCCTTTTATCACGGTCTAAACCTCACCTCCCGCAAATAAGGTTTCCAATGAATACACAACAGCCTAACCATTTACATGCAAACAGGGACTTTCTTAAAACCTCGAAGACACAAAAACAGCATTCCATATCGCCAGATGGCTCAATTCCTCTGTTAAAAATCGCATGACCAACAAATCACACAACAGCCTGTGAAGACCATCTAACGTGATCTCGATCCTTTCATTGCACCACTGATTCGTCTAGAACAAACACTTCGCTGTTTGTTGAACATTACATTGAGCTTTTAAAACTTTGTTACATATCTGGATTGTCAACATTCCCAAAGTATCTGGGCACACAAACACCGCATCCATATCTGCTTTAATATTCCGATTTCAGAAGCACTGATGTGAAGTTGATTCTCCGTAATAGCTTTTATTCTTTAGGGAAGGTTTCGATGAAACATGATGGCAGAGAGTTGCTCTCATTTAGACACAAGAGCATCAGTAAGGTCAGATCCAGACATTATGTGATGGGGTCTGGTGCTACAATTCATCCTAAAGGAGCTCAGGGAGTTCAGGTCTGGGCTTTGTGCAGACCAATTAAGTTCTTCGGTAAACAGCAGAAATAGACCATCTCTAAACGGTCGCCGCAGCGAAAGAACCATATTCTTTATAGCATTAAGTACTTATACTTTCATTAGTAGGATAGTATAAAGATTAATTGTGTTAGTTGCGGGTGAGGAATAGCATTCAGAAACCAGGTCATATACAATTAATAATGACATTCATTTGATTCTGATTTTGAATTGAAAGCAACGATTGGAAAAGAATTCTGATTGGCACTTAAAGCAGGGCGGGCACAAAATAATCACCTCATTGCCCTTAGTAAACGCCTACTTATCACATAACCATACATAAATGTCTGCTTAGAACGTTTTATATGGCCTCAAAAGTGTCTTTTACCTCTGTTTTTTGGTTCATACTCCATAAAAAATAATGTTGATGATTATGTTGGCAAAAGGAGTAAACTCAATTCTCATATGGGCAATTTAAAGTGAGTTAATGTTTTAACTGAGTATGGTAGGAAATTAGGCTGACAATTACCCCAATCTGCTCCTCTGCTCCTTGTTAATATAACTAGCCATAGGGAACTTTTGAGATTCAGCAAAAGTGGGGTAGTTTACTGACCATTTATTTTATTTTATGATTAATGTTTTTAACTTCTGTATATTTATGACACATGCAATGATTGGTATTTTGGTCCCAATTAACCCAGCATTTTAAAGTCAAATGTGATTGCAGTATATTTGAGACTTATTGAAACTGTGAAGGAATGATTAGGGGAACTTGATTTATGCATTGAGAAAATTAGGTGAAAAATATTGGATATTGAAAAGTGGTTGGATGGGAGGCATTCTTATTAAAATGTGCATTAAACCCTTCTATAATAACATGAGAAAATCAACACCATCCAAGCTTGCATGAAGTCTAGTTTGCATAAATATGATTCATCCTTTTCAACAGTCTTATTGGACTATATTAAATATTTTAGTGGGTCAGATCTATGAACCGACCCCTCTGTGAATGCCTTGTCCTATGAGACTTACAATCAATACCGTAACAAATGAATGAAAGGCCTTTTCCAGGGTTGAATGAAATGAAAATATATCACGTCTGAGATAGTGCTATCACTGGTTTGCCTAGGATATACAATCAGATTGGATGTAAATGGGTATAGTGTCTCTTAAAACCTTTATTATGTTTTGTTACAGTAACACTTCCATTCCTATCAAAACATTATGAATAAACAATAACCTGTGATTTGTACGCAGATCTTGCAAAGTTAATCCCAACTTTTGCATGCATTAATTTTAGGAATCTGCATACCAATCTTAGTTACAGGTGTGTTTTTTTACTTTCATATACAACTTTTATTATAACTGAGTTTGGTGTGTATTGCATGTGTAAGGAAACATCAATCACTCATCAACAGTTTACAATTTTAAGAAAATATGCTTTTGTCCGTTTTCTCATCTTTTATGGAAATGATGCAGATTTATTTAATGCAAAATAACAACATGCAAATCAGATTGAACAATAAACAAAGTTTAAAACAAAGAAATCTAAACAAAGATTGACCGATGACTACTTATAATATCCTTAAACATAAATAAGTTATTTGAGATCCATGCATGTATAAAACGTCTCCTTCCATTTTTCCATTCATCATGATGCATAGTTTTAAATAAACATCACTGTTATCATTACAGGACAACGCTGACTGTGTAATCTTAACCACAACTGAAACATCATATATTCCAGTACTTGGCCAAATCTCTTGTGGTTAGATACAATCTTATTGATTTTTGACTTCACAACTGAGAACGACACACATGCACAACAGTTTGTCATGCTAGCTTCAGTTGCTCTGATAGTGTTTGTGCTTGCTCTATCTCCAACCCTTAAATTATACATAAATCAGGTTATTTTTAGATCCCCTGGTGCTATCCCAGAGCCCTATAATGATGAGACGGACAGTTGCCATGGTTACAGGGTTCAATCTTAAGAAAGATTCAGTCAGCTGTGCTCATAGAGACTGTGGCGTATCATCTTAAGTCATCATAACAATAGTGCAGAATTTAAAAGACTGTTAAAAAGTGTAATTTAGACAACATTAACAATGTCTCCAATACGATTATTCAAACAAGTTATCCAACTTTATTTTATTGGCTGTCCCAATATTTGGCTTATAGTATTTATTTATCCAACATCTTGTTTTCTGTCATCTAACGTCACCATGCTAAGGTTTTTTTTAAACCCTACGCTAAAATCAACTGTCATAAAGACCACTTTCCACAATTCCACCAGATCCTCATGGATATCTCATTCTATATCACACTTCACACATAAAAAAGTTACGTCTGCAGTAAATTGTTTTTCATTGCAGTGTTAATAATGTAGATGAAACCAAGTATTTAAAACTAACAAAATAAACAGCCAACAACATAAACTAGAGGTAAAGATAGTATGATACATTGTAGTTTGCAAGAATAACTGCAACAAAAAAATGATTGAGATGATGAGATTTCTTTAAAGCAGCAGTTATGTCCTGTGTTTTGGTTTATAATGGATTAGTCTACATTTGAAAGCATTCAGATTTCAAACGCATTCATTAGGGATGCTCCGATAAGTGTTTTTGCCACCGATACAGAGAACATTATTTTTGTCATGGTTATCGGTCGACACAAATGCTTCAAGTTTATATAACTTATACGTAAGCTCTCCGATTACAGTTAACCGCTCTTAGACAAAGTAATACTATATATGTCACCTTTTCTATATTTTTGTTACATTTTAAAGGTAAATATGTAATGAACGTTATGTGACTATTGTTTAAACAGTGTACTAATTGATCACAAAAAAAGTACTTATTATACAGTGAACATTTAAATATGCCTTTACAATGGGGATGCAGCGCCAAAAAATTTACAATCCCACTTTTCATGTATGTCCTTGAAGCTTTTGACATCATCAATTGAGGTACATAACATCGGCCAAGTTAAGCTATAACTGTGAGTCATAGAATGTGTTTATCGTCCGCTAATGATCTCTGGTCGATCGACTGGAGCATCCCTAGCATTTATGGCAAAAATCACCTGCACCTCCATTAAGGCACATAACAATCCAGCAAACAAGAGAATATTGAAATTGAATACAAAACTGTCTGAACCTTACAACTCTTCGCCAATTCTACAACATAACCCAGTGCTGTCAGCTCGTGGCAGGGAAAGAAACCATCACTTCTGATTTCCAAACCTAGTGTTGTGGAGGTTGAGATGAAGACAATAAAAACAGACACCAAAATAAAATCAAATAACTGCTAAATCTTATATTTTGTTTGCTTGCTCAATATTGTGCGTTTATGTATTTACTTAATTTTTTCTTTTTCCTTGACAGTTCTATGTTATATACTTTAAAAAAAACTTCATTTTAAATCAGTGTAGTGTTAGATAAAGAACTTATGTGGAAATACTTCAGCATTCATTCCCTCTCATTTACAATTTTTAGGAAATATCGTTCCATAACTTTGAACTGTTGTGTACCCAAGCCAACCTTCTCAAGTCCATGACGTTTCTTCAGGCGTCAGTGACCTGATGATTTCTGCATCACTGGGACATCAACAGAGGTTCAATAGTATTTTATACAATTGATAAAGTGGACTCTTAAGACCACACGTCTAATAAAACTGAAAAAAACCAACACATCAGAATTAAAAACAACATAACCACTAAAAAGCAGGTAGATACTCTGGTTTCGTTTGTGCATCGCTGCGGGAGGTTGAACACAATTTAAAGATATAAAACTCATGCACTTGCTGTCAGATGGTTAGTTTAATCTGCTGCAGCTGCTAGCATGAGGATCAGTTTGTTCTTCAGTTTAGTCTTTCTTTACGTGAGATTCTGGACTCAGAGACGCCTCAAGCGCTTTTGGTGTCCTTGGAAGCCGACTGACCATCTTCTCCTTTCTTCTTTTGTTTCTTTTTCTCTTCGTCATCTTTGAAGAAGAGTAGAGGAAACATGCCTAGGATGCAGCCAATGGCCACACCAATGGCTTTGCCCTGAGAAAGCAAAAGACATGATGATTGAGCAGGAATGAAATGCACAAGAAACTAAAGTCAGGGTGTTCTTCAGGGTGTAAAGTAAAAATAAGCTTTCTCTTTGTATTCTAACCATAATGCCAATCCTAGCATCTCACTATCTGCAAATTGCCAGCTATATTGGGAGTTATTATACTGTACATCAGCCAGAAAAGTTTCTTATTGATCTAATGCATGCATAAGGCTATAACATTAAAGATACTTTAAATTTTAAAAGGCTTTATATGCTTGTGTGCTCCACACTCTCCACAGATTAAAGAGCCCTTTATACTGGGAACGAAACACAAAAGTGATGTTACTTGACACACAGCCAAGTACAGTGACCCATACTCAGCATTCGTGCCCCGCATTTGACCCGTCCAAAGTGCACACACACACAGCAGTGAACACCAACAGTGAACACACACCCGGAACAGTGTGCTGACATTACTAATTTGGTGATTCTCACAAAACAAAGCATTAAACACGGCAACGGAAAAACCTTCCAAACCATCTAGCCACAAAATGTTTCATGTGTAAAAGTGACAAATTATTGTCTTATTCAGCCTAACCTAGAGATCATTTTAACCTCCAAGGAGGTAAGTTGATGAATTCATTCCATTGTGAATCGCTATGTAAAATATAGTTTTGCCAACTGTGTAAACCTGACCTTTTCAAGCATCCATAGAGATGTCAGGGAAAATAAAAGCTTCCATTAGAATGTTACACTTCGGTTGGTGTGTGGTGTTAACCTTTTACACTGTAAATGAGATTTAGCGTGGAGAAATGACATACGAGTGCTAAAAACATTTGAAGGCATTTCTTATTACATACTTTAATAAAATAAAAACTATTATTTGTGATAATCATACATGACAACAAATGAATGCAATAAAATATCTGCGATTGTTGTGTTTATATTGTTTATATGTACTGCACTGTTTTTTATGCTGCTGAGTCTAGCATTTTTCTTTTCCACACATCTGCACATCACAGTTTATTATTTCCTCTGCGACAACTCCGATGAGAAATTACAACTAATCGACTCTGACATTTCAGTCTTCTGCGGCTTCCAAAACCTCAAGAACTTGCTCAAGAATCAAACGGGATCTTTGCTTTATTTCAAAAAAGCTGGTAGTGGATTCAATCTATTTTCTAAAAAAAGAAACCCTTGCAGAAGGCATATTCATTCAGGGAGAGAAGAGAAACAAAGGGCATTCAGTGCCTGAGAAAAGAAGTGCTTACCTAACTGCACATGCCACCCAAAAACAAGAGTTTCTCTGATCCTAGAGTTAACTGATAATATGAAGACATTGACAGAGAGGAGTGAGGAAAGAATCACACTTCCTCTGCAGTCCTCCTCAAGTATATTTGAACAGTTATTTGAAAGAAAAGGGCTATTTTCTTTTGTCTGTCGATAGTACAGCACAATGTGCCCAAAGGAAGTGTGAAATAAGTACTTACGGTGTGAGAACTGACTCTGGTCTGCCACATGTCTGCCTGTTTGGGACTCAGATCAGGAATCTGCATACCAAGCCTACAAGCCAGTGCTTCTACATAACCTGCAAGACTGATACAAACACAAACAGATACTGTCAGGGAAAAAAACTCAATGTGTCTAATATAAAAGTGAAAAGCAAGGCATTGTACTGTATCTTTTTTTAAAACCTTTATAAAAACAAAAATGGCACAATAAAAACAAAACTCAAATGGGAGACCCTCATTATTCCAACTTCGGAATATACATTTCTTTATGTAGATTCAAAATCTAATGCTTTTGATGTATACCTCATGGATATAATGCCCTGAACTTTTTTCAAGTGAAGTCAAATAAATACAGTATTAATATTTTCTTACTGTATGATATTCTAGAGATAAACTATT
Organism: Triplophysa yarkandensis; assembly: GCA_033220385.1. Classification (NCBI taxonomy): domain Eukaryota; kingdom Metazoa; phylum Chordata; class Actinopteri; order Cypriniformes; family Nemacheilidae; genus Triplophysa; species Triplophysa yarkandensis. The sequence goes on from CM065668.1 coordinate 15,413,882, forward strand.
GTTACGAGTCATACATGTTTCTATTAAATATTGCAAATTTACATACGACAAATTTAGATAAGATAACGTGATACTCATTGACTTGAATTGATTCCATACAGAAGAAGTAAGTGTACTACTATTGTTTGGTTGACAAATGTTTTGTGTTCTGCAAAATTTTAAATTATGAGTTTTGAGTAATAAAACACGTGTTTTAGTTTTTTCCGCCTCTCTTTAAAAAGTTACCACAACGTGGTGAAAGTATCTCTGTGCGTGGGAGAAACATTATGATCTAGCAGTCGGGATCTTTTTCTATCTTAGCAATATTCCTGTTGTTTACTGTCAAATGCTGAAAACTTAAGTGGCAGATGCACTGTGTTTCAGATACATGTGCATTATTAAAGTCTATCGTAATGCACATTTTTGTCACTTCTCCCACACTTCAGCGTGCAGTTTAAATCCAAAAGGAATATTAGATACAAATAAATGTTGTGTTTACGTTACAGAACATATTTCTTAACCGTGATTACTTAGATTAAAGGGATATTTCACAAAAAAAGAGGAAAAGTTTGTCATAATTTACTCTCTTGTTTTTCCAAACCATTCATTTCTTCGTCTGTTAAACCCAGAGAAAGATATTTAGATGAATGCTTGTAACCCAACAGTTCTTGGACCCCCATTGACTTCCATAGTAGGAAAAATAAATGGTAGTCAAAAGAACCCCAGATCTTTTTGCTGTACTATAGTCTTCAAAATATCTAAATTTGTGTTCAACAGAAAATATTAAGTAAGTTTTCATACTAAGGTAGTAAATGGAGTTCAAGAACTGCTTGGAACAAACGTTCTTCCAAATATCTTTTTCAGTCTTCATCAGAACACAGAAGCATATACAGATCAGAAACAACTGAAAGATAAGTAAATGATGACATTGGAAGTAAATTTCAGATACTGACTAAATTAGTTGTAAAATAATTTCTCAATGTAGATTGAAAACTATGTTGAATTTTTGTAAAATCTATCTAATGCTTTTGACTTAATGTCACATTGATTTAATATCCTGAACTGTTTTCATGTGAAGGCAAATAAATTCGGTATTAATATTTTATACTGGTTATTCTAGTAATTAATTATTGTACCAAGCTATACATGTTTTATTAAATACTGCAAATTTACACTTGAAAATTAAGCACATAACACCTAATGTCTACTTATTAGCTGTGGCAAGTTTTTGCTGTGTTATTATCACAATGAAACGTAATTCTAATACGACAGAATCCATTTAAACTCTTCAATAAAGCAAATCAGATGTAACAGATAAAGATCTTTCATTCCAAGAAAAGAAAGATCACTCAGCAACAGTCTTATAAAGACAAATTTATCCATTAGTCACTGTGTGAGGTATGAGAGCAATATAAAGCACACATCATTGCCTTGTTAAAGCGACATTACTTCACGTTTCATTCTGTGGACTGTCAGCTCAACCCCCCGAGAGGTCTACACAAACCCTCACTAATCATGCCAATGTAGAGGAATATTCCACCTGGAGCAGTTTGGATTGAAAACAAACAAGTGCTTCAGTAAACTGCAGATTGAGAAGGTGAAAGACTCCCGGCTCTGTAATATTTCAGTGTGTTGTGCTTTGGCCACATTACTGGCTGCTTCTTTTAAAATAACACATTTATCTGATGATTGATCTAGATAAAGATAGATTCTTGTACATTATATTTTTCAAGAACTAAACACAGGTTAAGAGCACAAAGATGCGTGTTCAGAAACAGATCTGAATTTCACACATAATCATCAAACTCACTTTCAATGAGTTACTATTGTTATTTTTAAAGGTCAAGTTTGTGAAATCCAACGGCATCTGGTTAGGTTATGGATTGGAACCAACAGCTTAATGTATTTATTTCATTATAGTATTTAATTCAAAGTTGTTTTACTTTTATTCATCATTGAATAATTTGAATATGGGCAATTCCAGCAATACGCACATAACATAAAAATGCTCTGAGAATATTATTGTATTTAAGAGTTTACATTTTCCAAAACTCTTGTTTCAAGAAAAGGTAACTAAAACTGCGTTATGGACCTGACCCGTTTTTGGGAGACAAAAACAGGACCTTTAACATAAAAATAAGCAGCACAGATGGCCCATTAAAAGAGCTATGAACTTCTTTCTCCTTTAGAACATAAAGGATGATATTTTCAACAATGCTGGTAACCAAACAACATAGACCGCCCACTGATTGCCTTTGTATTGTCAAAACAACCATGACATTTCTCCAAATATCTCCCTTTGTGGTCTTGAGAAAACTAAAAAAACTGTTTTGATTATATCTAACATTAAAACAGCTTAAATTGTCTAAATCTGAAGCATTTTGTTCACTGTGCTGTGAAGAAAATGACAGAAATCCCGCAGTATGCGGAACTTGATCGGCAATATTGCAAAAGATGTGTGTCTCATACGGAAATGCCCAAATGATTGTACCAGCACTGCAAACAAATAATGAGGGCTGTATGAAGGGAAGGTCAAACAAATACGAGCACAATAAACCGCAGGAGACAGAGAGAGATAGAGAGAGAGAGAGAAAGAGAGAGAGATGCACACTTTCAATAATTGGCTCAGAAATGTTTTACAGCTCTCAAGAGGCTGATGTAAGATCCGGCAGGATGGTTTCTCCAATCATTGAATATTATTTTGGACCGGCTGAAATCACTAGGATGGTTACTCATGACAGCCTAAAAACCTCCAGTTCATGCAAAATAATGTATAATATATATATATATATATATATATATATATATATATATATATATATATATATATATATATATATAGAGTATAATGTGCCATCAGGTGGTGATTATTGCCTCACATCAGAGTGCCAAAAATGATGACTTTATATCCCTCAAATATTTCTCCATACTGTGCACAGGTGTCTGAACATCAGCTCAGCTGCCAGAACTCAGGGTGGAAATTAATATTCAAACGTCCTTCTGCTGAGAAGACAGACTAGATTCATTTGAAGCTGGGTATCAACTCAATTACAGAAACCTAAAGCTTTACGAATAAATTCCAAAACAAACAGCTGGTGTTGCTTATGATTGAATAACTTTCAAAAAATAAAACCCAACACAGATGGACTCATACTTTGATTGGGAATATACAAACAATAAACATATGCTAAGAATGTTTGCAGCTTTTTATCTGCATTTATTCTTTAAAATATGATTCCCAAACTCTCATTTTCTTGCGTGTATGTCTGTTTCAGATCTTAAACCCAACATATCTGGCAGCCATAACTGTTCAGCTGTATTTGTTTGTCAATATAATATAAGTGAACGTGTTAAAATTTCTTCTTTAAAATATCTTTAGCGTTTGGTAAAAAAAACCTTCTAGAAGTACAACTAAGATAAATAAATAATGTAGAAAAAATAATTGTTGGATGAGTGCACTAGCTAACAAAGTTAACTACTAAATTACATTAAGCAGTAGTTCATCTTAAACATATGATACCTTTAAAAAAAATCACATGGTATTTGTGCCTTACTCATGGAATGGTTTCACATAAAAATTTTCTTTTGCTTTAAGCTTTCAGTCTATTAGCTCTTTACACTTCACTTCACTTTTTGTTAGAGATGAGAATAAATGGAATCATAAAGGGAGAAAAAGCCCTTCTAACACATTTCTTTATGTAGTTTTCTGACAGCCAGCAATAAACTATGGATAATATTCTCGCTGCAAGGTTCCTTTCACAAATATTACAGTGGCTGAATTTCCCAGTTTGAGTTGGTCTTAGATGTGGCAATTTATAGTGTTACTTAGAAGAAGATCAAAATAATCAGAATTGAGCTCTTACCCAAGTCCCGCCAAATCTGAGACCAGGTTTCCAAGAGCAGCAGCTGAAAAAAGAATAAAATACAAGCTTTCTAATATATTAAAGACAGAACAAACAAATCACATCACATCAATGAGACTATATCACAAAGTGTCAACAACTTTACAGTTGAATGTGTCAAATGTACTTTGAGTATGAGGACATGGTAACCATCCTGCTTGTCACATCGTTAATAGGACTTGTTGTGACCTCTGTGAGGATTGTCAGGTTGAATCGCAGCCCCAGAGTGGGTAATTCTGGGATGTAGGAATGGTTTATCAGATCAATAGCTGTAGATGTCAAAGGGCCATTAGAGCTCCGAGGAGTCTTTCAGAGACAGCAGCTCCTGAATACTCCTTTTCCCTAACAAATTACATCAACTGAGTGTGATGATGAATAAAAGCCGTTCTTTTTCCACAATGTCATAATATAAATCCGGTCTCTTTAATACGATTCCTCAATATTAGATATTACCGTTTAAATAAAAAAAAAAATGAATACTGTTTGCCTTTGTAAAACTCAAAGGCTCTTGTTAAGGTGTGTTTGGCAGTCGTCAGGGCATTGATATGCGGTCGCTAAGGTTTTCTGTCATAGCAAATGCAGTTGCTATGGCCTGTGCGTTCCAAATCTCTACGAGAACCAATCTCCTGATTTAAGATTCTCCAACTGTGGCTCAGGTCCCTCCTTCAGTGAAAGCCTATAGGATTATGCCAATCATTATTGAAAAGTCAATATGTAGAAATATTCCATGAAAGAAACAGCACTCCCAAAAATAAAACATCTTTTTGTCCATTAAACTTCATGTCTTTTAAACCCAGAACATTGAAGAAGACATTTTGAGAAATGTGGTTTTGAGTCCATACTTTGCGAGTCACAACACCAATACTTTTGGTTACCAACTTTGTTTGGAATGACATGAGGATGGGTAAATTAGTAAAATATCATGCCAAACCGCATTTTCGCTGGTATTGAGTTCTGTGAGAATATAAGAAAAGTGCAAACCAATAATTTAGTGTTCTATTAAAGGCTGACAATCTCAGATGCACAGTGAGAGTGTGATGCGGCAGATGTACAGAACTTTAGGACAATGGGGTTTGAAATGGGATTTCACCCTGAATTCTGTCTGCTCTCATAAACCTTGTGTTCCTGAAAGTGTGAACTGTAAAATCTCTTTTGCCCATCTACCATATCTATTGCTTTTTCAAAGAGATTACCCACACCAATTCTCAGTACATCAATTTGTGTTCCACCAGCACACAGAGAAAAACAGAGAGAGGAAGAGACAGCATTGATTTATCTTGATAGGCTCAATCAAATCTAGTCTAACAGCCCTGAAATATCTCTGCAGTGGAGTACAGATTCAATGTTCTCACATACTATTGTACCATGATGAAAGCACATCGGCACAGATTAAAACAGATGAACTGTGCTAATAAGGATTTGTCTTCCAATTTAGGAATATTAATAAATCAGACAACTCTGTCCTTTATGATAGGGTTGCTCGATTATGTTAAAAATAATGATAGCTTTCCCAGTATCATGATCATGACTATTTAATACAAAAATAAGCAGGGGAACAGACAAATTATGATCAATTCAATAAATAACAAATTGACAACATACTATTCAGTTTAATAACAAATGAATATAAATAATAGATTGAATACGATATGAATACATATATAAAAAATTTATAAATTTTTTCTTTACAATTTATCAAATTTGATTCATTGCACAGCCCTACTCTATGGAGTCCTTTATTTTAGACTAGTATGCTGTATTGAAAATTTCGATTTAATTAAATTAAATATGATGTTGTTACACTTTGAATATCTCCAAGCAATGTTATTTTGTTATTCTTTTGTAATGGCTCTCTGGTAAATAAAACATTACTTTACAATAAATTAAACTACAAAATTACCAGTTTATATTTCTACAATAGTTAAAGTATAATTTATATATATAATTATAATTAGATGAAATGACCGTGACCGCTGTATATACTTGTTTCTAGTCATCATTATATGGAAGACAGACAGAAGATAATTAAATTTCTATTGTTCAGCATCCTAATGGAGGTCACAGATAAAATTGAAGCAAGGCAGGACAGTGATGACCGAACTGATGATACTTGCAGTGTTATCAACGGGGGTTTTATAATAAGAGCTCCCATGCTTCTAGAAAGACTTGAGGGGATCTCACAAACACAAATCAAGAAGACAAAAGAATCAATGGTAAAAATAGGATTTTTTTTATATCATTCCTCTGCTGCTTATATATCTCACCTCCTGTTTCATTCATTTTGATAACCTGTTCTTGTTGTTTAGAAAATCCCTAATTTGCTATTCAATATCAAATTGTTCACTTCTTCCTCAAACATATCTGTGAGCAAGTGTTACGGCCAATTCCATACAAATATCAGACCATTAATTATGCAAGCCAGTACTTTTGTTCTAAACAATGCCTTAGAGGTTCTGTATCCCAAACTTATTAATTTACTAAATCTACATTTTAGGAACTTTCTAAAATATATTGAAATAAAATCTTATGAGCCTTTGATTAATATATGATGAGCTACAGACACACCCTATACACATAGCAGGAACAGGTTTGGGTGTTTCTGTTCCTCTCATTTTTGGCTATCTGACATAGTCAATATGAATCTGTAGCTGTGTGAGCATTAAAGTATCCAGATTCACTAAAACTTGTCATACAATCACTTACCGGCCATGGTCGAGATCCCCAGTATGACTCCTATAGATAATTCAATCTGGGTGCCCTGCAGAGAAAACCATTAAACATTTAGTTTCCATTCCAGCCAGACGTCCGACTGCCAGAACACATTTTAGGCTTTGTGTATACTATTTTTAGATTTGGGTTTCTACAGGTAAATATAAAACAATTGTGTGATTAATACGTTCAGGAATCTAACTAGGTATTGCAAAACATTTGAAATGGTTAATTTGTCATATTATTTTTCAATTTCAAGTTTCTCTGTGGTTTTTCCTTTTTTCTATAAACCCTGGCCAAGAGAGAAAACTAGTGTGGATTCAGTGGAAGTGTTGTTTTATTTGAATAAATACATTAATACTTAGATATAAAGCTGTTAGAAAAAATACACAGGATTTAAAGTTAGAATATCTGCTGTTTGGTGAAAGATACTTACTGCGGCTATCATGATGGCATTATCCAGGAAACCAAACCCAACAAATGGAATGGCATTATGGAGCAAAACTGGAATAAAGCAAATCTTAGTGTAAGAATAAAGAATTACTCATATTAAAATCTTTAAGAAAACGATTCCAACATTATTTGAATTGTGCCAAAGTAAAACATCAGTGACAGGCAGTCTCTGCTTTTCACTAATGTTCATTATAGTTAATATAAGTGGGCTGTGAAATACTGATAAAGCCAAGTGATACAGTGATTTTACTAAGGCATCTACTGCAAAACATAAGTGCATAACATGCTGGCAAAGTAATAAATAACAGTTACATTTCTTTATGATGAACCAAATTTACTTCTGCTAAGATAAATTCATTTGTCTGTTTATGGTTACCAGCTATTAACTGAAGCAACTTACTGCATTAATATACTGTGTGTGTGTGTGTGTGTGTATTATATATATGTTTTTTTTTTTTTTTGTGCATTATGTTATGTTTTCATGTCCTGTTGTGGTCTTATGCACATTTTTTGGGTAGTTTGGTAGCTCCACCCTAATTTTATGAATTTTTGTATCTATAGTATTTGTGAGCAAATGTTCGTTTGAATGCATTTGCTGATCCTCATCTAGCCCAGTTCACAAAATATTGTTAATCTTTTTTTGTTTATGTATTATGGTTCACGCTTTAAGGGTATGACTTTCACATTTAGGAATATTTAACTGTCTTCAGCACAACTTCAGACATCATGTATGAATTGTCTGAATGATTTATTACATTTCATTATTTTAGAAATAAATCACACTTAATAAAGAACATTAATTGACTGCCCTGTTAAGAAGTATTGCAATAACATATGAAGAGCTCTTTTCCAAAACACTATAATTACAATTTAAAGGTTTTCTGAAAAAAAAAGGTTATAACAGGTTCAGTGCTCAAAGCAGAAAGAACTTCATCTTTCAGTACATTTTTAAAAAGAAATCATATCAATTTGGCATGAAACATTGATGGAACAGTGAGTAGGCATGTACTAATTTGGCTTTTACAGTATTTGGGAAAATAACTGTTTATAAAGTTTTCTTTTAAAACAGTAATTTTTACAGGCAGTTTATAATACTCTATAGATATAATCTGATCTAATAATAGTCTTTGGAATATTTTTCTCAACTTTAAAATGACGTCTTTCATAATGACACACAGGAAGTGTGTCATTATGGATATATACGGATCTTTGTGTGATGTTGATAAGAGCCTCTGCACACAGAACCAGCCCCTGATATTGAGTCTTTATTTTTGGATGTTTAGATGTGTATAGGTGTATGGTACAGCTGTCTCTAAGAAACAGCCGAGTAGCTACTGCAACAGATCCACATTCTTTCAATCAGATATGGACCGCTGCTGCATAGTGTTATGATGACGCGTACAGTCAAAAACATGCAGAAGTTAAGTGATGAGACTCTATTTAAAGTAATTCTGCACTTAGATCTATTCAAGCTTTATCCTCTTGAGAAAAGAAGAAATCATCCTGATTGAAGCCTGTCGGTGAGCAGCAATTTAAAGAAAGGCGTCTCTGTAATGCACCCTTGTGGATTTGGCGGCACCCATACATTAACCTACCATATCTCAGTTGTGCAGTCGTCGGGGGGGCCATCTCAAGTTGCTCTGTAAAAGAAGATAAAGTGTGTGTAAGTAATAAGAAATAAAGGGATGTCATTTTTTCTTAAGGAGAAGGAGGACAGGACTTCACAGTCATTCATGTTTGTGACAGCGGGGAATATGAATTAGATACCTATGACGTCAGCAAGGTCAGCAAAGTGACATGCACCACAATGAGACATCCACATCAGGAGTCCCAACACACCAAAAGCTAAAATCAGCGCATTACAAATGCTGTTGGCGTATGCGGGACGGTCTCAAAACAGCTATCAATGTCGAAAAGTTTAAAAGCAGTCTAAGGAAAAGGGTTTCCAAACATTCATAATCAGCCATCGTTTATTCATCCTCACGACTTTGTAAATCCATGACTTTTCTTGTTTCGAGGAACTTAAAAGGGGATGTTATGCATCTTTTCTAAATCTTGGACACTTTTATAGCCCTGCCCAAAAAGCTTCTTCCAAATGAATAAATGTAAATGCAAATGTGCCAAAGAGCTTTAAGGGATGTGACATTATTAGTGACTATAAATAGTAATGAAGATTTTGCTGCTAGCCTTAAGCTATTATATGGCTTTAGAAAGCTTGGATCATAGTGTACAAGTTGTTTTGTTAGTACTTGGCCTTCATGTGCTTTTTCAGTTTAATTTAAACTCTTAATTTGTGTTTCATACAAGAATATCATAATGGTTCATAAATGGTTCATCTTTGTACAACTTCAAAGATGCATAATAAAGTTTTATTATTTACACTGTTGCTTAACATATTTCCTCGTGTCGAAAAAACACTAACATTTAGTACCTAACTCTATAAGCCCCGCATCTCAGTGTACTCTGATTGGTTAATCGGTCTAGTCTACTGTAATTGGTCACTTAATTTTCTGTTACCCCATCAACACCAGTGATGAGACAACATCATGTGAATCCAGTTACTTCCGTGATGGATCTCTGACAACACATCACAGATGTAACTGTATGACTACAATCCTCAAGTTTGCTGTACTTCAACACAATTGATTTCTGTTTCAAAAGATAACTCGCTTTCTCATGAACTTTGTGGTTTGTAACTTCACAGATCGTTTACAGGTACTTAAACACCCGCAAAGACAAAGGAAATTTAAAATGAGGTTAAGAATACAAGGGCCACTTTAACATGAACTAACAAAAGAAAAACACTCTCAGAATTTATTAATCTCTTTTAGCATTTACTAATACATATTTAAATCCAAGGTTGAAAAACTGTATAGATGTGAACTAACATTTACAAGGATTCATTAATAATGAAAACTATGCTGTTAAAGTCTGACACTATACAAACAAGTAACAAGTATATTTCAATGTAAATTTTGGAAAAAAGGGTACTTTTAGCTATTGTGTTCGATATGTCCTTTGGGTTGAAAACCACACCGATTACGGTTTAAATGCTTGTTATTTCACAGCTGTGTTCCAACACTGCAATTATTAAATGTCTAATTCAGAACGTAAAGTGCTACACACTGTAATGGTGGTTTGTTTGAAAGTCTTCCCTGCCATTGAATACTAGGACTATAATCCATTATTGATGTGAAGAGAGAGCTTCTTGTGAAGGATTCTGAGCCTTACACCTGTGCTGGTGTGAGCGCTCTGTCCTGCAGGGCATGTATTGGTGCTATTTAACAGTAATTGTATCAGAAGTACTGGCGGGGTTTCAGAGGGCTCAGGCTCTCCTGCAGTGTGTTAACAGCATCTGAGAAGCTCTGGTAGAAGCACTCTAAGGCAAAAAAACGTGTTTGATTTAACTTTAGTCTTCCAATTGTATTCAGCTATGAACACATTCAAAAAACTGCCTGATAAGAAACAAAGGATTGATATTGGAAGGATCATTCACTAATGCCAACTGTAAATCATGATGCAAAATTAAACATCTGGGATTTTTATATGTCTATATATTTTGCCACAGTATGGCTTTAATAGTATTAGAGGTTTGGGAAAAAATATCTAACCCAAGAACCACAATAAAAGTCAAATAAATGGTCCTGTCCTGCAAGTACCTTCATGATTGATAAGCAGCTGTTGTGATTTGGGTCAGTAAATAGGGGCACCAAATGAACAACCCAGAGCAATTGCCAACATGTCCTCAAATCCATCTGACTATAAATTGTTTGTCATTTTCCGCAAATACTCTCCACAGGACCTTCACAAAAACTAGCAGCTTAAAGGAAACACACTCACATTAAAGCTATCATTTCTTAAAATATGAGTTTTTCCAACTTTGAATACATTTCTTTTTTCTGATGAACACAAAAAAAAGATATTTGGATGAATTATTCCAACAGTAAGAGTTGTTGGACCCCATTTACTACTATAGTAAAAAAATACTGTATATTTTTGTTCTGTTGAACACAAAATTAGATGTTTTGAAGAATGTATAGGAGACCAAATAGTTCTGGGATTCTTTTCACAACAATTTCTTACTATGGTAATCAATGGGTCCAAGAACTGCTTAGTTTAGCATTTATCTCATTTCCTTCTCTGAGTTTACAGGAAGCAAAAGACTTTATGCAGGTTTGGATCAACTAAATTTATCACATAAGATTCTTTCTTAAATGGTGGGGTTTTACATTTGCTTAAAATCTAAAGCAAATTAGACTCATGTAAAATTTTTAAATGTTACGTGAGGGAAAACGCATTTAGATTTTTTTTTATGTTATTTTATGCCAACATTTTTGAGACAGTTTTTGGAGGAAAGCTATATCCAAATACATGGGATTGGCTAAAGAACCAGCAACCGCCTTATGTCATTGTTATTCTGCATGGGCAAACTGTACTATTCTCTAAAAGAAAAAGTAAAATTTAGTTTTGTACTGGTCTGCTAATTACAGATGACTGATCGAGGTAGGTCACACACATCAATAAGCAATTTATGCTCATGTTCAAATCCCAAATTTGAAATATGAAGATAAATATAACACATTACACTATCTTGAGTAACTAAATAGAAATAATAGAAACAGAAATTAATCATCTATACGTCGGCACTGGAATGGCAGGTCTAGAAATGCCCCTGGATATAAATTGCATTGAGTAAAATAAGTGCATGTCCCAAATTTGATAGAACGCCTCAACTACCAAAAGAGACGGGAGGTGCAAAAGAACCAATACCAAATGTTCAGAGATCCAGTGAGATGGCTGGAGATGAGACACCTCATTCCCATGAGTCATCAGAGCATGAGTATGCTATTACATTCCTCTGGTCACATGACTCATGAGCGGCTGGGTAGAAAATCATCTGTTGAGTTCTCTGTAGGGAGTCATCAAAATAGCAGCTGGATGCTTCAGCTTTTAAAAAACAAGGGGATGGAAATCTCATCATAAACTGATGATAAAATTGTGTGACAAGATAATGATGATAAAATGACTTGAATAGAACAGAGGACATATTTTGGGTAACTGTGAAATAGCTATAAAGCTGCTCAGCAAGTAAAATAAATGATTTATTCCTGAAGGCACATATAAACGCTTTGGTTAAACTGAAATCTAATTACTCAATCAAATGGACAGCTCTTTGAGAGTGAGCATGTACCAGAATGCTAATGTAATGTAATATAGTGAGCATGTACTTTTAAGGCCATGCCTTAAAGTATGTCAAGAAACACACTATTTTATTAAATAAAAATAAATTGAATATTGTAATTTAACTTAAGAACAGACCCGACTTAACCTAAGCGTTGTCTGCGGAACCAGGTCCTAATCGATTAATTAAATTTAGAAGCCCCTACGTATAAAAAGAAAAGACAGTAATGAGCTCTGCATCCTCTTACTTTTGTTATTTTGCTGGAAGGAAATTAAATCCTGCCTTTTTAAATGATTTATGCTTAGTTTTGTATTGTTTTGTGGGAATCAACTGTATTGTGATTCACTAAACACTGAAAGAAGGACCTGCTGTTTCTACCGGTTGTAACTGTGTCAGTGTTCAGAAAAGATTTCAGGAAGTTCAAACCAAGACAGAAAATTACGAACATCTACACTACAGAACACAGAGGTAGCTCCAATACCTCTTCCTGTGTCATTCAAGACTTGAACTCTTCATATCTTTATAAAATAGTCGTAATCAGAAGCTACCCATTTCGATAATCTGACAAAATAAAAATATCCGATTTCTGGGTAATGTACATCTTAAATAATCATATTACTTAAATAATTTCCAAGATTTTCAACTCACTGCTTTCAGAATTATTTAATATACTGGCTATAGAATCTAGATGGTTTTATTGAAAACACAACCCACTCTGCGTCTGCGATATTTAATTTTCATAAATATTTTACAATCTTTGCAGATTTTCCCAGAAGTTTGGACCACATCACGTTGTTTTTGTTGTTGGCGCTGAAACTCATTAAAGACCCATTCAACAAATTGTTTATTCATGAAAATGAATATATTATACAATAAAAGATTAACTTAAATTTAAGGTTTTTAATTTCAGTTTCCATGAACAAGAAAGGTTTGAAGAATAAAGAAATTTGCAATATACAACTTGTAAAACTTTTATAAATGCCCTTTATTGCATTTGTTTCTAGTATTTGCAATGATTTTTTATTCAACCATTTATCTATTTATTTTATTATTATTATTTATTTATTTATATTTTCCTAATCCTTTCTTTAATTTCATTGTAACTCTTCTTATTTCTATATTTGTATGTTCTTGAAATCAGCAATAAAATAAAAGAATTCATAAATGTTTTTTTGCCTTTTTAGAATGCATGTGATTCACATGATAAGACATATTTTCATATCATTGATGCACACATAGATTCGGCCATCGGTCTCTGAGACTAACACAAGCGTACACGCACTGAAAAACAACGGTAAATCCTCCATTCAGATTCCCATTATAAAACTCTGGGTGTCATATTACTACACCAGGCACATCTAATTCTATGTCCAGTAAAACCTGTATATGAACAGTTAATGGACATTAAATGAGTCTGTGTTTGCTGACATACATGTTGTAATGTTGGGAATACCATACAATGAGGCCAAAGATGAGGAAAATCAATAAAGGCTTACATCCAGCTGAGCACATGAATCAAACGATGACAGGCTTACTATGAGCCAGCTGTCAGCCAATGCAATGAACTACGGTACATAAGAAATGTATACAGAAGTGAGCAGAAAGGTAGGACATGGTCATTAAACATAATCACTACTCTATAATCTCTTTTATATTGACTTACCGACAAACATAAATGCAAACTGAACACATTTAACAATTACTGACAATATTTTGTTTTAATATTACTATGTGTTGCATGATTATATGCTTAGTACAGTTATTTTGCCAGTTAAGAAAGTGAGAGTGTGCTATGCAGGTTTCTGTAAACTTTTCTTCACCACTTTTATGGACTGTTAGCTTTTTTTAACTGATTTATTGTGTTTAAATTCTCTTACCCCAGGCTGAGCCTGCATGGGACTTGTGTATAAGCACACCCGGGGGAGAGTCTCCAGAGAAACCGGATTTTTCCCTTGCAGCATCAGTTAGTTATCTGATGTTACTCGTATCACTACAACCTAACCTGTTTGAGCACTTTTTTTCATAGGTGTACAGAAAATATGTGCTTTATCACATCCTAGCTGACAGTTATCAGCTGATATTGTTTCCCTAAGACAGCTTAGCCAATCATAACAGAGGTCATCTTCACATAGGTCTTGAAAATGTTTTTCATGTCATTTATATCACTTCTTTTAAATGTCTCTGACAAATTGGTTAATTTATCAGGTCAAACTATTGCTGAGAATTTTCTTGATAAAACTAAAGTTGCTCAAAGACAGTTTCAAAGATGTGGTTTGAAACTTCCTTGGTAATTTTCGCCATAATTCAGCTTTAGATGCTTCAAATTTGTAGTTCATTGTATATACACATACTTAATGAAGCTGAGGTGTAGAGTTATAAAAAATCTTTTCACATAAAAACAGTTTAAATGTTTAATTTTGATGGTCAAATATTAGTTTTAAGAGATTACGTTTTCAACCCAAGTGTGACTTTAATTCCATGATTACATCACCTGATTTCATATTAACATCATCAAAATAATTTTTAATTGTTCAAATAAAGAGTAAAACCAAAGAACATTTTCAAATTCTCTAAGTACACAAGGTTTGTAAGGCAGAAAGTCTAGAGCAAGGGGGTCACATCTTGAATACCCAGGATACTTCCAGAGGGAGAAATCTTGTCAAATGCAAAAACACCAATTAAAGTGACAGAAAGCAAAGCGGGATATAATGAGAGACTTTTGGACTCCAAGATGAAAAAATTTTTGAATCCTAAGAGATAAAGCTTACTAGCTACTAAGCAATGCTAAGCGCACAAAATAACACACTGACATATGCAAGAAGGGTCAAATAAAAAAGGATAATTAAGTTAATGGTTGTGCCAAATGTGGAACTATTAGGTGTTGATAAGCTGACAATTCATAAAAAATCTGCATCTTCAAAATTTATCATTCAGAAATGGCCCACCAGATGGAAAACTGCACCAAACTAGGGAATCTACATCTTTAGTTGATCTAAACCAAAAAAATAATGTTGATATCAGTGATATATACTGTGTGCACAATTATTAGGCAAGTTCTATTTTTGAATATTAATTTTTATTGTTGTACAATTACAGTGCCGTTGGTTAATAAAATTTTTGTTTTTTTAACATTTAGTAAAGCAGAAGTTTTTACTTTCGTAAGAGAATATCTATATGTACACCATTATAAGGCAGCTGTCGCACTACTTTATTTTCACCAGTTGAAGTGAGAATAATAAACAAACTCAAAAGTTCCCAATGAGGTTTAAGTCAGGTGAAGAAGGTGGCCATGTCAATCGTTTTTCATCCTTAAAGGCCATGCAATGCAGTACTTGGAGTCAATTTTCAACACGAAAAGGTCCAACTAGCTCATCTTTAATAAAACCTGCCACACCAGTACCCCACCTCCTTCATTAGTCCATAAAATCTTCAGATATTTCAAGAGGGCTGAAATACTTTTCACAATTTTAGACTTTTCAGTCTCAAAGCTCTCCTTTTTTATCTTCCTATGTTTTTTATTACTGAATTATAAATGATATGGTAACATTATGTTAATAGTCAATTTTTACCATCTGAACTATACTTCCACAACACAGCACAGATCAGACAGGGCTTCAGTGATAAGCTGGAGGACAACATGACCTTCTTCATCATTGACAGGAATGTGGCCATAGTCAGCAGGAGTCCTGGAAAAGCAGTGATCATGAGTGATGTAAGAGGAGACTAAGAGTGAACTTGCGTGAAGGTGACAATATACATACAGAATCAGCATGAAAGAGACTGATTCAGCAGTTTCACTCACATGTGAAATGATGCTTTTGGAAAACTGACTTCTAACTTTCAGCTGGTTCTCACATTATATGAATTATAGATCAAAGCATTATTGCAAATGCTATCTAAAACACATAATGCATACAGCATTAGCCACACAGAGCAGTATAATTCCGAATTAAAGCAATGCAGGTGAAACACAATAAGGGTGGACGGTTCTGAAGCTCACTTCCTCTACCAAACCACAATCATGGGAGTCTATACTGTATCTGCTGTATGTTCTGGCCTTCCAAACTTACATAGATTTTTTTTATCTCTTACAACATAACTTTAGTTTTACTTGAACTTGTCACTTATATCATAAAACATACATTTGATTAAAAATAAAATGTTGTCAGTCTAATAATTGTGACACAAATTGTAAGAATTTACTTATGAAAAAAAGCTGATAAAAGATGTTTTTTCCCACCTGACGCAATATCATTTTTTATCCTTTTTGAAGCTGTCAGCATCTGTTTTACATTATAATCCTATGGAGAAAACCATGTTTTTAAATAAGAACCTTAACAAATTTTTTAAACAGCACTGCCAGCATCTTTTTCTGCAGCTCTTTTCAAATTGGGAAAAGTTAAACTTTTTGGAAAAACGGCCTACGTCAAACTCCTTTCGGACAGCTGACAAATGATGAGCAGAACATGTCCTTTTCATTTCAACAAGAAAAACGTGTGATTGGTCATGAAGGAACGAGTTACAAATCATAAAATGGCGAACGAAACAACTGTGGGAGATGTGTCACTTTCATTTCCAGAGAGTATTTAGTAATGTGGTTTGTACATATGTGATTGGTAGTTTCAAAGAAGCTTCCGTTCATTCATTTTAATACATATCTGTCATGCATGTCTGAATTTAATTTCTTTTCATGCAAAAATGCTGGCATCTTATTTTACTATAAAATGTTTGACCTCTTTTCTAAAAAAAAGATGAAGTTAAATGAATATACATTTAAAAATCCATGCGTTTGTGCGCTTTACCCCTTAGTCAGCCAGCCACCATTTAGAATCAAAACAAGGCAGTGAGAGAGCAGTCGGGCAACGTTGACTATAGCGCATTGTCGCATACGAAGATGCAATCGCAATACCATAAAACATAAAAAAATGAACGTCATTATAATATACAACAGCATGAACACCTTCTGCTTTGGTATACACAAAAACTAAAGGTGAGGATTTTAAGATGTGTAAAGTAAAATGAAGATGTTATGGAAAGTGCTTGAAAAAAACAAAAATGTTTTGAAATGGAAAATAGCCTCTATGGCCTCCTTTACTCTCAATGACTTACATTCATACAAAAACTGCATAAAGCTTGACCTGTAAATACTGTGAATATACAGTATATTTGTTCCTAATGGGATTGAAAAATTCGATATCAAACAGTAAACTAGGCATGAGAATGTATCTCAGTCAGAAAATTTTCAAGCAAATCAGATCATTGTTCATACTTATGTACTCCATGCATTTCTAATGTCAAATCTCTATGGTTACAATACTTGTCAAGCCCATAAACCACACATACATTAATCATTCAATGCAGTTATTCATAATATAGCAAAGACTTACTAACTCAAAGTGATTTTTCATTCTTTTTAAGATGGTTCCTTAGAATCGCACAATTGCAGTAAAGAATAAATCACACCATCTATGATCTTCTAACCTTTGCTACTAACCCAGATTTTGAACCACTAACCAACACCACTGCAGGATGAACTCAGTTTGAATACCACACACCACAGGTAATTCACTCAACAGACATTAAATCAATCCAGACAAGATAAACCATCTTGACAAATTAGACATGATAAAGACTAAATAGGTTTCTAAACTGAGAAATGTGAACAGCACGGTGGGTGTGAAGCTGAAACTACAATCTAATGACTCGCTTTATAGGAATGAAATACGGTTAAAACAAGAAGAGGTGAAAACTGATGGGGCTTTTTTTTTATTCTGACATGTTAAATGGTCAACGATAATACCCAGACATACAGGGATAATTAAACTTAAGATTTAAATTTTTGTAATCGTTTACCTACGCCCACGTCATTTCAAACCTATATGATATTCTTTCATCTGTGAAACACAAAAGATGTTATGCAGTGGCACAATGTTAGGAACTGACAGCTTTAAAATTGCTTCTCTTGTATACCACAGAAGAATAAAAGTCATGAGTTTGATACAACATGAGGGTGAGCAGCAAAGATTTTACTTTTGGGTCGACTTTTTACTTATGCATTAAGGGTTAATTTTATGCTCATAAAATTAAAAATAAACTATTTATAGTTAAATAACACATTTTGCTCTTTACACACTATGAAATGCACTTCAGGTATTGATCCAGAGAGTCCGATCCAATATAAAGCACATGCTATTTTCTAACATTACCTTCATAATTATATATTATGCTTCATGCATTTTAAAAAGTCCTCATGCATTCTGAAAAAAAATATGATATTATTTCTTATAAACACAAGGATTGAAAAGCTGCCTCACTCATACATTAAAACTACATTACAATGTTTACATGCAGCTTTGGGGTTCTAAGCTTAATAATGGGAAATAGTCCTGCATGTGATCACACATCTAAAAGGTATATTCACGCATTTCATCCAGTTATTCATCAGCAACCGTGTCTCTGATATTCACACAAACATCTATGTTACTTTCAGAATATTCAGTCAACTTTTAGACAAGCATGCCTCTTCATTAAGACACCTAAAGCAACACACAGCAAACATCAGCCACACAGACCTTCATCTTCTGATGAGCTTTGTGGAGGGAGAGCTCGGACTGAGGAGAGGAAATACTCTTTACCCAAACGTGGATGCGCTGTAATGTAATGGGAATACTAAATCTTGTGTGCGCCATGTAAAGCTAGGGTGAATTCTGGCATACTTCTTGGCCATAAATAAAGCCAAAAGGAAGCTGCCCTATAAGGACGACACTTTAAATGGCGCTCCAGATGAAAACAGTATGAAGGTCATCTAATAAGCACATATCTTTCTCTTATAATTCTAAAGACAAGATTGATCATGAGGAAAATGAAGATCACAGGATTTTTATAATAATCTTGAACAACACCAAATACATTAGTTTCCTATCACAAATGCAATTTTATGTAATTCCCGGTTTCATTTTATTCTATTCATCGACATTATTCTTTTCTATTGCATTATCTGTCTATATCTTTGTTTTTTCAACCTTACTGATTATTCATTACATAATCTTCATTTACACCACGTCTATTCTGTTCTACTCTGTTCAGATCTGCCCTATTCTGTTCTGTTTTGCTATATTTCATTCTGTTCTGTTCTGTTCTATTCTATTCTGTTCTATTCTATTCTGTTCTGTTCTTTTCTGTTCGGTTCTGCTCTTTTCAGTTGTGTTGTGCTATATTTTATTCTGTTCTGTTCTGCTCTATTCTATTCTATTCTGTTGTGTTGTGTTCTATTCTATTGTAATCTATTCTATTCTATTCTGTTCGTGTTTGTGTTGAGTGCTGTTCTATTCTATTCTATTCTATTCTAATCTATTCTGTTCTATTCTATTCTATTCTATTCTGTTCTGTTCTGTTCTGTTCTATTCTATTCTATTCTATTCTATTCTATTCTATTCTATTCTGCTCTGTTCAATTCAATTGTATTTTATTCTATTCTATACTGTTCTATTCTGCTCTGCATGGCTCTATTCTGTTCTACTATATTTTATTATTTTCCATTCTATTCGATTCTATTCTATAATCTTGTGTTCAATTCTATTTTGTTCTATTCTATTCAGTGTATCCTATGGTTTGACCCATGCTGTAAGCGTGTAATTGCATGTAGAGAGTGTGTGTGTGTGTGTGTGCGTATGTCAGTGTGTGTGTGTGTCAGTGTGTGTGTGTGTGTCTGTCTGTGCGTGTGTCAGTGTGTGTGTGTGTGTGTGTGTGTGCCAGTGTGTGTGTGTGCGTGTGCGTGTGTCAGTGTGTGCGTGCGTGTGTGCGCGTGCATGTGTGTGTGCGCGTGTCTGTCTGTCTGTGTGTGTGCGCGCGTGTCTGTCTGTCTGTGTGTGTGTGTGTGTGTGTGTGTGTGTGTGAGTAAGTGTGTGTGTGTGTGAGTAAGTGTGTGTGTGTGTGTGTGTGTCAGTGTGTGTGTGCGCGTGTCAGTGTGTGTGTGTGTGTGTGTGTGTGTGTGTGTGTATGTGTCAGTGTGTGTGTGTATGTCAGTGTTTGTGTGTGTGTGTGTGTGTGTCTGTGTCAGTGTGTGTGTGTGTGTGTGTGTGTGTGTGTGTGTGTGTGCGTGCATGTGTCAGTGTGTGTGTGTGTATGTATGTGTCAGTGTGTGTGTGTGTGTGTGTGTATGTATGTGTCAGTGTGTGTGTATGTCAGTGTGTGTGTATGTCAGTGTGTGTGTATGTCAGTGTGTGTGTGTGTGTGCGTGCATGTGTCAGTGTGTGTGTGTGTATGTATGTGTCAGTGTGTGTGTGTGTATGTATGTGTCAGTGTGTGTGTATGTCAGTGTGTGTGTGTGTGTGTGTGTGTGTGTGTACCTTGAGCTATAGCCATGGACTCAAACCTGTGTAGTTCTCTGAGCAGACAGGTGCGTTCAGTGGGGTGAAGGCTGTAGATGAACTCTCGGGCTCCCTGTGGAGAGTTCAGCGGCTCCATCGGCTCATTGTGTGGATGAGTCCCCAGAGCACAGCCGTGACCCCGCGGCACCGTCACACTGACGCGCCGCAGCAACGCGACGCTCGGCCGCAGCGCGCCGCGCAAACAGGGCAGCATGTCCCGACGGATACCTGCGAACGCTTCAAGCCCGTGACGACACAACATTAGTGACGTCACATGCGAACACAACACTTGACGTAAAGACGGCTCAGCTCACCTCGGCGAGATGTTTGTCTGTGAGGAGATGAAAGCTCAGTCTGAGGTGTTCAAACGGCCATTATTCATCAAACTCGAGCAGACATTTCTCTCCTGTCGTGTCCGGTGGGTGTACAGTGACTCCAGTGCGCGCGCCTCCCTATAAAACTACAGTGTGTGCGTGACGACACACAGCTCTGACGTCACTGTTCTGTCAGCACGCGCCGCTTTCAACGATCTCCTTTAATACATGGAGCGTTACAGTCAAGCCACGCCCCTTCGTGTGACGTCAGTGTAGTTCTTTTTCGAGCAGTGCCTTTTAAGGGCGGGGTGTTTTTGGCCAACCGAACTACATTTCCCGTGTGGTGTGACGTCATCATAACCGACTTGCGTTGACGTGGACGGTGTTTAATTTGGTTTTGTGTTGAAATTATTATTTTTTTTTTTAATTTATAATTTTTAATAAACAAATCCCGTCACGCAAGCGTAATGATCGGTGTTAATGGGTCCATCTAGCGGTGTTTAGTTCAGTAAAATATGGAGATTTAAATCCACCAATGGTTGTCACTACAGTACACTTTTAAATGTGACTATATTGTTAAATGTATATTCTAGTATATATATAAAAGATTGTGATTAAAAACAATAAAAATGAACGTTATGAGCAAAACAAGAGAGTGATGAATATAAAATAAAATCTGCTTATTTGGAATATTTACATATTCACCCAAGAATAAACAAACGTCAGATTATTAACTTTTAATGTCTCAAAGTGAAAAACAATTAAATGATTTAAATAAAAAATCCACTTCTGATATATCAGACACAGCTGCCCCATTATTAATATAAAAGTGTTATTTAGTTTTTTCACTGGAGTAATAATATTTCTTTAAGTATTTAATCACAGAGGAATTAAAATAATATATTTAAGAGATGATTAAATAATAAACAGTGCTGGGGTCAGGGGTCAGGGGTGCAGTTGCGTCTCCAGGCCTGCAGGTGTCAGCAGTGACTCGTGACCTCCAGAACTCATCTGTGGTGACGCAGTGAAGGTGACTCTCTGAAACATGGCGACGGCCTTCCTCAGCCACCAGCAGAAGGTTCTGCGGCTCTACAAGAAGTCTCTGAGACATCTGGAGTCATGGTGCATCTTCAGGTAACGTCACACTCTCGCCATTACCTGCAGATGGGTTTACTTTATTTAAAGACGAATCAGCAGATCGTGCTAACATCTCTGCTTCGTGTGGGTGGATTGACTTGAATTACACTCCAGTTTTTCACTATTTTACATTTATTATATTTATTTATTTATTTATTTTATTATTTTATTTATTTATTTATTTTATTTATTTATTTTATTTATTTATTTTATTATTTATTTATTATATTTATTTATTTATTTATTTATTTATTTATTTAATTATTGTATTTATTTATTTTATTTATTTATTTATTTTATTATTTTATTTATTTATTTATTCTTTAATGTTGTGTTATTGTTACTTTGTTTAGATTGATTTGTTTCAGTTATAATAAAATTATTTCATCTTACCTATTTTAAATCTAGTAGACATATTTGAAATTATTATAAATATATATTTAAAATAAATATCACCTGTACTTTATTTAATTATTTTGATAATTATTATTTTTTATTTTAAATTATTATAAAACACATAATTAAAAAATGAAATACTTAAAGAGGAAGTTCACCCAAAGTAACAATTCTGTCATTATTTACTCCAGTTTTTCACTATTTTACAGTTTAACTTTATTTATTTATTTTATTTATTTATTCTTTAACTGTGTTATTGTTACTTTGTTTGGATTGATTTATTTCAGTCATAATAAAATTAATTTCATCTTACCCATTATAAATCTAGTAGACATATTTGAAATTATTATAAATATATAATTAAAATAAATGTCACCTTTATTTAATTATGGTGACTTTTATTTTGATAATTATTATTTTTTATTTTAAAGAATTATAAAATATATAATTAAAACAAATAAAAATACTTAAAGAGGAAGTTCACCCAAAATAAAAATTCTGTCATTATTTACTCCAGTTTTTCACTATTTTACAGTTTAACTTTATTTATTTATTCTTTAATCATGTGTTATTGTTACTTTGTTTAGATTGATTTGTTACAGTCATAATAAAATGTATGTACATTACCAGTGATCTTACCCATTATAAATCTAGAAGACATATTTGAAATTATTATTATAAGAAATATCATTAAAATCAATAAATGCTCAGGGAGAGTTCACCCAAAATAAAAATTCTGTCATTATTTACTCACTTCAGATTGTTGAACACTAAGAAATTAAGAAGAATGTCTATAACCAAGCAGTTATTGGACCCCATTGGCCACAATAGTTGGATAGATTACTAATATTTTGTTGTTTTGAAACCAAACAGAGATATTTTTAAGAATGTAGGAAAAGAACAAGTTCTTCTTGGTATTTATTGATTTTATTAATTTGGTTATATTAATTTTACTTCTAATATCATTTTTCCCAGTATGGTCTTCAACAGGGTCGAAGTGCATCCGTCCGTAAAGAATATGTCTCTGTATTCAATCAGACAAAGAACTTCATACAGATTCTGTAAATCGTCATTCAATTTTAATTTTTGTGTGAACTGTATTAAATAATAACACATTGATTAAGAAATACACATACAAATAGTAAAATAAATGTTAATATGACACTTGTAATAAATGATATATGTGTAGTTTAGTGTGTAATATCTCATTTTGTTCTAATGTCTGGCTTTGTCTTGTTTTTCAGGGATAAATACCGTTTCTATGCGTGTTTGCTGCGAGCACGCTTTGATGAGAACAAAGATGAGAAAGACATGATAAAGGCCACCCTGATGCTGAAGGCGGGTGAGGAAGAGTTCTGGGCCAACCAGCATCCACAACCCTACCTGTTCCCTGACTCTCCTGGAGGAACATCCTACGAGAGATATGAGTGCTACAAAGTAAGTGGGAAAATACTGCCGTACAATAATATTAACAATGATGTGTTGACTGTTTATTGGTCATTTCAAAATGTTTAAATGTATTGTATAGTCCTTTTGTCTGTTCACATTATCAGTTTTAATGTCATGCTTTATATCTCAAAATTATTTCTGCATCTCTAGGTTCCTGAATGGTGTCTTGATCACTGGCATCCCTCAGAGAAAGCCATGTACCCTGATTACTTTGCTAAGAGAGAGCAGTGGAAGAAGCTGAGAGCTCAGAGCTGGGATAGAGAGGTATGATCCGTCCATTATAGAACTGATCAGTTTGACTTTGTGAAATGCATGATGTCAAGTCAAATTTATTTATAGGGCGCTTTCTACATTTTCCAATGTTTCAAAGCAGCTGCACCTGATATATGTTTAGAGATATATATTTAATAAAATGGTATCAAGGCAGGGAACACAGCACACACAGAAACACAAACAGACAGTTGACAGACACAAGAAAACAGAGGAGAAACACAAGCAATATATTCTGTAAACAGTCATATATATGGGGTACTAATGCTGCTACAAAGATTTTCTGAAAATAATGAGGCACTTATCCTAAATCAATGCTGACATTAAAGCAAAAGTAAAACATTTGACCATGCAAGTGTTGATGAGGGAAACAATTACCATTGAACTGTAAGCAACGTTTTCTGTTATGCTAGCCTTTAATATTAAACTGCATTTAATATTCCATTCTCGCAGTGTAACCAGAATATAGAAGTTTTCGAGTAGAAAGATTTTTCAAATGTTGACATCACTCCATTTCGTTGTGTAGGTTCAGCAGCTGCAGGCTGAAACCCCTGCTGATGGTCCTACATCAGAAGCCCTGCCACCTGCCCGCAAGGAGGGTGATCTCCCACCCCTGTGGTGGCAGTTTGTCACCCGCCCTAGAGAGCGGCCCATGTAAAGCCTAACACATCAGACCTAATCTCTGAAATGTTTGGCATATGTACACTTGAGTTCTATGAGTTTAGCCCTTATGAATAATAAAATATTATGTGAATTACAACATTTTCATGTGGGTTTTACTAAACTTTTTTTTTTGATGCGCATAGAGGGTGTGCATTGATGTCATTTGCCCCTTGAGTGGCAAATCATTTAGAGTCAGAAACATTTGATACCGCTGCATTTTTATGTAGATTTCATGATTGACCCAGGAGAAGTCATTCATTTCTTTGTCATTCTTAAAGCAATTTAAAAAGCAGATTGAAGACGAAACGCCAACATAAAACAAAGACTGCAGATCATTCAATAACTAGATTTTATGCAGCAGTAGTTATACAAGAAATACATACAGAAAGTAACCTCTTACATACTGCAAATTGTTGAAATCAACTCAGTACAAACTACTCTAAGATATTGTGAACAAAAAACAAAGCAAACTTTTACTAAATATCAGCCTTTCAAAAAAGAACATTTTTGCTAGCACAAAAACAGAGAACACAGCTTTAAAAATATCTTAAAATGCGCTGAAATTAAATACAGGCTGTTTAGAATAAAAGATTTTTACATAGAGGATTTAAAACAGTTTAGGAAAGAGCGAGAGTACATACAAGATTATAGCATCATATGCAGGTAAAGCATCCGCTGGTTGGTTACGAATTTCACAAATTTACACATCTGTACTGAGACAACATTACTAGGCTGGTCCGCTGAGAGGAAATAAATCTGATCGCTCTCATAACATTACTGTAAATTTGTATTTGACAACCAGGTTTCACACAGTAGGACTACATTGCAGTTGGATACTGTACACCTATATAATGATATGGACACATTGAGATTTAAGTACATTGTGCTTCCCCCTAAACAACTTGTCTAAAATATAAGATTGTTTTGCCCTAAATGGACCCGCTGGCCTCAACTGGTTTCGAATGAATTAACCATAAATTTGTACAGAATGGATGGATTTTTACAAACATTATGACACAAACAGGATAGAGAGCTGCAGAAGATAAACCGATGGAGTGACTGAAGGTGATGTTACACACTGGTCGGAAAAAACGAAATACACAGTATAGCCGCCAAACAGTGGAACATATGAAATGATCTCGGACTTACACCTCTTCCAAAAGCCACCACTGATGTGCCAGAAGCGATAGACATGTTAAAGCATTCCCACTTGTTGGATATAGATGGAACAATAAGACATGCTTCTAAACATGTCAAGGTTGACTGTATATTACATATCCTTCAAGCTTGTACTAATACCATGCTTGAAAGCATTTGGGTACCGCTCCAACTCTTAACAGCCATCTGTGTACTTACCAAGTATTGATAGTATACCGTTTACTATTCTAGTACTGCTATACACTGCTTACATCAGCATTCAACTGCCCTAAGAACTTGAGAGAAGAAAAGCTGTCCTAACAACTGCCAAGAAGTGTGTGTGCTTCTGCTGACTAAGTTCGTATTAACACAATATACAACGTTTTTCAAAGCTTATCTGGTACATGACTAAAGCAGAGAGTACTGATAAATAAATAAAATCTGTGGGTTCCTTCTTACCTCTGTCAATATTTACATGTTCATACAAACAGATAAAAGTACTTTTGTCTGATAATGCTTAAAGTATATTCGAGGTGGGAATTAATATAACATAACATAACATTAGTGTTTTAACTAAGAAAGGAACTAAACATAGTTTTTGTAGATTAAGTTAATATCTAAGTCAAGTTATTGAGGTACATGCTTGTGTTATACATTTAAAGAATATTAATGTTTACACTATTGCGAAACGTAAGAGCGATGGGATAATCGAACATAAAACCCACAGTCTTGGGACGTTATTCCACATCCAAGAAGTCCCACTTCCTTCTGTGGCTTGTCACCAATAAAACTGTATCAACACATCCCGAGCCCCCCTCTTAAGGCTTATTAACAGTCTTTGTACAGTATTAATACATGTAATCTAATGCTCTATCACGCGATCCGTGGTGCTGAGCGATCATTGCTCATGGTCTTCTTTAGCCTCACTCCTCTACGGATTGCCAGAAGCATGGTGTCGCTCTGCGGGTCTTCAAAATCGAAGTCGTCCGGGTCTTCCTCAAGTCCACCCGAACCTCCGGGTGAACCTTGTGGCACAGGTTGCAGAGGAGGGTTAGTGGAGGCCTGCCCACTCCAGGAAGCCACGGGCAGGATTCCCACACGCTCTCCGTCTTCTCCCAGGTTGGGTGAGTCAGGGCTGGCCGGCTCCTCTCCATCTTCCCCGCATCCCCCTAGCTGGCATTGAAACGGCCCTGGAAAACCGGGCACAGTTGGCGTCTTTACTGGGATGACTGGTGTTTTGATGGGAATTGGACCAGTGCCCATGTTGGCTCTACGGCCGGAGGGTTTGGTAGAGGGCGTACGGCGGATAGTAGCCACACCGGGCGTAACAATGACAGGG
This sequence comes from Triplophysa yarkandensis, assembly GCA_033220385.1. Classification (NCBI taxonomy): domain Eukaryota; kingdom Metazoa; phylum Chordata; class Actinopteri; order Cypriniformes; family Nemacheilidae; genus Triplophysa; species Triplophysa yarkandensis. The sequence continues at coordinate 15,441,181 of CM065668.1, forward strand.
CCGGTTGTGCAAGGGAGGCCGGCCGTGGAAGCTGGACGTTTGGCCTGAAACATCTTGCGGTACGACTGGCTGATGTCGCTGTTGCGTGGAATAGTTGAAGACTTGTCAAAATCCTGCTGATCCCCCTCTGGTTCTCCACTCACAGAAAAATAGTCATAGTCTGACACTGAAAAAAAAACAAATAATATAGTATGGTCATGACCTCAAGAAACTACACTTTTGTTTAAAACTAGCTTTGATGTTTTTAAAGACCTGAAGAAATGGTTTGATAAATGGAAATCTAGAAGCTTCTTTAAAACACTAAAAGGAATAAATAATTTTATTTATTGTCCTCATTAAAAGGGAAGTATCAGACTGTGTTCCTTTACTCTTAGTGCTTTAGACTGTTAAACATGTTAAATGGGATCCATTTGTCCAAGTATTTCTAAGCTCAGTACATTTAATACAGTATTTGTGTTGCTTGTAACAGAAAACTCCATTTAATGTAGGGTGACCATACGTGCCACCCTGATGTCAAAAGTACACCGTACTGTGGATCACATGTCCCAAAAATCCTCGTTTCTATGGTCCATTCAACATATTTGCATCAAAACATCTAGACTTGACAATAAACACCTTGTGAGGGGATAGTGTCCTCTGAACAGCAGGGCGTTGTTGTCTGCGTGCTGTACCCACTGGAACACTGCAGGGAGTCTCGACTGGAGCGCTGGGTGTCCAGCTGAAGGCCGCGTGTCAGAGCCAGGGTCAGCTCCTCGTGGACCTCCATATCATCCACCTACACAATCACAAGTGTTCGGATGTATCGGGGGTTTATAACTGGGCTTTTTAAAACTAAATGAAAATGTCATAATGTGAAATCTGACTTAAGAAGCTTTGGATATGCTAAATGTATGAATGTATCTGTGAGTCACTGACCTTTGGCAAGGCAGTCATGCTCCGGGCGCCCTGAGCATCCTCAGGCGTAGAACTGCCTATGATTGGCTGAGAGGACGGGATGGTCCCATTTGAGTTGTTGCTTGTGTCCACTCCTTCCTTCGGTTCCTTTTTTCTCCTCAATGTGTTGACCATAGGCTGATCATAAGGACCAGGTTTAGCCCAGTCCTGAAACCACAACAACTGTATCACTGGGGCTGTTTGTGCATGTCACTCCAGCACTGACCACAAGGTGGAGGCAGTGAATACATTTTCAATACCGAGAAAGATATTTTGAAGAATGTTGGTAACGGAACAGAGGCGGCACCTATTCACTTCTATTTTTTGGCTTCAAAAACAAAGAAAGGGAATTGGCACCCCGGTTGTTCGGAGGAAATGATGACACAAATGTTGAGTGAACTGTTACTTTAGGTGCTACTGCATTATGCAGTGTATGTTCTCTATTCTTTTTTTCTTAACGTTTACATTTGAACCTTTAAATAACGTTATTCTTTGCTTCTCTTTTACCAGTAAAATAATATACATTCATTTAAATGTTTTTAAACCTGATTGGCTTATATTGGCTAAAAATGGTAGAAAAAGCAAAGAACAATCAAAAAATGTCAATTAACTCCTAGTCTTCCAAGATGTTAACGGAAACCTGTCCTACAGCTCTTCTCCTATAGCCGGTGTCAATAATCCTAAACCATATCTCATTTGAAGTTGTGAAACATGAGATTTAACGTCACATCTCATATTTGAATACATGCAAACAAAACTACCAAAGCTTTGTATCTTGTACTAAATAAAGAACCCATTATTTCCTGCTGAATATCACTTGTTTTCTTATTTCAAATATATAAGTACATTTCCTGAATCTTTTAAAAGTGACACATGACACATCCACATAGTGCCAATGCATGTGTCGCTTATGATGGATGAGGGATAAACGGAAGAATAACAATGGTGTGGCAGTGAGGGAATGAATGGACAAACCTTCCAGCTGGGGACTTTGGAAGAGGGGATCATGCCTGGGCCCAGGGTGCAATAGTGTGGGTAATCGGGCAGGAGGGCAGAGCCCGGACGTGACCATGAACGCAGCGTTGAGGAAGAGGAGGATGAGGAGGAGGAAATGGAGGAGGCGGGGGGGAACAAAGGGTACGCCCCTCCCATACCCCCACCGCCCAGGTACGTCGACTCTCCTAGGCCGTAATGATCATAGCCATTTGATAACTGAGCACATGCAGGGAGTGAATGGGACATGGACATAAAAACACAAGAATGGATGAAATTAATGAATGAACACAGGATAAAGAAACATAGTGGCTTATAAACATAAATCAACAAAATAGATGCATGAATAACATTCAGAAAATACACCGCATATGTGCGTAATGTCTGGTAGCACATGCAAATTCCTGAACACGAGATTGGAATGGCATCATGGATGCCGAATTCAGTGGTGTTTAGGGAAACATAAGGGCCAATGGGGGTTCACCTTTTCTGAACAGGCGGCGGCTCCACCCGAGCCTATGGAAGTGGGAGAACTGCACTCGCTGACTGATTGACAGGTCTCAGAGGCATCCGAGGAGGCGGAGCTGGAGGTAGTCTGAGACATGCGTGGCGAACGGAGGACAGCACACGTAAGTTCAGAAATAGATAGAAAACACGAACAGATCGGGACCAAAAGCATACAACAACATGGCACCAGGTCAACAAGTTGGGACACACAAAGCGAGAAAAAGAGAGAGAGAGGCATATAAAGCAGGAGGTTAGAGGCTGTAAAATAAATCAAATAACATCGAAACCACAAAGAGAAAGTCTAAGAAGAGTTGATCTACAGGGCAAAAAAAAAACAGCTTCACCAGTTTCAATCAACAAGAGTCAAACTGAGCCGCAAGCTTTGACTATTGTAGTTTGTCAGATTCTTGGAGGGGTGAAAACTGACAAAACAACAGACAGCTGGATAGTTAAAGCGTGTGAAAGACGGGCAGCTGCCTAGCCCCAAACTCTTTCCAATCAAGCTGGGGTGCCACGGATGTTGGAAGCTCTGAGACCATGCTGGGGCCTAATTTAGGGGGCCGGTTGATGACATCACTAGCAAAGCATCGCAAACCTCAAATCCCTTCTCCGCTGAAGCCGGAGACAACTTTGCCAAGCGGAGTTGTGGCCAATGAATCGAATGTTTCGGTTAGGGTGAACTTAAAGCCGTCCCGCTGTTTTGAAACCATAGTTTCTTTAGGGAGTTCTGTCATGTTTCCTAAGGCACCTAAAAGACTGCCAAGATGGGGCAATGCTTTCCACGCTTTTAGGTCAATTTTAAGATATTTGGTATAGATCAGCCAACTTATTTCACCCTTGCAAAACAAACTGGTCTAGGATCAGTAAGGCAGGGGTCAGTGTCAAGACAAGTTGGTTTGTTTGTTTCCTCATTTTGTTTTTGTTATCTTTGTAGAGCAAGACATCTTAAAGAGAAGGTTTTAAGTTCGCCCAAAACTGAAATTAGTGTGATCCTTTACTCACGTCCAACCTGTATGACTTTCTTCTACACAACACGAAGGAAGATATTTTTAAGAATGTTTGGAACTGGCACCTATTTACTTGCATTGGTTTTGATTCTATAGAATAGTAGTGAATAGGTATAGTCGAAGTTTGATTGCCAGTTAACTTCAAAATATATTTTTCTGTCATACAGGTTTAAAATTAAAGGAAGGTAAGCAAATAATGACACAATTTTCATTTTTGGGTGAACTATTACGTTAAAAGTTTAGAGTGTTTCATTTTGCAACTCCAGTGACAGCAAACAGTGTTGTTTGAGCATCTGGATTTGTTTATCTGAGATACGGTTTATGGGTAATAATACAGGACTTTGTAAAATCCATTGGATTTTAAGTGATTTTGCTCTGAACGAAAGTGATGATCCAACACAGTATCAAAACTGTTTATCATGCCAACTTTTGGGGCATGATACCACAACCATCAAACCATCAAACTTGAATTTTGATGGTTTCTTGCAATGACTTGAGTTTTGGCTGCTGAGAGCAAATAAGCCTGTGTTATGATGTAGTCTGAGATGTATTTTGCAGATTTGTTTGTTTGTGTTTGACAGAAAATCAAACTGTATATGAGGTCACTATATTACCATTCATTTTTTACATATGTGAGTTGTTTTTGTAACTTTATTAATATACAAAATTTTCAATGTGACAGTAACATGAAAATTATTTTGTCATTTATTCAACCTCGTGTCATTTCAAACACCACGAAATATATTTTGTAGAATTCTGGTATGCAAACAACCACTAACTTCCATTGTGTGAACACACAACCACAGACATTTCTCAAAATATATTTAGGGTGAGGTTGCATAAATAATGACGAAATATTTTAGGGCTTTAAATTACCCAATAAGATATTGCTTATGACTGACATGGGAATGAACCGTTGAGTTGAGCAGCGTTCTCCGCTTTGGGCTTCCGTTATAATTTAACAAAGACTTAAGCTTTAGCTGACAATCTTTATAGGTAGCGTGCAGCCTTAAGCCATGAAACACAAAACCTTCAGCCTCTCAAACCACAAGACGATGACACTCTGGGCAACTTTAACATTAAGGGAACTTCGACAGATGTAGAGTTTCCTGTAATCTGGATTGACGTTAACAAACAGTACATTGGACAACGAGAACATTGCAGGATCATTTCTTTACGTCTCTTACCTGCGGGGCCGATTCGGAGGGCATTGGGGATGGAGATTTGGACTGGAAGGCGTCCTGGGAGATGAAGCCAGAGTCATGGGAGGAGATGCTGGAGAGACGTGCCGGGGCCTGCTGAGGCAGTGTTGAGCTGCGATAGCGATAGTGTGGGGAAGGGGAGTGAGAGTGCGACCCACTGGATCTGGAGTCACTACTGTTCACACTGTTCAGACTGCTGTTAGAGACAGAACCCAAGTGTAGCGGGCACAGGCAGGGGAGGGGACAAACAGAGAAGGGGGGAGACCAGGAACCATTAACACTCCACACAAACCCAATGCAGCAGGCAGACAAACAAAAACCAAACTAATTTCTAATTCAAAACCAAGAAGTGCAAACAAAACCAAAGTAAACAGAATTGCTACTTATTGGACAATCTTCATTAGTAAACAAGATTTTAACATTTTCTGAACAAAATGTGAATGGTGATGCAAAACTCATGCAGAAAATTGAGCAACAACATTTTAGGGTGGCGTGGGATTTTGATATATGCGGTGGGTTGTAATGTGGTTGCTAGGGTGGTTGCTATATTTATATTTAAGTACACATTCATAGTTCATACATCTTTATGATATACATGGTCGCTTCTTATATGAATAGTGCACCCAAAAAAAATCTTGTTAATTCAGTCGCATGTCATTCCAAACCTGTATGACTCTCTTTCTTCTGCGGAACACAAAAGAAAATATTTTGAAGAACAGTGGTAACACTGTCCTCCATTGACCTCAATTGTGTGGCCACAGAATCACAGAGACAAACAGTCATGAACGGATTTTAGAAGACATAAGAAAAAATATGTTTACGATACAATAGCAACGGTTTAAGTAATGCTTGTTTTTCGTTAAACTTATAACTAAAAATAATATACATTTTATGGCGTAAAGGAACGCACAGTATGAGGTTGTGCCATTTCATTCTGCACAATGATTCTTGAGCTTTTAAAGAAGAGCATCGGTTTATGACCGGAGGGGCTGAATTAAGGAGAGCTGTGGATCCAGAACAGTCCAATGATGTGATCCAAGATAATTACAACCTGACCTGATTGATATTTTTAACTACTTGCTCTAAAATCAGCACCCATGGCCAACGCTTCTCCTAAAGTGTGTGACTATCCGGCAGGTAGGGGGGGTGGTTGCCAAAGGGATGAGTACGATGGTGGAATACATCAACATGACAGATGACAAATGAGCAAAGGCCGTGCCAGCAAGCATATTATTGTCATGCTCAAAGCTCCTGCAGATGGGACAAGTGCACTACGGTCAGTAAACAACATTCATTTGTCACATTAAGCTCGGAATTCTGAGCTCTTGCCAATTGTGTTATGTAACAAATGTTTCAGACCGAAGTGTCAAATGTGGATCAGACACAACTATACAGGATGGATCCAAACAGCTGGACCCATTTTAGACTGGACACAAAATTTAACTGAATGTTCATATTCATACAGTAACTCGGGGAAATAAAAACCAGTAAAAAAAGAAAGATCTGAGTATAAATTTCCTTTGGAGGCACTTGGACGAAAGTGTTTTCAAACGTTTAACAGACACTTGAGCAATATCTGTTTACTAATAAAGCTAGAAATATATAAGGTGATGTAATGTAAATAGAACTGAATATAATTTGTGTGTGTGATTTCAGATTCATCAAATGAAATGATGTAATCATGATGAACATTTAGTAGAATGTGTACTTTACACTTTCGTTGGAATTAACCTATGAACAGTTGCTGACATTTGTCTCCGTCTGAACATTATAATTTAATATCTTAATAGGTCTATATAAAAACAGTCCATTATCCACTAATAAGACCGTCATTTGACTTTGGAATTGAGAGTGCTTTTGACAAATATTACAGGGGTTTATTGGGCTTTTACTAACAGATGCAGATAGACCAAAAACATATTTTATTTTATCATAAATTTATATAATAAATGTATAGTTGCAAAACCTTCGAAACTCTAGCAGCGTCTCATGCATATACACATTCTCAGAAAACCATTCAATATGTTTACAGCAAAATAGAATAGACTCTAGAACAAAAAACAGATCTTCACATGTCATGCAGGCTTTAGCATTCCAACACACAGACACACTTTGGTGTAACATATCGTGAACCCTCAATTTGTAATCCTACAATAAACCCTTTGGGTCATTCCATATTCATAAAAAGTTGTCTACATTTTACACAATTGTAGTGTACAGGTACCACTAGAGGGCCCAATAAAGAAGACTTCCGAGAGAGAAAAAACAAATGTACCGCTTCCTCTCTTTTTATTGCAATGGCACAATAAAAAAAAGTTTCTTTGATTTCTCCATTTTATGACTTACCTGCACATACTAGACTTCCTCGACATAGTGGTACTGGGAGAAGATGGAGGGGTTTGGTATGACCAGCTGTAGTCTGAACCTTTCAGATCATGTATGACCTATAGTGTACACACACAGATAAATTAAAATGTGTAAGTAACATATTTCAAAGCACTGTTAAAGGGTCTGCACTCATAGTTAGTAACATTTTACCAAAAATTCCCAGGACAAGCGGAAATGAGACACTGCTTCTAATATACTGCGTTCCAGTAACAGATGTCAATCTATGAGCTTGCCAGCCTCTGGGCATTCAGAACGCATTATGCATGCGATGCAAATAACCTGTCTGCTTTTCAACCATGTCATTCTGCCACAATACAAAGAGTGGTCTGTTCACAAAATCACACCTTTTATGACACGTGAGATGTTTGGTGGCAATGATGGGTTTTCACCCATGATAAAGAAAAAAATTGCATGCAAAAAACAAAATGTTACGATAAACATTTGATCTGCTTGATATGCTTAAACTGGAATGTTCCGCTGAAACAGTGTTGCCAAGTCCACAGTTCTCCCATCGAAATGGGCCGTCTGTAAACAAGCTGCCGATGTTTTTTTTTATCCAGCAAGTTAAAGGGAGGATTAATTATACACTAATAAATGTATAAATACACAGTATTTAATTATACATTTAAGTTCTGAGTAATACCACTTAACTGCTCGAACCTACTTTACACGTGGCTTAGTATGTATTTTTTACTTGCACATACACAACAGGGGTAAGGGTGTGGTTTACATGCATCATTTATGGTAAAAACATGTAACATGTCTGACAAGGGCACTTTAAAATAAAGTGTAAGAATAGCCATCATTCGTAGACCAAGTTATCTTTAAAAATATTGATTTATTATCATCACAATATTGTAATTTTCAATTAATAGCACAATTCTGTGTAAACCGTAATTGTAAAATATGTTGGGTGACGTTTTTTGAGCTTTGGTGTTTGGTGAGGACACTGGGCTAATTTTCACAGGCCATAGGGAGGGTTTTAACAGAGACCTGGCCACCCTACACCAAAATCAGTACATCATTGTTTTAATCTGCCAGTCCCCTGAAACCAAAACAGTCTAAAATATCACCTGACTAAGCTATGTACCAATTTTTGTGATTTTTACGCATTGAAAGACGTCATTACATGATGACAGGGAAATCCTACCCCGGGTTACGTGCCCTGCCCAAAGCCACAATGCTGATGACTCATAACCTGCTCAGTATCCTAACCACTAACAAGCTCAATACAGTATTTATTGTAGTGCATTCTTCAGATATCACATTTTGATAGAATTATAAATGTATGTCTCAGAGCTCGGCCAAACGTCCACAGACCTGCTCACTGGCTGGTGGCAATGTGTGGGGGTCCATGGTCAAAGCCTTCAGGTCATCAGCTATGGTCTGCAGGTGAATGATCTCTCCCAGCATAGACATTTCTTCATCCTGATCAAAGAAAGGACATTTGTAAGCAGTTGTCATGAACATAGAAATGCAAACAAAGCACATATGATGTTTATCATCACTCACAACCACAGGTTTGAGCATAGATACGAAGGCACAGAACCGCCCCCTCTCCTCGATCAGCGCCTTTCTGACCGCCTGCTTCTCCGTCTCCTCCAGCAGGATGTATTTATCGTTCACGTCCTGCATGGCGCTGTCCAGCTGAGGCTGAATATCTCCTCTCCCTGCGACACAGAGCAGAACAAATCTCAAAACACGTCTGGATTATGTCAGCCCTATCACCCAGTTTCAACCCTGACGTCAACAATTAGCAAGTCTCAACAAATAAAACATGGCACATATGCTCAGTTTTACATCATTGAAGAAAATTCAGAGTTTGAAGTTACAGGGTATATCCGAGGCATTATCATCCTGTGCCAAATGTGTGCTGTCTTATTTCACACTTCAAATACTTCAAGAAAGCTCCACCCAAGGTTCAAAGCCTGCAGACTCGTTGGCAGCGGCCCATGTGTCCGGTGCGTCCTGGGGACATGACCTTTGGGTGTCAGCTGTCCTGGACCCACAGCACTCACTGACCTTCAACACATAGTCTAAGATAAGCTGAAGGGGCTGGATAATGTCCAGAATAAGTTCACCCATCGTATTTTAGGATAGGGCCATAAAGTGCAGCTACGGCTAATGAGGACTCATCAATGTTCGAAGACGACTCCATTTCCAGAGTGATCCGCTTGAAAGAGATGCTACTTGATTGGGATGTCATAAAACCCGGCTTTATGGCTACATTTAAAAAATGGAAGACTAGAAAAGCTTGTGAATGACAGCGCTGGAAGCTTAAACGGACATATAAAAGAAATGTTTGATATATTTATTCATAATAATCCTTAGTAATCCTTAAAGTGCAATTAAAGTGAATCCAGTGAGCAAATTTTGACTTTATACTGCCTGTAAATCAAAGCGAATTAAACCCTTTTTTGTATTACTTTAAAGTGATAGTTCACCCAAAAATGAAATGTGTCATCGTTTACTCACCTTCTTGTCTTTTTAAATATTTATTACTTTCTTTCTTCTTCAGAACACAAAAGAAAATATTCTGAAGAATGTTGGGAAATGGCACCCAATCACCTGCACTAGTTCGTGTTCATGCAAGAGAATGTGTGTCACTGCTGTGCAAACTATTTTTTTAATACATCTTCATTTGTGTTTGGTGAATAAATGAAAGACAAATAGGTTTGAGACGTCAAGATGCTGATTTAATTATGAAATACTTTCTATTATATTATTTTTTGTTTGAACTAGCCCTTTAAACTCTAATTAATATATGTTCTTTAACAAAACCACAGACAAGCTAATTTCCTCTGTTTTACACCAATTTAACACCCTAAAGCAGAGACAACAAGCACAACTAGATTTGTGTGTCTGCCACAATGCCGGGGATGTCGTGGCTGCTTGCCAGGGCGTTAGTATGCCATTGCTGGGTGGTTGCTATGGCATGGCAGTCCATGTGGTTGCTAGGGTGTTATGTATAAAGGAGAGACCTTATGATATTCACTTTATTCTTCTGCTAGTTAACACTACGTCCAACTGCTTAGTGATACAACAACAACTTATACTGAAATAATTCATGTTTGCAGAATACACAGAACATTTACCAGTTTGAACACAAACCGTGAAATTATAAAGATTCAGTCCTGAAACCTGAAGTCACTTGAATTGCTCTGACATGCTTCTTATGTCACACAGACCCAGGTCATCACATCTCTGTGTATGCGCTAAGAACATCTAATCAGATTTAGATCCACATCTCTCCTCGCACAATGAGAAAGAAGAGATGCTGGATCCACATGCATGTTCAGACCACAGTAAAGCTTAAAGCATCGGCCCTGATAACAACAGCACATGCACATAGAAGAGTCAACAACAGCAGCGATAACCCATCAGTGTACATTTGCTCACATGCAGAAGAACAAGGAGACGTATGGAGAGCATTGGACATGGGTTTAAACATACAAGCCTGAGGAGATGAAAGAGAGGAAAAGGGAAGGGTTTACCAGGGTAACATTAAATCTCAAAGCTTTAATTCAAAAATCCCATTAAACAGAAATCGTGATGGATCTAGATCTTTCTCTCCCTCTCCTTCTCTCTCTGGCATCCGAGAGCTGCCTTTATTTCTGCACTTGTTTGGCATTTCAGTGGAGGGGGCAGACTGTGTTTACATGGCATTTCAAATGAGGGTCAGACATCAGATTGGATTTCTAATATTGTTTTTATTTACATTTTTTTTACTTTTTGGTTCCCTATGTTACTTGTTTGTCACCTTACATAGTGTACTGAAAGCTTCTGTAACCAAGACAAATTCCTGCGTGTGTGTGTGTGCGTGCGTGCGTGCGTGCGTGCGTGCGTGCAAGCACACCTGGCGATAAAGCTCATTCTCATTCTGATTCTGATGTTGACTGTTGAATTCTGATTAATCATTCAAAATGACAAACAAACTGTCGTTTAGAGACATTTATTGGAAATTCTTAGATTTAGTTTATTTAGTTTAGTTAATCTGTTTTTAATTGCTTTTACACATTATAATCTTTACTGGAATGCAAGCACTTTACATATAAGCAGGGGTTAACTCTGGTTTGACAGGTGGGAGCCTTAAAGTGTTGGATGATGGTTCATTTTATTTTTGTTTATAAAAGACTTAATTTTGAATTTTGATATTGAAATGTTTTATGAAAATATAAGTAATACTAAGAAAAGCATTACATTTCATTACACTTATTATCGACAGGGGTTTCATTTAGATTATGGAAAAAAGGCGGGTTGGAATGCCTGACTCCCCTGCTAAAACAAATCATTTTACTTCATACGCCACTGACGTCTTTCCTCCAATGTTGTTTTTCTGCATTTTCTATTTTCCATCAGATATTGAAGGTCGAAAATGTGAAAACTTCACTGGGTGTAAAAAGACACCGTAAAAATTAAGCATTTAATAGAATTTGAAGTTTCAAAAAGTGAGGAGGGCATGCCCCCTCCACTTCTCCAGTTTTTAAAAGAGTTTTTTTTAAAAGATCCTCTGCCATAGGCACTCTCATGATGAATGTGCACGTGTCTCCCAATCTCAGTCCTCTGTCAACCTGACCCCAGGTCATACAAACACATTCACAGCATTTAACAAGACTTTCAAGTTCTTTCAGTCGAACAGAGAATCTGGCATGAACGAATCACGGCTTGAGAGAAAGACAGCTTTGTGCTAAGCTGACATTTGACCCCTGAACATTTTCACGCATAGCATACAACACCCCTCTCGCTCTCCGACAGGACAACGCAAAGTTAAAGGAAACTCTGGAAAACCTGTATTTCATCTAAGAGTTTAAAGTAGTGTACGAACAACATATCTAAACCCCAAAAGGGCCCTTATCCTTACACAGCGGTCACCAATTAGAAGAAACTGCACTCCATCCATATTCATTAGTTTAAACACATACACACGGCTCTGGTAATTGGTCTTCTCTGGGGTAAGGAGTGGAAAATCGTCACTTTATCTCCTTTGAAATGGTGGTTTTTATACTGATAAAACAGGACTCCACATTATAGGGCAGTGGGGTAAAACCGGACCACACACAGGGGGAACGTGAAACTGACCAGTCACTGAACAGGAAGGTCAAAATGCGACACTGGCATACGAACTGGATCTTAAGACACACACATAGGTCATAAAGGACACACACTTACCCAGAGCATCAGCTGCTTAACAGGTGCAAATGATGGCATAGAACAGAAAAAGGGGTACAGGTGCACAAAGAAAATAGTTTTGTCAATCCCGTGACTAAAACCACAGCCTTACAGAAATTCTATCCGTCTTTCATGAATAAACTGAGTTTAAGCACATGAAGAATGTGACCTGAGACAATAGAAAAGTCCTGTGAAGTTCAAACACTGATCCGTTTCATGTCACATGCTGTACACGGAGTCATATTACTGTGTTTTTGATATGATCCAGAGATATGATCCAGAGACACTGAGAGGTTTTGTCACTGGTTGAATGTTGGAAATGTGTCGTGATGTCCAGAAAAACACATTCGCCAATCTGTTTCTCATATGCCTCGAGGACAGAGTCGAGAGCGCCTTCCTGTTGGGGGTGAGGTTTGAGACGAACACTTTGTTGTGTACACAGAGCGCATTATAGTCTGGAAAAACACGTTTTCGGGGTTTCTGGATGATGTTGGGTATGCGTTAATAATGTGTTACTTGAGTAAACACCTTTCTCTAAATGGAGGACGCTATTTCAGAAATTCGTCCCACAAACCAAGAGCAAACTATCTGTGACACTAAATGACTGTATAGTATTACAGAAACGTCTGTTGTTTTTGTGGTACAACTGCTAAAAAGTTCGGTAAGGTAAGAATATAAACTAAACTTATGTCTGATTGCATTTCAACTCAAAAAGGCCTGTATCCTGTAACCCAATGACACAACATTCTTTCCCAAGACCACATGACCGATCGTGAAAAACAAATGCCGTCATTATTAACCACAGACTATAAAGAAAATTGGGACTTTAATGCATAATAAAGGAAATTAATATAATATTAGGCCCATTAATATTTTTCTCAATATGTCATCCCATATCAAGCATATATAAAAAAATATCCTTAATATCAGGATGAGTACATCATAATAACATGATCAGTACATCATAACATGCAGGTACAGCATCATAAGACGCGTACATATACATATAATAATATGAATATATCCCTCTCGGTTTAAAAACATTTTGTGTTTTAATAAAGTCTTACTTAAAAAGCTTAGCGATTTATCTCGTGTACTTGCAAAAAGATTGTCCTAGCGTATATCATCATCACTCATAAAACATGTTGCATGGACTTAATGACAGATGAGAATTATCCTTCGTATTCTCATTACGTAGCGTTCTGCGTGCAGCATCCAGATCTGACCACTAAAAAGGTTTTCACACCGGAAGAGATGTGTTTACCTTTCTTTGCTTTCTTCTGAAGTTTGAGTGTATCTGAAGATTTCTTTTTGATCTCCTGTCTAGCTCGCTTGTATTCTGTGGAGAAGAAGACACAGCGGTGACCTTTCTTGTAATGTATTTAGGGGGGAAAATCCACAATAAGAAACATGCATCAGTTATTTAACAATTTTAAACTTGATTAACTGATCCTACAGGACAAAATGACATCATAGAGAGATAGAGGAATTAAAAGGTGAAGTTGGTGTGAATGAGAGGCTCACCTTTAGCGTGATCTTTATCCAATGTGTTTGCACCTCGCTTCCATTCCTCCATCTGCTCCTGAAGCGGGTTTATCAGACATTCAATAAATGCCCTGTAAAAAATACAAAAAATATTTCATCATTATATAACCAAATAAAGCAACACTAAAGTGATTCAGTAGTACACTCAAAAATGAAAATTCTGTTCCTTTTAACATATTTTAAATTCGAACATGCATGTCCTTTTTATGCAGAACACAAAAGAAGATATTTTGAAGAATGTTGGTAACCAAACAACAGTGTAAACTTTATTGTATGGACCAACCATTGCAAATGAATGGGTGCCAGGTATTAACATTCTTCAAAATATCTGCTTTTGTGTTGTTCATAAAAAGTTTTTAAAAAGCCTGTAATCGAGTAATATGTTTTTCAGTGGCCGACTTAAAAATGATTCTCAAATCTTTCCTTTGGACACTGTTACTTTTTTATTTTATGAAAAGCGATCATGAAGCCTTATTCCTAAACAACACCAGTTTCCAGCAATCTTATGTGTTTGCCTACTGTATGCTGGAGTTAATCAGTGGCTACTTGTCACTATTTCTTATGGCATGCTGGGAATTGGGCAGATGGGGAGGAACTTAAAAAACTCCTTTAATGACTGTTTTTGGGGCTGTTGTCAGGAATCCGACAGCCTGACCACAAATGTCTGATTTATAGAATAGCCATGGAGACGCATGAAGAATTACGCTCAAATTAGAGTCTGTATGCCACATAGTATGGAATTCTGGCAAAGATTGAACAGGGGTTCCCCGCGACTTTCACCACCACAGTAACATCCATCCTTGATCCCTATGGATAAAACTAACACAAAATGCCAGTAAGACTGCTGGTTTATGGTAATCCTTAATATGTAAGATCATAAATCTTGACTCTGTTCATTCTTCTGCGGGCTAAATCAAACATCTGGGCTCTGTAATGTATGAAAAGTAAATGCTTTTCGGTGCAAATCCTCTTAAAGACAAAGGGATGGATTTGATCAATAATTTAACTACTTATATTTTAGAACAAAAAGTTTACAGACCACCCCAATATGCCGCATAAAGTTTCATTATTTAGTTTCATTAGTTGCTCCATTGCTTGCATGGAGCTGTATAATGGTGGATATTTACATTGAGAAATGTCGTAGTTTGGCTTCAATGCTTCTGTGTCTCATGCACATCCTGGTGAGCGCTGAGCCGATGTCTCTGGTGCCACCTGAAACACAGAAAGACGACAACATCTTAGAAGAGCACCACACAATGTGTAGTACAGCTAACACAGTAGGTCAAACCTTACAAAGATGTTGGGGAGAGACAGAGAGAGCAGATTCTTCACATTATGACCCTTACATTGACACATGGGTCACACCGAGGTATTAGGAGTGACCCAATAGCTTAACACCTCACTGCCACTGTTACAGCCCTGCGATAAACACATAGTGCATGACCTCACCCCTTCAACAAAAGAATTTGCCTTTTGTAAAGAGTTTTTTTTTTAAATGTTCTTGACAAATTCTCCTGAAAGCTGACACGTCAAAAGGGCCCGGGGTAAAACACTGACCATACCGAACAGCTGGGTGACCCTCAAGCACACAGACGGACCAATTGTCCCACTGACAGGGACTCCCTCCCGTGGCTTTGTCCTTAAATTTCATTGCCTTTGTCAATAGGCAGCGACAACCTTCATGCTACTACAAGAATTATGCACTTAAGAGGTTGGTTTACTTAGGCTCCAAATACTGAGAGTATTTTTATCCTATGTTGTCCCAAACCAGTTTGACAAAGTTTGCAACCTTTTTATTAATGAAATGGGAGCCATGAATTCCACAAAAAAGAAACAAAAGTGGTTCATTGAGGGACTTATCCATTAAATAATGATAGCGGATTTTTTAAAATGTACATCTGCCAATAACGATAGTTTAGTGGTATTACTAAAATGGGGATATTTTAAAGAATTTGCTGGTCCTGCTTGATAGAATATTGGCCTGGACTATCAGACTATAACTGATTTTATTTAATTGGATAACACCAATTATGGGCCGATATATCGGTGCATATCTACACTAAAACATTTGTCAGTGATTTGTTGTGAAACAATTTATCCAAAAACAGAACATTTTAAAGCTGTGCAAAAAAATTCATAATATGAAATACATAGGTGTACATGTAAATTTAAAGAAAGCAATCTGCTTCTGATCGATTATTTCTATTTCACCATGTCTATTTAAAATATATATTTTGTTAAATAAGTCCTTTTTTTATTAAAGAAACTTTTTAGAGAAATATTAGAGAATTTTAGAGGAATATACTGCTCGATTTTTAAACAATTCTTTAAATGTCTCCCTGAAAAAGTCAATTTATGTTTTAAGAAGATTTTATTCATTTTGTTTATCTGTTTATTTGTCATATTTACTATCCATACGTTACTAATCCATACTTATGCTTAAAAAATAAAAATTTTATTATATAACATTTTTCCAAAAGTGGGTAGGATTTTCAGTTGATAATGCATTTTAATGAGGGCTTACATACTACAAAATAGCACCAGAGCTGTTATTAACAGTATTCTTTATATGTTTCAATAGAAGATCATCCTAAAAGGAAGACAGTTTTGATTTTTGAGTGAATCTTCCTTAAACCATACCACCATAATATCCCATACACACACACGCATGCGCACACACACACGCACGCACGCACGCACGCACGCACGCACGCACGCACGCACGCACGCACGCAATACCCACCATTAGGTTTGGCTATAGAGCTGCCTGTCCTCCCACTGCCACCATAGTGTGTGATCTACAGTTCTGCCCTATGGCTACTGGGGTCATATAGCGACTCTCTTAAAAACATCTCCGCTTCATCAACAGCCACAAAATCCCCAAAGACCTTCTTAACACACACACCAAGAGTGACCACACAATTCCTGAGCCAAAAACGTCTGCTCTCTAAACCACTTCCACCAGTGTCAAATCATTTTCAATGTTGGGAGATTAGATTGATTCCACGGGAGATCATTTTGAAACACAGAGCCTCTTTTATTCGTGACTTCCTGAATTTGGAGGGTCTTTAAAAAGTTCTCAGTCTGAAGGTTTGACAGCAGGGGCATGAGGATCCAGCAGGTGTAATGAGGATGTGCGAGTGATTCCTGTCACCCGGTGACCGGAGAGGGAGAGAAAGAGAGACCAGCCATGCCCCAGACGGCGAGGCCAATGCCAGGTTGTGGTGTTCTAGGAGGGCCCCTCATGAGAAAAGCATTGGGCATTGTGAAGCGCTGCTTTTGTCTGGCCCTATAGAGAGCCACTTGGCTCTGAGCATCCCAGAGCACCAGTCACCAGAGAATAAATGAGCGGCCCTGTTGGAAGTGACTTTTAATCTTGCTCACAAATGACAAACTGCCTTTGTGCTTTCACTTGTCAGCGAGCAGAAAAAGATGGAGAGGTTCATTTGGTCCTACGCACCCAGCCCCCAACGTCAAAACCTATGAGCGCTATATAGGAATTATGCTTTAACTTCACTTTAGCCAACCCCAGGGTGACCTGCGCTCCTCTCTTGGCCTTAGGAAACAATACGTGCTTCTTACACCAGTGTGTGTGTGTGTGTGTGTGTGTGTGTGTGTGTGTGTGTGCGCGTTTGAGTTTATGTAAGGGATACAGACGTCTTCAGGGGTGATCTTGTAAACAAAATCAGCTGGTTTGAATCACAAGTCACTGCGGCAGTAACACCAAACCCCTTATTACAAAACCAGCAACGTGAAATATTGCGGTGGGGAGAGGACATGTGCACCAAAGGCCAGGGTTTGCAATAAAATTATTTAACTTGGACCGTCACGCGAGGAATAAATCAGCTGCGGTGGATGAATTAGCCTGAATACTTGCCAAATCAAAGAAGAATGCATTGCTCGTCTTTAAACATTCTGAGAAATATTCCGATACAAAGTAGGTGTGTTTGGGCTGAAAATGCTTTCCATAAACCATAGACGAACCTTTTTGACAAAAGGAGGCTACGCTTAAGGGCATGGACTAGGAATTAAAGAGATAGTTCTCTCAAAAACGAAGATTCTACCATAATTTCCTCACGCTCTTGACATCATAAACCTACATGACTTTTCTTTTTTGTTCTACAAAGATTTTTTCAAATTTGTTGGTAATGTCAAGATTGATTTGCACTGGTTTATAAGTCCATACAATAAAAGTGAATGCGGTCCCATGGTTTTTGGTTGGAATAATTGACATTCTTCGAAATATCTTTTTTTTGTGTTTTGCAGAAGGGCTGAAATGAGAAGAGGGTATTTCCGATGTTTAAATGAACTGAACTTAAACTTTCTCCCGTGGTAATAGAATCACACAAGCAAATAGAGCGTAACTATTTCCCACATTCTTAAAGCAACAGTGCACGCTCAATGGCGTCAAGAACAGTCCGCTGCTTATTTACCGGTTAAATAAACCCATTCAACTCGGTTTTCCCCTTCCCACTACATAAAGGTCCATTTTAACCTTAAAAAATCAGTTCTCTGTTTCTGTACAAAGTGAGATGTTTTGGTTATAGCTATGGTTATGATTAGTCGTTTTGTATTTGGTGAATGAGGCTCAAGAAAGGGGCACATGTGGAGATAGCACAAGCCTCCTTTTCATTTTACCCAGAGACAAATGACAAAGCAGTCACAGTAATATTCCCACCCTGACCCCTCCTTTAAGGTGGTCTGCCGCTGAAGGCCGGAGAGAGAAACAAGCATTCCACATATATCCAATGGATTCTGTTGCACTAAAGCATCATTGTGTTTGATCCACTCTGAGCCATTCACAGAAGGTTATCTTATAGATAAACTAATAGGTTTGTTCAAAAGATTTTAATTCATTTAAACACCCCTATGTCATTTTAAACCTTAATGACTTCTGCAAAAAAAGATGAGGATTTTCTGAAGGAAGGTAGCCAAATTTTGACTCCAGTTAACAACAGGGCAATTCTATTCAACCTAACCCACAAATGTTTTTCCTATAGTGATAGCACAGATGTCAACTTTTGTGATAGAAATACCCATGTGAGGTTTTTCAAGCATTTGTATTTTTTTTTAATTTCTTTAGAATTTATGTGAATTAAAATGCACCAAAAGCAGTACAACCCAAAGAATAGACCATGGAAAACACTTTATAAAACATAATATAGTAACTATTTGTGCATATTTATGTGTCTATTTATAAACAATCTGTAGCGTTATGGCTGTGACAATCCTGAAAATAGGCCTTACTTTACTATTTAAAATCTTCCATTTAAAATAAAACAAAGGTTTTCAAAACTTATAGACCTCACATGTTTAAAGTAAGTGTTTAAACCACAAAATATTGATATATCTGTTATTAGTATAGTGAAACCTTTGGGAAAAACTTAATTGTACTCATTGTAAGATAGACATTTTTACAGATTTGTGAAATTCAAGTAACGTGACTTCTTTATGGTCTATTAGGAGTCATTCCTTCTCAATTAGTTGTATATTATTGCCACTGGTTTGTTCATTTTAATTTACATAAAGTTTTCCCCAAATAATCCTTTTTAGTCAAACCTTTTAAAATCGAAAACTTCTGCATAGACCTATGTTTTTCAAATGTAAAATTCTATTATCAAGTGTTAAGTAAAAGGTATGCATTGTGTTATTTTAGAACATATGTGTCACATCAATACCACTAGAATTGACTTTTTGTGTTTTACAATTTTCGACATCAGCTTTAACCTTAACTTGAATCAGAAATTTTTTACAAGACATCTTGGCATGCATTCAAAATCAGCAAGTCGATGACGAGCAGCTTTAAATGCTGTGGTCTTGGATATAAAGACAGTTCCTCAAGTTAACTGATTACAAACTTGTTGGATGACTATAGTGATCAAACTCTTGTTTGCAGCCCCTTCTTTGGACTGATGCAGGTGTTACCCGCAGCTCTGAAATAAGCTCCAAGGAAACTCCTGGGAAAGAATAACAAGTCCAGACAGAGCTTTTGACATAACTGCTAACAAATCACTACACAGGCCTGAAATTAGATAACAAATGGTGTTGATGGCCTTGTGTTTACATGAGATCCAACCGCGAGGTCGTTTGTTTCTTGTTTCTCCTGTAAATGACACAAATCAAATCCCCTCATTTCCTATTTTGCCAAACACATGGTTACACAGAGACCTATTGCAGACAAGGTTTTATAGTTCAAGAAACAAAACTTGGTTTGAGGTTCATTGAGCATCACAGAGGGCCGACCTCACAGTTTGCCGGGGCCCTCATTTCAAGCTCGGCCAAAATACATTACAAAGTCTCATATATCAACAAGATCTAAGGCTGTCCTGTCTGTAACATCAACAGAACGCAGAGGACAATAAGGGGAAAAACGCGCCCCCTGTTATTCTGGAAAATCTAAGACATTTGTGTCTGCAGTTGACAGAAAAACATGGTTTCAATCGCCCCTTTAGTGTCTCCCGAATGCGGTCGTCACGGCTGTGATGGCGGCGGGTGGGCGTCTGTGTCCTCTTTCATTATCGGCGTCCTGAAGAGATGGTCAACGTATCATCTCTGTTCCCTTCATCAATGCTCAGTTTGGCCCATACACACACAAACACGTTTGGCCATCGGAAACCCGCTAGCTACTACTTGACTGTTCAAAGGTGATAATTAGAAAGACGTGCTAGGGTAGAGGTCTGGGTAATGATTCTTCGTTCCCCTTGACATGAAAGACTGCTTTAAAAAAGGCGGTAGAGGCAAGCATCGGGAGGTTTGTTTTCTTTTCTATTTAACCTGCTCAAGCCCCGGTCGTACTGGGTATTTGAAAGCTGCTTTCTAGTGTGTAACATTCAGATGCTGTGACCTCCGAGTCTATTTTTAGCACAGCTGCGGCGCTGCGCTCCGAAGGCTTCGTCCCCACCCAGAACGCTTGATGTGTAGATTGGCGCCATTATAAATAGCGTTGACATGACATGCCCATATGACTGCAGCCCTGCCCATCGGTGTCTCTGTTTCTCCATTCATATTTCAGTGTGAAAGCAGATCGTATCTGTTTGTGTCCCTCACTGACCTTGTTTTTATCTTATAAATATATATGTTTTTAAATGGTTTAAACGGTCTGTTTTTGCATTTTATTGTGTTTTAAGGTTCGACCAAATTAATATATAATATTTGATGGACAAATACACCACAATCAAGGAGACTTGATTTACTTATATCCCCAATTTATGCCGATTTCAGTCATTAACTTCAATTAAAAACATTAAAACAATTACAGGATTTCCAATCACAAAGCCCCATGTGACTTCACAAATGATTTACACTGATCTGGGACAAGATCCCCACCGCAGAGCCAAGATCCACCCAGCATTAGAAAGGCTCAACAGCAGCTGATCTAAGATCAGTGTAAAATGGTGACCTCATAGAAAATGTGTGATTGAAAGACCACCGCATGGGCATTCGAGAGTAAGGTGATGAAACACAGACCGTCCTTTACTCCGGACTCTTTCTGAAAGACGGCGAGAGGAGCCGGTATGCGTCACTTCTCTGCCAACACAAGTGTAACGGAGGGGGGGAGGACAGAGTCCTGCATCAGCGTCGGCTGTGGAGAAACGCTGTCAAAGGATCTTACAGAAAAAACCCGACACACCTGACATATAAACAATGTTGAATAGGATAAAATAATGGTAAACTATGTGGCATCTGTAAATCACAGATGCTTGATGCTTCAATGTTTGCTTTGGCTTAAAAGACCAAAAGGTGACTTTTGGCACTTCACTGGCATTACTTACTCTAAAAAACATAAACAACTGTTTTGGTGGTTTTTTTTGAAAGTGTGATTGCGATGTTAATGCGGGGATAATATTTCTGGGATTGGTTTTCTTAAATTAACCCAAACCTCACCAATTGGCATTTCAAATCTCTATCACCTTGATTTATTTCTGCATTCTGAATAAGAAGATATTTTGTTGCAGTGGCGACATTCTACAAAATACCTTCTTTTGTGTCCAGCAGAAGAAATGCATACAGGTTTGAACTGAAAAGAGGGAAAGTAGATGATGACTCAATTTGCATTTAATTTGCAATTTAAGAATAGTTCGAAGAGAATTATCCGCCATTATTTTTTACAAACTGTCATTTGAAACCTATATGTGACCTCATGCTTCTGTGGCACACAAAAGAATATATTCTGAGTAATGGTTTTGTGTCAATACAATCAACAAAGGCTTGTTTTTGGGGGAACAGCATTCTTCAAAATATCTTCTTTTGTGTTTTGCAGATGAAGTTATTCGGGTTTGAAATGAGTTAAGGATGAGCATAAAGGAGATTTTTTAAACTAAACTGTTGCATACATGCTTTTCTCAAGCAGTGACTCTAAGAATGACGACTCCCATACTATTATATGCAGAACATTGCCAGTTCATGTCTATAGGTCACTGTCTGTTTCTGGAAAATCTCTGAGGACAAACTCAATACATCTTCTCTTCCTAAATCTGTCTGTATGCTGTATGCAACCCCTAATCTGAGCTTCTGTAACAGATGCATTTGCATAATTTCAAACACAATGCTTCTTTCTGACTGTAGCCCCTCTGTTCACAGCTGGACAGAATGTTCCGGAAGAAGGAAGCATCCGAGTATAAAGGACCGCTTTGAGAACTTTTTAAAAGTACATTTTTTATGCTACACGTCTTTTATATATGTAAATGTTCTGAAGTAACCTTGCTGTTAATCTCCAAATTACCTTGGCTTTAACCAGCTGCTCTCACATGGTTCTCAATATGAAAAGTATATAGGGTCTCAAACATCCGTTGGCCTTCGACTGGACAAAGGTATCAGATATTCTAAGCACTCAATTATTACATGCAATTGCATGACAGCTTATCTGGTACAATATGGAAGTTATCTATAATAGCGTGTCACCCAGGGAATAGGGAAGTCCATCCATGCATACCATTGGATGCGTTCTTCTTATTCTTGGAAAGCATTATGCAACACTTGGTAGCCCAGATGAAGGCGTTGTGCCTTGGGTTTCAGAATGCATTCTATGACCAGTGATGTTTCTACCATTGCATCAGGTTAGATGCCTTCAGCAATTCTCCGATGTTTTGTGTCAACACCTGCTGTGAAGCGTACAGGTGACATCAATGGATCAAAGCAGCGGTTCTGTCATTTGTCACAGGTAACATGATAAACTGTCATATACAGAATGGGACTGTAATATGACCTCACAAAGGCAATTGTAAGCCTGTATCAATTTTGGGCATCAATGAGTTTCACAGGTCGATCTGTAATCTCAGTACAGTATTTCTCAGTCTAGTGTTGTTTGTTGTGGTCTCCGTGTGAAAACCAATGGTGCACGCTAAGGATTAAGACATGGGAACAGACTGCGGATTTCACTTATTACATACCACACAAGCATCGCATTACACAAGCTTTCTCTGAAACCAACTTAGGGAAAGTAAATTAGCGAAGAAGAAATAGCAATGCAAACACCGGCAAATGTAATTGGGCTGAATTACAGCACAAAAAATTGCTTTTCTATCCCTGAGGGTGCAGGTATGGTTGAGAAAATGTTCTTTATGAAGTTTTAAGTTTCCTTTAAAGAGGCAGTTTACATAATGAGGGATAATGGCAACTGTTTTACATCAGTTTAAGGCCAAACAAACTTGGGAGTGCCGTTTTAAATTATTAACATGTACTGATAAGTGTCCTCAATCTTGGCCAGCGGTCCTTAACGAGATTATGCAAATCTAACGTAGAATATAATTTATCGTGCGCATTTTAGCTGACTGGTCCCATTCAGTCGTATTCAGGACAAAATAAAACTTTTAAAATACATTTTGTCAGGAGAATGTGGGTGGTTGCAAAGCCGTATTGATTGGCCGCTGTACCCCATTTTTTCTTTTCCAAATATTTAATTGTTCAACAAAATTATGTTTCATATAGCTTAATATGTAATGACAACGTAATTGCCACACTGGCTGATGTCTTTCACAGAGAAAGTAGGCAAAATGCAAGTTTATTCATCAAGAACATTTAAAACATTAATAAAAAAGATTATCGACAGACTATCAAAATTCTGATTTTGTTTTGTTTTGTATTGTATGTGTTTACTTTTCTTGAGGTTACAATCTTAAGAGTTTTTGTTTTCCTTTTTTCTACAGTGTATATATATTTATGTAAAATTGATAAGCTATATCATTTAGGATACAAAATCGTGCCAATTTGCTATATTTTTTGTTTTAAATGTCCTGCAAGAGGCAGTTTCTTTCCATACTGCTGTAAACCCACATCTTTTTTCATCCTTAATGCGATTTGTCCCAAACACATTTTTTGGTGCAATCCAACATGGCTTTGCTGTTTGTATGTGTTTAGTCTTCAAAATGAGTGTTTTAAACTATTTAAAAAACTTTTGTAGCCTGGATGATCCCGTTTGGGGGTAGAAATCGCCAACTGTTCATTTTCCTTTACTTGATTTATATTAATCCATAGGATGAGTCCCTGATTTCGCATGTTGCATGTTGTGTATTTTAAGAACATAAATCAACATTTCTTTGGATGGATTTGTTGCAGTCAAAAAATCTTTGAATGTATTATTAACAATGGTGATGTCTAAATAGATTATTTAACAAGTTCAGACTGATCCAACAGACAATGTTAACAGGGTAAATTGAATATTAATAAAATATATGGGTCCAGGAAAAATTTTTTTATTAACATAAAAACTATTCTAATGGATTAATAGTGTTTTGAAAAAAGAGCTCATCATCTTTCTAAGAAAATTTGAACGAAAGATTGACACGGCTGGTTGTTTCTTGCTTCGTAACTTAAGAGAGATTATTAGTGAAACATTAAAGATTATTTTCTAGCCAGATGTTCTGATTTCCCACAGGTCAGAAGCATGAGATAAGAACCAACATGCAGCTTGTTGATGGATAATTAGAGGCACTGAGGAAGGAGATCCCGGACCGGCCCCCGACTGATCCAGATGATTGCTGCTTTACTGCAGCCGGGGACGAAACCGCTCCAGAGGGTTCGGGCTAACCATGGAGACCAAAGGCATGGCATTTCCGAAATGCAGGGCTTTGAAAAGCCACCAGCATGAAGCTGCTATTTATGTTCTTCAAGAATGTTTCACAGTGCTGGGGGTGAACAGTACATTAAACAAATGTTGCTCTCAAACAGGCTAAATCTGAATGAGGGTTTCGATATAAACTAACCAAGGTGTCCAACTATATATTTTTAAGGCAAGATGGTGAAGATTTGCTGTTTATATCGTTGTCTGAGACCCTGACAATGGGGACATGATTGCTCTGAAAGCCGTGACAAATTAGATTACATTTACCCTACGGGAAGTCACTTTCATTGACTTCTGTCGAAGCCAAACTGAGACCTCTGACATCCCTCGCTTTTCATTCACCCCACAATCTGCTTAAAACGATACAGAACATAACACAGCATGATAGTCTAAGGTTTCAGTCATACTGTGATGAACATAAAGGAAATATCTCTGTTTAAGAAAGAGAAAAGGCAAAAGGTTACTATCGTTTAAATGAACACCAATGTTGTGCATACAAACACAAATAATGTATGCTGTAAGTCTTCAATTCATTTCCAAGTAGGGAACATACTTGGGAGGTTAACTCTGTAAAGTTTACGTTTATTAAATTTATGCTTTTATTTTTAGATTTTTAGTTATATTAATTGCAGTCAATTTTTAAGCACTTTTGTTGTATGATTTAGTTCTTCCATGATATCTTTCAGTCATTATATTATGCATTAATATATATTTTTAAGTAACTATAACAAATCCCAGTTATTAGTTTTTTTATCCGGACCTTACATGTATTACGTTACTTCCCGACCCTGGTGGGGAATGAGCTCTGGTAAACATTAACTTTATCAGAAGCAAAGCTAGACCTTGACAATCTAATCTAGAAAGTGACACAGTGTCCTCCTATGGTTCTACCCTACAGTAAGAGTGGCTGCTGTCAAGTGTGACTCAACTTAAACGCCTAGATCTAACATATGTGTTTCGGAGCTGTTCTAACAAAACACCTGAGAGTCAAATGATCCGATTTCTCTTTGTTACTTATGTGATAACATGTGGTTGAGTGCCTTATATTTCAAAACGTGGCATAATCATGCTGCAACCTGTAGGGCGGAAGCAGCCTATACGTCAAACGCGAGCAGCTGAAGGAGTGGCAGCCGTACGCCCCCAACGGCCTTCTTGCGGTGAGCTTGCGCAAAAAGCAGCGTGAGGTTAACAGAGGGTGTCGCTCACTGAGGTGGCCTACATATGTGCCTTTTAATTAGCCACACCACTGCATCTATCAGCAACAGCTGATGGACTACATGACTACACCCACCCGGAGCAGGAGGGACAGGTGGCGAGTGAGTGCCGCTCAGGCTTGTGGGAGGAGAAGGGCTGGGTAGTGTTTGGAAAACCGCAAGACTCGACTGGTACGTCCGTACAGGCACACATGCAAACTTGCTGAGCCTGTCGACTGGAGGCACACTTGACAGCTGCCGGTATACCGGGGTTGGGGGATGCATAACCAATGAGAAATGTTGATCAATTGATTGTTGGTGCCTATAGTCTGGTAAACGGAACTAATGGAGAGTGAGGTATGCAGATTTATGACACATTATATATACCTATGCAAGTCAAAATCTGTGGACTGGCATCAGTTCAGAACAGGGGCCGCAGCGCATCTGGCACAGGCCCACAGAAAAGCTTCACGGTATATTTCCAAGCCTACTTGGCTGTTATATTCCTGTCTGTCTCATTCATGGTCTGACCACCACACATTTCCTTTGCACTTATACTATATAATTTCCCTTTTATAGAACATAAAGAAAAAGCTGCAATAACACAGACAACCTCCCTATATGGCCTTTATATTCCAGAGCCCATCTAAAGCTAGTCTTCGTCAGATCAATGTGCATATTCTGATACTGAAAGTCAAGTATATCTATGTCTAATCATAAAGTTCAGTATTTGTTTGCCAATGTCAAATGCCACGTATATACATACCCACTCTAACAGACGCAGATAAGGCTTGGTAGAAATGCTCCCAAAAAGAAGACTTTATATGTGTGATGCTTGAAAACTATGCCAAGCAGCAGAAATAGCCACAGATGCTTGCATAGATTCCATATAGGCCAGATCTAAATTTAGGTCAAGAAGGGCTTCAAAAATATGATTCAGTTAGTGAGTACATTACTTCAGTGCATTTAGGAATATTCACACAATTATTCTTTAAACTAAACAAAAAAAAGGGTTTGCGGAATTACTCAATTCCATCATGTATATCCCTTTCACATGATTTAGTTACATGATTTAGCATATATTTTTCTAATTTCTTGAAAATTATGTTAAATACTATGCAATCAAATCGTGTGAAACCTATGCAAATAAATAAATTGATTAATTCCTACAACCTAAGTATGTATCATTGATGTACTGAATGTATGGAAGTACTGCATATTCTGATTTTTGACGCAATGTTTATAAGTCGCATAGAACTATAGCGAATATTTTCCAACATAACATAAATTCTGTCGGTAGGCCTGCTGACATTTGACCACCATGTTGAAACCCATCTCTACTGGAAAGGTTAAATGAAACCGTTTGTCAACTCTTTAATAACAAATAAAATGCATTCAATGTTTAAAAAGATCAAATTTCATTTCATCTCGAATTCTTTATATTTTTACATTCAGAAATATTGTGTCGAATCAACTATTGTTACATCCAATTTCTTTTAATATTAAAAATGACCCAATGTAAATCAAGTATTTTGTAGTTTTTCGTAAAGTTACCAAGTTTAAGCAAAATAGTGCAACCATCCACGTTAGAAGATAAATATTCCGTTCTGCTTTCCTACACATTCCAACAGTTCCACTGAGGATATCCACACGTGTTTAAGACCCGAGACATGCGTGGGTTTCACCTGTGATAACAACTCACTGTAAGAAGATACCTGGAGAGGAGCATGTTGGGAAAGGAGAAGAGATGACTACATTCCCCTGGACTGCATTTCCTCGCGGGCCAAGCTACTGGATTTACAGGGTTTGAATTACGTCTCTCAAGTGCCCTGTGAGGATACCCGTGTCTTGTTCTTCGCCGAAGCCCAGAGGTCTATTCTCTGTTGTGTGGTGTTAGTTTATCATGCTATCCACGACCATCAATCAATCCAACAGCTCTGTAAACCCTCAAAGCTTCCCGAGCCCTCTTCTTTTCTGGGCCAAAGCAGACATCTATCTCTAATCTAGCTATGACTGACACACATTCCTGTGACGGGATTATTTGGGTCGCGTATCAGTCTGTCAGAGTTTAATCCCAAAGAGGCACCAGCATCACCACTCGACTGGAAGCCGGGAGTGATGTGATGAGAAATATTGAATGGGGAATCGTGGGTAAAAGAAAAGAGACTCTCGCATTTTGTTTCGCTGAAAAACATCTGGTTACAACCACAGATGAACTTCGGATGGATCCTTCCGATGGAAAAAATGGGATTGTTCATTGAAACAGTCGGTGGATGAGCCCATACTACCAAGATCATGACAAGAATCGTCAACCAGGAAAAATAATTGTAAACGTATTGAGGATGTGCCTGGGGCTTCTTCAGTCGAAAATCTGAACTTCTGGGTAAATTTACAGTAGGCGTTACTGTGGAAAAAGAAATGCTTTGGAAAGATGTGATGGGTTTGTAAACAGATAACTTCAATCCCATTGAACTGGTGAAACACTGAATTGTAGAACGATAAAAGGATAGCCCGTTTCAGCAAAACTGGAGCATCTTGTACAGATATACAACTACTGGGTGTCGTGACACTGCCATGACTGATAGCACGTCTGCAGATCGGATCAGGACAGATAACGTGACGAAGACAGCCTTCCTTTATAAGCATGACTAGTATTTACTTTATTGCCTCATCTGTGCCTCAGCAGGAACAGAACATGAGGAAATGACAAATGATCTTCTGGAGCTCACCTACAGTTGACATTGCGCACATAGAGAAAATTAAACAGGTTATGGGTGACGTGCAAGGTGAACCTATTTACTGAGATGTTGTTGTTTTCGTGCCACGAAACCTTACGATGGACTTTATGATCTCTTCCCATCCAGGTGACTGACAGATTCATCAAATACATAATGTTGGGGACGAGGTACATGGATGTCACCATGGCAACAACCACAAACTCACTCTTCAGCTCTTTACATATAGTTAAATTCAACATGCAAAGTAATCCAAGCGAATGGGGCTTTGAAAATCACTTCAGACACCCACAGCAAACACATTTGTAATAGTAAATAACATCTTAAAAGGTAAAAGATTAGAGATATCCAACGTCCTTTATTAGTTGGCCGGCTAGATAAGTAAACCTAACCATGTATTAGAAAGACCTGTAGTCTGTGCTGGTGACAAAATGAGGTCTTGTTTTCATTATAGCTATTTGGACGTATCCAGCCACACTATAAATCAAAGGCCAATGGCTTGTGAACTAAGCCGACGTTTTGATGTTAAAGTTTATAGGCCTCAATGCTATTAACATGGCACATGACTCATTGGCTAAGCTTTCAACGTTGTGCACTGCAAGGGAACCAAACCAAACACGCTGGCATTTGAAAAACGACCGCCTTTGTGACCGCTTACATCTCAGGAGCTGAATTGGTGTTTTCCTAAAAAAGCGCCCCAGGGTTGTTTTCTAAGACCGGTCCTATAAAAACTGTTATCAGATGAACCTACCCTAGGGCATCTTCTTCCAAAAGCAGACGAACGAACGGCCTGTTCCCATGGCAGATGGTCGACCCAGGTAGAAAACCGATAGATGAGACTCCCCCTGTGTTGCAGAGAACAGAAATCTGTTCCTGTCCTGAACGCTCCAGACTAAAGCAGCTTCAGTTGTACAATATGTCCTTGAAACGATGTGTCCAAAACATATCCAAACCAAGAACAGGAAAACAGAACGTGGACTATACAAACACTTTAGCCACGACTTATGATGAAAACAGACCTGCACCCTGGAGCATGTTTTACGACAGTATGTTGCCAGGGACAAAAACCCTGCGAACACTTCACATTTAATTTACTCGTTCGACCGTGGGTTAAGCACTGCTCCAAAAGTCAAAGCTGACATGGGAGTATGCTATGTTCATAGTTCACTATAATACTTTATGTTTTGGCATATTTTATTGCAGTTATTTTTTATCACCCCTGCTATCCTTGTTAAATTCCATGAAATTGTATAAAGAATGTATATATAGTCCCACACATTTTTAAATACTTGACTGTCAAATGATGATAGATGTTGAATGTCGAGATAAGAAGCCCTTGCCTCAGGCGCAAGACAATGGTGTTGAACACTAAAGGGCAAATTGACCAAACAGTTGTTGACGGTTGATGACTTTTAGACTAGTGGTCGTCTTTCTACCATTACTTTTATTTGCATGTTCCCTTTTGTAAATTGGGTGCTAAAACAACAGTTATGTGTGAAAGCAAACGATGCTTCCATTCAATGTTCAGATCAAACAGAGAAGGGGGTTTCAGCCAATTTGGTCAAGCATGATGCCAAATGAAACTCCGCTGAGTTAGAGCGTATCCTAAACCTGCCTTCTCCAGCCGTGGATGTGAAAATCTGGCAGTACAAAAGGCGATACGCCTATAAATGTAAAGAAAACATGCACGCATTTAGGCCATGCTGTAAATCAGGCCTGGGACATCTCTTTGTAATCTGGACTATTAAATGCTTAATTGTTTGTCCCTGCAGTCCACACATTTCCACAATGAACACATCAAAGTGAGGGTTGAGATTCTCTATTGACTATGTAGGGGGATGCAAAGACCCTTGTAGGGTATCACGGAATATTAAACAATGAATATATAATATTAATGATGTTAATGTAATTAAAATACATACAAACACACAAACACAAAGACATGCATGCTTATATTAAGGAAACATTTTGAGGATAATTTTGTTGTCATTTTTGTACAAGGAAGTGCTTCAGGATCAGGGTTGTTTAAATCCTATTAAAAGGTCTTTGCTAAAAACCCTCTGATTTTAGGAGTTACTTTAAGTCTCTGAGAGATTACCCTTTGTGAGTTCACAACAAACTCAAGTACCCAATATCCGTTAATTTTATATCCAGCATAATGCACTAAACTTCATCTGCAAAGACGCAGGAACTCCTATTAGTAAGGGTTTAATTCTTGGAAAATGGTGCATGGATAATATCATACATATGATGCATATGGCGTGTGCATAATACATATTAAAACCTTCAGATTCCACTTAATGGTCAAAGTCTGCAGTGCTACTGAGAAACCGCTCTCCACCGACTGAACTCTAACCTTGGGAATTAAACCGGAGCATTACTGGCCACGGTTCATTTGGCTTCGTTCTAACCAAACACAGTGCTGATTTACAAGATAATTTCAAAATCATATTCCGACGCAAGAACCACGGGACAATGACCACGTGCTGACAAACGGAGGGTCAAAGTCGGAAGGGGGTTAAACGGAGGACGGCATGTATAATTGGTCCAGTGTAAATGCAAACACATGCGTGATGTTAGTGATTTTAATATAAATGAAAATGGCAGTGTGTGTCTAACCGACAAATGGTCTTTCCCATCACAACCATCCAGCTACTTCTAGAACCATGCTAGACCGTTGGAGGGTTCTTTTCAATAAGAAGGCCTTGAGGACCTTCAGAACTGCTCAAGAAGATCCATGTCACATATAACGCATTCCATAGGATTTTGACTATAATATTGAAATACAGCCACCCATGTATGGCGTTCTCCACATTCCGGATACCTAAAACCTGAACCTGTGCATTATTTTCTTACCCTGGGAGATTTGCTGTTTTAACATTATATAGAGACAGCTGAGAGCCTCGTCTGACACTGAGGGGCTCCTGTAGACTTCTGCTATGTCTTACTATGATTCAGGAATGCCAAAAACCCTGAAAATGAACCCACACAGTTGTGAGACAGCCTGGGGTTAAAGCTCACGCTCCCATTTGTCCCTCTCTGCTGCCTCAGCACCGTCCCGGGATATTCCCGTAAGACTTTTGTTGGAGTTCCAATTGGACTTTCATAGTAACTCTCTCTGGTAACATTGGGGCCATGAGACAGACGGGGCGACTAAGGATTTCTGTAGTATAGAACACATATATAATGGTTTATGGCGGCCCACCTATGTAATTGTGTCACAATCCTTGTTAATTTTAGTCTAGGCTCTGTGACTTCATATCATGCTTGGGCCTTGATAAACTGCGGGGTATGAAAATAGGAAGAGGATCCGTTTTCAATACATTTATACCGTCAAAAAATCCCTGCATATAGAAGAAAAGGATTCAATATTAAACATAATTGATGTAATGCGTAATAAAGCATATGCATGGTTGTTATTACGTCCCGCTGGTCGCACACCATGTGACCTTAACTCGAAAAAGATCACAACTTCTGCAACTGCTATATGTTGCTAATGAAAGTTGATTATATTGTTGATCATGTTATTTAGTTATTGTTTCAGTATGAATGTTTGGTATTCAGTTTCTGTACAGTTTAGCTTCAAGCCAACAGTTTGGAAACGTTGTGTGAGCCTCAAGTCATTATTCTTTTATTATCGACGGTAATACCGTATACCGAGGTGCAGTTGGGAGGAGGTTTGACAGTATCAACATTTGGATACTGCCCAAGCCTACTTCA
Source organism: Triplophysa yarkandensis (assembly GCA_033220385.1). Classification (NCBI taxonomy): domain Eukaryota; kingdom Metazoa; phylum Chordata; class Actinopteri; order Cypriniformes; family Nemacheilidae; genus Triplophysa; species Triplophysa yarkandensis. The sequence goes on from CM065668.1 coordinate 15,473,632, forward strand.
CATAACAAAGGATTTAAATTGGGAACAGGATACGAGAGATATAACACTAAAGACTACCACCACAACAAGAGGTTTGTTTTCAGTCATTTCTTCCCGATGAGTCACTATGTCAAACCGTTTCTGAAAAACCGGCTGGGTGGAAAAACCTTGGTTGCAAGAGAGATATTTGCATTTACGCATTTGGCATACGTTTAACCAAAGCGATTTTCTGTGCATTCCAGAACCCATCGCCTTATGGTAGCAATAGGCCTTGGAGCTTCAGGACAGCTTAGATACGAGGCTGGAGATGGCTTTTGGGACAGAGTCCGTTAAAACGAGAAGCATATCTGATAACGGCCCTCTCTAATACAGCATTAACATACATTCTGGATTACCCCTCATCTAACACATAACCACAGGCCTTTTGGGTATTTGTTTAATCTCCTCCTGACTTGATTATGATGGAACTGTATTGAGAAGATGGCATCCTTAAGCAATGCCCTCTTCATCAGGAAACTCTTGTTTATGGTAAGCGTGTTATCTCTCGTGGCGTTTCATATGAAGTCAATTATTACGACAGAGTAGGCAAGCACACGGTCTGCCGCGTGACCCAAAACAAGTCAAAAGCACACTGCCAAAGCAGGACCAGAACAACAAAAGCATACAAAACTGATTTAGAAACACAGCGAGGGTGCAACACAATAAGAAGATTTCCTGATCAGAATCACAAAGCCAAAAAAAAACGTTGCTCTTCACAGTGCACTACAGTGTTTTTGTGGCAAGCACATCCGAAGAACAATTCAACTTCCAACTGCACATCAAAAACAAAAGGAACACATAATGAAAGGCACAACTAAGAAAGAAACAATAGCGAAAAGTGTGCAGGAACACGTAGACCTTGCACAGAGCACACAGATGAATCGCTCTCCAAAGATTTGAAAAGATACGGAGAGGAACAGGTTTTCCTTGAAATGTGATCGTTTTGGACGAGTCTGAGCTCATCGGAGGTGCTGACAGAAATGCGTCGGGCTGCATCAACAGCGACACACACTCCTTCGGCTGAACTTGCTTACCCTGGTGCTCGTGTTGCTATTAATATGCACAATCACTTAACTTTAAAGACCATGTGAATAGAGATGTGAAAATCAACTTTGATGTTTGGGATAAGAGGCAAGCCAAAACCAAAACCTCCTTGTGCCAAAATCACCTTCAATAGCACTGAACCCTGATCTACTCTGTAATAAAATATTTGTATTATTACATTTTCTTTTAGCAAATGCATTTAAACCGATGGACATAAAAAATGTTCAGCACTTATCTTTAAAAGCCAATAATAAGCTTCGCAGTTTTCTAAGGCGGCAGCGTTTTGGAGCCATGGAAAGTAAATATTGCAACACAATGTAAATGTAAAAGTGCCTTTCGTTTTTTTGTTGCTGGAATACGAAACAATATAAAAATGATCTTATTTTATATGCTTGGTTAATTCTGTTCAAACTAAATGACTTTTTAAAACTATTTCAGTTATTCTGCTTTCACTTGGCTATGATGAAACAAAAAACACACCCAAAAATTCAATAGGCGTAAAATTCAATAGGTTGGACATGAGCTAAATCTGGAGACCAGAAAAAGAAGCACCCGTCACATTGCCTTAGGAAATCTCAAAACATACTTATACTAAGTTATTCTACTATATGTCAAACAAATGTAGACATAATTACATTTGCGGCTGGATAACAATGTGAGTGTTGCTACGAAGCGATCACTCACTGCTGTGATGACAGCTATCAGGTCAGAGGTTAAGCCCCATGATACCATCATCCGGCACTGCAGCCTTCAATATATGAGGAACTGCATAATGGTCTGTATCACAAAAGGCAGCTTCTAAAAATGTCATAAAGTTACGGTTGGCTATACAACAGACTTCCACATACTGTGGTTTGCATACAACCGCCAACTCCATACTGTGAATTTGGGCACATGTGATTGAGAACGCTGGATGGGGGCGACTGCAGATAAGCCCCAATAAAATATGTGCCAAAACCCCACCTCATTTGGATCAAACTCATCTCAAAGCCATGACTTCATACCCATTTGTTCACGATCACTATCATTTGGCATTAGCAGGGGTGAAGCCCCGACCCCACAAAGCTCACAATGGACCCACTGTTGGGTCGTACAGTAGTCTGAATGGGCGGCCCAGTAAGAGCCTCGGCCTTTATAATGGCACAGAATAAAGTCAAAGCATTTACACAGACCCGCACACAAGAACGCTTCAATCTGCCCACGGGGAGCATTTAGACGTTTGGAGGAAAAAATGATCTAAGGATAATCAGAATAGAAGGAAATATGAATTGGCCTCAGTGTTCGCACAAACACTAAAAAGACGGAGGGCTTTGGATTTTACTTATGATCTGCTGAGTGTTTAAGTGTCTGCCTTTGAGATTTTCAAGTTTAAGGTTCACAATAAAACCTCAAGGCATGTACTTGGAAAGAGAGGTCACTGGTTTCATGTCTTGACTTCAAGACTTTGGCCGGCCTGAGACAGTTTTATCTCCACGCCTCCGCTTAATTATTTAATCAGATCTGTGAAAATTGAGTTTAATAATTAATGGCCTTGTGGTAAACAACTCATGAAGCATTACGTGAGAGGGGAAGAGACAATCTTTGAAAGGTTTCGGTAAAAATAAAGCCTGATGACGCAGCTAAGATACAATTTAAAACATTAAATCTGATAAAAGATGGAAAAACAGAAACTATGAACATACTTTAACAATAAGAGCATTGTTTTTTTTTTACAAAGGGTTGCTCAGAGGATTCTTAAAATGAACAAAAAATCCAAAAGCACTCAAACTTTAAATCACACCTTCAACAGAGAAGATTAAAATAAGATACTGTAAATCTCCACAAATCCTTCGTTTCAAAAACACACTCATCCGATGACAGCCAAAGCCACGATCGGTGCCAAAGAAAACATGTCAATGTAGAAACTCTCTTCTGAGCATGTCAACACATCACAAACACGCTTCACATGTGACGGATTTTTTAAATCTCAGGGTTTTGTACGGACACGCAGACTCTTAAGAAACAGCTCCTCACTCTTAACTGTAAATGATATATGAAATCTATTTTATTCATGTGACCTATAAATAAAGAAGCTATAGATCATGAGATATTTATATGACCTAAAAACCCGGTCAGCTGTGTTACCTCTAATATGCATACTCAGAAAAATTACGTTTGGTGTTTCTGGTTGGGAAATTTTTTACATTAGGTGGATGGCATAGATGTCATTCGTTTTATTGCCGTTTTATACCCTATGCCTTTGATTTTGCCATCAAATCATTACAATTTCGCTTGTGTGTAATTAAGTTTAATCAGTAACGAAATCCGATTTCAATGTTTTATATGGATCTGTTTATTGTTCATAAGATCAAAAACGTGTTTATCGCAGATTTGTCATGTGCTACAAAAGAACCGTCAACACAGATATGCAGCTTTGGACACTGAATATTTAAGAGGAGTGTGATGCTACCGAAGCACGTACATCTCAAACTCCAGAGGTCAGATTCCAGGAGCTCTAACCCACATAAATTATGTGTATAAACATACTAGTGCATTCTGGGTAAATACATTCAATTCTTTACATAGGAATACTAATTCAACAGCTTCGATATCTGGGCATTGTTAACAAGCCCAGGTAATACAGGTTATAACTGCTGATCTTAAATCAGACGCCACTCGAGGTGTCATTACCACACATTCCCGCAATCCACCGCTGTATGGCTTTCTATAATCCCACTTTAATAACCCCAGTGGACACTAAAATGATGATTTTTCTATAACTTCTCATCAGATTGAAATGAGAAGGCATGTGATTACTTCTCTTACATTAATACTGTGATGAGCTAAGTGAACATGCCTGATGAACAGACCTCATCCTCCAACCCCCAGCAACCCATTTCCAAAACTCCTAAATGTCCAAATATGTTGCCATGGTGACAGCATCTCACCCCAAACCCAAGCTCAATATCAAAGAGAAAACTGGCAGCCGTGATTGAGACCCTGTCAAATCCACCCATGTTCCACCCAAGGATTTTGGTACCGACAATACCTGCCGAATTCCCTTCAACAGAGAGAAAGTCCGTTCCTGGATCATGGGAATAGTAGGATATGAGTGCATGCTCTGACATGTGTGTGCGAAACATATCTGTGCATCTGTCACTCCCACCGGCTTGAGAAAACCAACAGTCATTAACCCATCCAAAGAAACGCTGATGGAGGAGATACGGGGGTTGTGTGTGCACGGTGAATAAATCATCAAGCACCCCTCCCTCGTACAGATCCGAGATGTGAGCCGATAACAAGCACAAAGGCCTGAAGATTCAATTAAACGCGTACGCTCTGCATTCAGCGGAAATGAGCGATTTGGAAGAGCAAATATTAAGCAGATGTGACATCACTGAGACAACGGCCGAGTTATAAAAGTAAATCGAACAGGGTGTGATCCTTTCCACGCGCGCACACAATTTCCATTCGGTTGCTATGGAGACTGGCTCATGCCTCTGAGATTCGATGCCGCGAGGAGGTCGCTCCACCTTGTTGCTTTACCGTGCAGAAAATCGAGGGGCTGTTTATGGATGTGTAACACATGAAGATAAACTGCTGGAATAAAAATGGAATAAATCTTGGGACTGTGACACCTCGTATTCATGTAATATGTGTAAACACCCGATTACATTCAATAAAATATATATATATATATATATATATATATATAGTTCAAATGTGGCCCGGGCGCATCACACTGCTATTGTGATCAGTCATTTCAGTGTTCAAAATCAGTTTTGGAATCTCCACGAACACACACCCATATAAACACATATAAACATCAAGTTATCACCACACCTGCTAATAGCAAGCAAATTTAAAAATAAATATAACTTGGGTTCAGATATTCACTATGTCTACATATTGTAAAAAAGGCCTTTGTTTCTCTGCTGAACAAACTTGGAAGCTGTTCAATTAATATTATTTGATATCTGTGTTTAAGTCTGAATTTCAATTTTGCAAATGTCAATTACAAAAATGTAAAACACAAATATATTCGTGGATGAGCGATGCATGAAGAATGACCTGGATGGCTGCCAACAGTACTTTCAATGTGGAGAAGAAGCTCCAAGTTTACACTGCAGACCTGTTTCACCAGGTTACATCAGTCCGAAAGGAAGCAATATGAGGAGAGAAAAAGAGAGAGAGAGGGATAGAGAGGGATGACAGAGAGCTACAGAGCTCTGCAAGCCAGTGATGAATGAAAGTGCTTTATAGGTGACTATTAATAGTCCATAGACTGAAGCTTCTTCAGACGCTGTCCTTTTACTTTAGTACTGTAGTAGTCATTTAACTTTCTGTTTCACATCGTGTGACATTGACCACCTGCCCATTTTATATGGATTTACTAAGACTTCTGTTCGCAGTTAATCACTCTTATGTTCTTAGATATCTGTTTTATGACGTTTTTTCTGTGGAACACTAAAAAAGATATTTTTATAAGTGTCTCATGGTTTTGTGTTGATACAATTGAAGTCAGTACGGGCCGATGTGGTTTGGACACAAAGATTCTTTAAAGTATCCCATTCGACCAATTATTGCAATTGTTCGGAGACTAGAACTATACGTTCAAATGTGTGCCAGCTGCCAACATTCTCCTAAATATCTTTTTTGTTTGTGTTCTGCAAAAGCAAGGAAGTCATTCGTGTTTGGATGAGAAATGTATTTTTTATAACTTTAAGAGAAGACTATCAAGTCATTGAGTTGCTTTCCGTCTAAAATTCAACATCAATAGGTCAAGCATGCCCCAGAAAAGATTCAGTTCAGCCAAATATGTCAAATCTATTTTTGAGCATGTACGACTTTCCCTCTTCTGCACAACACAAAAAAAATATTTGAAGAATGTTGGGAACTTACACATGTGCATTGATTTTGCGACCATAGAATATAAGTGAATGGGTGTCACTGCTATTCTGTTACCAACTCTTTTCAAAATTTCTTCTTGTGGAAAATAGAAGATTCCCACGTTTCACATTTTTTGGGTGATCCATCGATACCATATGCATCTATGATCAAAGCTGGCTTTGAGAGCCACTGAATGCACAGCCAAGGCCTAAAATCAAGTGTACATCCTTCAGCTTATCTTAACTCCTCCCTCCTCAAGCATCTCTGCATCTCCTCCATCTGCTCACCTCGTGTGCTGGTGGCCAGGTCAGCCACTTTCTGAAAAGCATCCAGGAACGCTGCGACTGCAACCACAGTTGTCCTGAAAAAGAAAATCACACACCTGGTCAACATCTTACCCTTATCTAAGACATTCAAACACAGGGGCACCGGGTTGTTAACTTCAGTGGGACGATGTTATCGAAGGTTACTTCATTGTTGGAGGTGAACGGATGTCGAGATTGGTTAACTGCTTTCTAAAGAGACATTCACTCGTGTGCTTGTTGCTTGATGGCTGTGTTTGTCTGCCAGCCGCGTACAAACTCAAAGACCCATGTTGTGCGCTGATAATGCACGAACTCGAACCGTAACACGACCGGGAATTCTGCGCCATTCCAGAGTCTGAATGGAAAACGAGACGGAGTGAAAATGGAAAGTCAACGCTTGGCACTACAAGAATTCCCCCACCACTGGCGGAGTGCCTGACACGAGCAGACAACTGTGAAATCTGATCGTGTGTTTCCACGGCAGCATGCAAAGGTTTGACTGGGAGGTCATGTGACAGACTTCATGAACGGCTGTACAACCGCGTGGAGAAGATTCCAGGGATCAGATCTGGTTTTAGAATGCGTGACGCAAATGGCAAAACAGATACTAGGCGGGGAGTGCCGCGGGCAGTTAACACAACTCATTGCCATACGCAACATGATGTTTTCATATCTGGCTATTAAAGAACAATACTATTAAAGAGAAAAGTGTGAAGGGATGGGTTAGATCCCTGCATCATTCAGAGAACCACTGATGCTACCTATTTTTTTTATTAAAGTGAAAGTTTTAGCTCGATGCAGATAGTTAAGAGACTGGTGTTATCGTTCCCTGTAAGATAGAATAATTCATGTAGGTTGCATAATTCTGAGCTTTAATACAACTTGAAGCGATTTAAACTTGAAGCAATATCATAATCACAATGCATAACACCTTAATGAGAAAGTTATTACTTTTATTACATTTTCCAGCCCTGCTTCAATGAATACTCTATCCAAAATGTGAATTCCTCCATGTGCTATAGGCTTTGCTTTTATTAACATATTTATGTCAATTCTTTTCACAAAATTAACGCACATCCTTCCAGATTGCACATGTTCGTCTGTAAGATGTCTACTTAAGATCTGGACATCTATTGTTTACGATCATCTTCTAAACATCTCAGAAAGAGCAGTGTTCATCTGAATCACAAACATCTTATAGACATCTTCTAGAGATCTGTATGACATCTGACAGATGAGCAAACAATGTCTGCACTTTCGGTGCTCCACAGTTAATATTTGAATGGGTTTAACATGCCTATAACGTCCAACAACCCCTGTAAATATTTTCCTTTTTTTTAACGACATAAAACACTTGTTATAACTCGATTATGATCTTTAAAGCTGTCTCATGTCATTATCAGGTTGCTTAATGCGACTACATCCGTTGGCGCGGACGGAAAACCCTCACAAATAATGCAGCATTGACACAAATCTTTAAAAATGTGGACGAAGATTCCTTAACGGAGTATTAACTTCCCACGAAACGTGTTTTCATAAGTTTGAAAAAGTTATCCGAGGCTTTTATGGTGGCGACTTTGATATCGAGCGACCTTGATGTAGTTTGTTTATAGAATTATGCCAGCTTTTAACTTCTGCCGATAGCATTTATTTTCTTTATTAAGACAGTTTTTATTCTGTTGATAGACAAAACATATAGGTCAAAGAAACCATTGTAAGCCACAGATCTGGTTTCTTGCAATCTATTTGCAATATTTTGCATTCGTTTTAATGTGCTTTACTGTCCGGTGAGCTAAGGTTGTTATTGTTTCATTTCGTTTCATGGCCACTAAACACAAAGACAATTCCAATCATCTCAGGCATTCAGAGGAGTTGCTAAGGGATGTGTTTTTTACGAGAAATCCAGCACCAATAAAAACAACATCCCTCATCTGATGACCAAAAGAAGCAATAGTGCAACACACTCCTCCATAACGCTTGGCAAAGGTCTTCACATATAGTCTCGGTCAACGTATTCAATAACATCAAGGTTTGAGTGTAATTGAACATTATCCATCCAACATGGTTGTAATAAACTTCAGGCACAAACAGCCCCACACAAACCGCTCGAGGGCATCAGGTTCGCAAGTGAACGTGTCAAAAGTTAAAGTGGCTATAAAACCTTGAAGAAATATGCGGAAAGAAGCAGCTGCTTTACAAATCAGAGAGAAAAGGAGGAAAAAAGTCAGGTCTCGGATCATGTGCATGCTGGATTTTCAGAACCGTCGCTGCGGTCAGATCAGACAGGAAAAGAGACGCGATATTTAGCCGCAAACTATATGGACGACCCAGAGAAAATGTGTAATTTTGGAGCACAGCGTCGTTCGCTTCTTTGAACAAGAAGTGATTATAGAGCACGTGAGACTTGGATTTCATTAGGTACTTCCCAACAGACATCTCAAGTGCCCTGACATTACAGAGACTGATCACACAACAGCATCGGATGCCTGAGATGAACTCAGACCATCAGCTCTTGGAGTAGAAGCACGCGACAATTAATCCATTTTTTATTTCCTTTACCAAGTAGTATTCCACCCAAGCAAGCACCAACCAAATGTGAGGCTATACCCTAGACCCAAATTTGGTGTTCTTAAAATTGTTTATAAATAAAAAGCATTGAATCTAAAAACACTTGACAAATAAACCAGATCTCAAGACTTAAAGATAACAAGTGTTATGTACAAAATGTTACGGCTCAATCTGTCGGTCTAAATGTGCGTAATATCGCTCTTGACCTATCTATTGCCTGGCCTGAGCAAACAGACATGCTGTTTGCAGATGAAATTTCTCCATATTTACAACCGCCAGTGTAAACACAGTCACTAGGGAACTGAATAGATGTGACTCACCAACAAATGAGGACGCAAAGTTACACGGTTGCCTTTTCAAGATCTTCAAAAGCACATCTGGAGTATCTCCATAAGGCCTACTAGTGAATATGATATTGTAATTTTCACATGTTGCCAATATCAAAGAGAACAAAGTATGCTTGGTGGATGTTAAGCCAAGACCCATCAGAGGTTCTCAGTGTGTCTGTTATTGTTGAAATTAAAGACATTTCGTGGAATGGAAATAAGTGTTTCTGGTAGTGTGTTCGAAACATCAAATTTTAGACTTCTTTTGCATTTTTCTTTACGTGGTTTGAACTTAAACAAACTGACATTTAATTCAAAATCTTTTCTCTTCTAAGGAATTACTACGAGTACATTTCTGCAAAGTATTTACTCAATAACTGATAATAAATCATTGTAATGGATTGACTTTGCAATTTTACTCCTCTATCATAATGTATAATTTATGATCGAGTAATATCTGCCGATACAGATGTCCTCTCTTGATTGACAGGATGTTCCAACACTAATAGCTGCATTCAAACACTGCAGATTATGGGCCGATAAATTGGTGCATCTGGGTTTTTGTTCAATACAATCTGTAGAAACAACTACACGCTTGTCACATCTGCATTAAACTGTGGAGGGTCATGCATTCTTCACAGCTTAAGTAGAAACACAAGATGAGGTTTTAATGACAACTGCAGATCTTCACAGCCTACAAATTACAGCCACAAGCTTTTCGGGAGGGAGCTTGTTTTCCCTTACCATGCAGAGGTGAATGCCATCGTTTCAAGAAATCTCGATTAAAACAGTACATATAAAACTATGGCAAATCATCCCAAATAGCACTGGCCTTGCCACACTGATGCATTGGTAACATGTGGAGAGATGAGACTTACCTGAGCTGAGACTGCAGCTTCACGGCTTTGCTGATGAAGTCCTCCCAGATGGGATAGCTGCTCTGTAGATGTGAAAGACAAATATGATATTAATAAATTACCACTGACTGTATGAATAACACTGAATGACCATTCTTCTGTAAAACGTCTGTTTGATCGCAGAACAACAGAATCCAAAGGCTTTAAATTAAAAAGCCTTAGCACAAATGATGATGTAATAACAGTAAGTAAATAGAGTAACCAGTTTGACAGCCATCATAGAAACATTAATGCAGCGCCACTATTGTACAGATATGGTTTCAGGTGGCCACTTCACGTGGCACAGATCTACAACCATATTCATACACATGGTTATTTATTTATGTGATATTTATGTAACAATCATGGTGCATATACAAGATACAGTAGTGTAAAAGTAAAATGCAATGTAAGAGAATTACATTAAATAAAATGAATGCAAATGAAACATTGTTGTTGCACACTTTGTTGTTGAAAAAATTGAAAAAAAATATTTCCACTGAAGTGAAATATGGGTGGGCTTTGCATTTAGGGAAATACCCTTTTAATAATCCTTGTCCCCTATAGAAGTGCAATGTCTTTATGACCGTATAACTGTATTGAAACTGATAACTGTTGCTGCTTTCAGATCCCAGGTATACCATACCACCCAAGCCTTATGAGAGAAGACCCTAAAGTCGACTTAAAGGGATTGCTCATCCTAATGTCGTCTCGTTTGACCCTGTATTGGGTTATTTCTTGAACTTTTGATATTGTGAAACTCTGTCCTCGCTGATATGGACTGGTTATCAAGATCCTTTAAAATATTCTAATATGATAAGTAGGCATACTGATCTGAGATCATTCTGGCCTTGTACTACCAGATGAACGTACTCTGTATATGGAAACCAATCGATTCAAACCTCTAAAAGGAAAAAACCTCTAGCACATTTGACTGTTTCGCTTCATGAGCAGACGAAATCACAAATACAAGGTCAAGAGCAAACGGTTCCTATACCATAACTTAATCTGATTCACATGTTACGATTGTATTCAGTACAATGGGCAGAAACACGAACCGGCTGATCTGAAGTCATATCCCGGACTATTCAATGGCATGCTGGCCAAGTTCTCAAAACACCTGATTAATATTTCAGAGACCTGGAAAGTGACCCAGTCACCAAGTAACAACAAAGCAGCACATACAATAGACTGCCATAATGCTATACAAATGGGTTGCCAGGGTGAGATTCTGTGCGTCATTTTCCATCACGTCTTTGTCGAAAAGACATTAGGGCTGATAAATGACCCGTCACTGTGGACTGCGAGATCTACGAACAAAGGTCTCCCATCACCACCTTTGATGCAACAACAGGCGGGACACTGAAATAGAGATTCACCAAATTCAATGTCCAACTTAAGACATCTCAAGCATCCATCGCTGTATGATACGGGATCACACGTATAAGATGTGATGATGCACCGTGATTTCATTCAAATGACATGGACTCCGCAGCTGTCATTCCTCCACATTTAGATCTTCCCACCTGAGACCTCCGGGGTCAACAGACATCCAGCATTCCTTGGACTGGGAACAGGTGTGCAACACAACCACACCACCTAAACACATGTGCCAATCCTCCCACACTCCAGATACATGTCCATCATGGATGAAGGATGGATGCACACAGGTCAGCAAAGCATCTCAAGCATGGGCACTGAAATGAGTGACAAAGCTGCACATGACACATGTCATAGAACCAACATGCATCAGTGTGAGGTCACAGGTGTGTTGAGTAACACATGCAAGGGTGTCTATCAGAAAGCATGACGTCACAGGTGTGTTGAGTAACACATGCAAGGGTGTCTATCAGAAAGCATGACGTCACAGGTGTGTTGAGTAACACATGCAAGGGTGTCTATCAGAAAGCATGACGTCACAGGTGTGTTGAGTAACACATGCAAGGGTGTCTATCAGAAAGCATGACGTCACAGGTGTGTTGAGTAACACATGCAAGGGTGTTTATCAGAAAGCATGACGTCACACAGATGCATGTTGCTTCTAGGTCATGCACATGACTTTTTTTTCATCATGCACATGTCATAGAACCAACATGCATCAGTGTGACGTCACAGGTGTGTTGAGCAACACGTGCAAGAGTGTCTATCAGAAAGCATGACGTCACAGGTGTGTTTATTAGAGAGCAGGTGTAAGTTGTTACCTTCATGTCTGTGATGATGTTCTGAAAGAGTCCTCCCAGAGCACTGCACTCTTTCTCGATCACAGTCTCCATCATGACTCAAATCACTTTTATTGACGCTGGCCCTTTAAATCTGATCCGCGAGAAATTATATAAGCAGGTGTAAAATCCGTCTCTGTTTCTGGATCAGTCTGCCCCACAGCAGCACAAACTCCATGACCCCGGGCTGGAAGACATGGTAACGAGGGTGCACCTGTAGAAGAAGCCGAAGATCGATCGTAAGTGCTGTAAAGTGTTGGAGTGTGAGAGCGCAACTTGAGTTTCTTCTTCGCGGCTGCTGATTGTGTTCACTCATGCGCGCACTCGTGTGGCCCCGCCCAGCCCCGCCCCCCTGTGAGACGCGAGGCGCGCCCACGGTTGGCCACGCCCCCTTGAGTAATTATTCTTTTTTTTTTTTTTTTTTTTTTTTATGTGTGTTTTATTTAAAATGACTCTTTGATAATAAAAGGCCATTCAAATTGTTGACTTGTCACTTGACATTAATTATGGGATGCACACAGATTTAACTTTTGAATTTAAAAAAATTTGTGGTCACTGTTTTTATTTTTATTTATTTTATTTAAATGTTTTTATTTTTATTTATTTTATTTTAATGTTTTTATTTTTATTTTTTATTTCTTGTTGCTGGTAATTGTGTTTTTAAAGAGCTTGTAGAGAAACTCTCTCGCCATCTAGTGGTGTAAAACCTCATGGCAACTACACTTGATTGACAGATCACACTGGACAGCATGTTGCACATGTTTAATATGTTAATCATCTAATAAAATAAGTATAACATCTTGTGATTTAATTATTATCTCATTTGTAGCTTGATGTATCAGTAATTCAAACATAAATTCAGTATACACATGTGGTTTACATTCACACATGTCATGTACACAATTACTCATAACCCTGGTCAATTTCAATCTAAAGTTACTTTAATTCATTTTTTATTAGAAATGACACAAACATCTCCCAGAAGAGAATAAGCACAAGAGGATCACGGTGGAAATATTCTTACTCATGTTTGATTTACATTTGAATAAAAAGTGTCTTGTCCCTTCTCAATAATGAACAGAAAAGACTTCATTATTACATTTACATTTACATTTAGTCATTTAGCAGACGCTTTTATCGAAAGTGACTTACAATAGTCGAGGAGACAATGAAGCGGTAAATAGCCGATACAACAATAGGTGAACAAGTGCTACAACAATGTTACCGAGTTACACAGAGAGAGAAGTTACAAAAAGTATATATATATATTTTCTTTTTTTTTCTTTTTTTTTGATAGAGTAAGTAGGTTAGAAAAGTAGTGAGTTAGTGAGTTAGATGTAGCCGGAAAAGATGAGTTTTTATGTGTTTTTTGAAGATAGAGACCGAGTCTGACAAGCGTGAAGCCAGAGGCAGATCGTTCCACCATCGAGGAACTGAAGCAGAGAACATTCGAGAGAGAGATTTCTTACCCTTTTGAGCTGGTACCACAAGTCTCAGCTCATTTGCGGAGCGCAGAGATCTTGAGGGCCTATACCTTTGCAGCATCGAACCCCTTCTATAATTGCAGACTGGCACATCCCCACTGGTACTTTTGGCCCTTTCCATTCCTACAGGTTGGATGGTCTCCTTGCCATCACTCTGATCTTCAGATACCTTCACAAATTCTCAATCAGGACTCCGGCTGGGTCACTGCAAACTATTTGTTTTAGTCTGTTCTTCACCACTTTTGCTGTGTGTTTCGTGTCGTTGTCGTGCTGAAGTATCCACTACGGCCCCAGACCAAGTTTCTTTGCTGACCGCCTGATGTTGTTGTTGAGAATTTTGATGGATTCATTTTTTCATGGTGCCATTCACCGTGATGGGGTTCCATGGCCCAACGGCTAAAAATCCCCCCCAAAACAAAAAAAATATAGACCACCACCGGTTCAGCACCCACTTACCTTAACTCACTAATGCAAAGGTATAGGCCCTCAAGATCTCTGCGCTCCGCAAATGAGCTGAGACTTGTGGTACCAGCTCAAAAGGGTAAGAAATCTCTCTCTCGAACGTTCTCTGCTTCAGTTCCTCGATGGTGGAACGATCTGCCTCTGGCTTCACGCTTGTCAGACTCGGTCTCTATCTTCAAGAAACACCTAAAAACTCATCTTCTCCGGCTACATCTAACTCACTAAAAAAAAACTTTTGTAACTTCTCTCTCTGTATAACTCGGTAGCATTGTTGTAGCACTTGTTCACCTATTGTTGTATCGGCTATTTACCGCTTCATTGTCTCCTCGACTTTTGTAAGCCGCTTTGGATAAAAGCGTCTGCTAAATGCCTAAATGTAATGTAAAATGTAAATGTAAAACATTAGACTCCTGCCATTATGTTTGATTGTTGGGATGTGTTCTTAGGGTTGGAGGCTTCTCATGTTTCAGCCCAAAATTCTGACCATAATTAGTAGACCGGAAGTGTTCTTTGTCCAGATGAACATTTGCAGGGCTTTTGTGTGGCTTTTCTGGAGACGTGGTGTCCCCCTTGTTTCGTGGAACTCAGTTCTTCTGTTCTTACCTGTTGAGTTGACTAAAACAGCTGTTCACCATGAATCAGGGTTATTAGGATGCTTTAGAACAGATTGGAATATTGTATAGAACCTTGGATTTTCCCATAGACTGTGACACACAAATGATGGTACTGACAATTTCGGCCATGACACCATTTGTTACAAGACATTAGAGCGTAAAAAATAATTTATTATGGCTCTTGTGCATCGCCTTACTTTCTTCTGGAAGGCTTAGAGTCATTTCTAAAAAAAAAAATACTTGCTGTTTGATTAAAAGCTCTCCTGTATATGGCCTATTCATGGCAATACCAGGTCTTTCTTTAGTAAGATATGTTAGTCAATGGGTTTTTCATTATTTGATTACTTTAAAAATGTCAATATTATTGGGCCTATAAAACACTAAACATTTTACTGTGATTTTATTGCACATAATATAACTATGATAGTTGTAGATAAAATATGATAATGCAAACGGTAACCAATTCATCCAAAACATGGTCACCACAATTTGGTATGATACTATGAGATTCATTTTCATCACGCAACCAATTTATTACAAGAAGTTTGATTTAAAACAAATGGTGTGAATCTGAATGTTGGATGTTCCTATGCTTACCCATTTATAGAAAATTACCTAGTGCCCACCTATTGTTGCCTGGCCCAACAGAAAAAGGAAATGCAATTTTTATCCCTGCATAAAATAAATGACTGTAGTTGAAACTAGCTTTATTTCAGTTTGGTTCAGCCAAAATAAATTGTGCAACAGGTATTCTTCATATAAAAAGTTTTCCAACAGGTATGCACTTATTACTTTATATGTGTGGCCTATAATCCATAATAGCTGTGCATTGATGGACTTTTGCTTAAGAGCTGCCAGACCCTTGGCACCATATACATCACTTTTTTGATCAACCCTATTATCATGATAATTAATAATCTATAAGAATCTTCAATAACACAAACTGATGTGTATTCAATGCCGAACTTTATAGGCCCCTCAAAGATACCGTAAGCCTACTTTGTCAGCCGTTTTGTGTAGATTTGTTGTGATCATAAAGCTGTTTATATTTACTTTAATTTACTAATTTTTTAAGACAAATGGGGCAAACTGAAGTGTTGTTTTACAAATACATGCAACCCTTTCACCAAATAATATAATTTCAATTTGGCGCATGATATGGATATAATAGTCACCTAGAAAGTTTTCAATTTCTTTGTCCTTTATTGGCTTTCTTGTGAAGGTTCCACACATGTCCACTGAAGAGTTTGTGTGATCATTTTCACCACGAGAGGTCACCAGAAAATAAACAATAAGAGTCAATGGACACAATTAATAATGATGAATATACTTTCTGATGAAGGCAACTAAAGGCCGTGTCTGAAAAACATCACTACCTGTTGCTTGGAATTAAAGCTCGATTAAATGTTAAACCCACATCTATCTTCTCCCATAGAGAAGTGTAACTGAAAATCTAACACAACAATCACAACACAGCAGGTCTCTGAACAGAATCATTATTTTATAATCATCTCTTCATTAAGGGGGGCACATGCTGAAAAGCAATGTGTTTATTAACCGCAGTGGACAGACTCATTTAACACTCATGGAACATTTGTGACAGTGCAGCATAATTTCTACTGTCCTTCATTAATATTATATATATATATATATATATATATATACAGAAGAGAGCTGTATACTCCTACGTTTAAGACAGAAAAGCATCATGAATTCATTTGACATTGCCCATACCATTTGTGTGTGCATTTACATGCTTGTAATAAAGTGGCACTGATAGACACTAAACAGTATGGAAGATAGTTAACATTGTTCCAACTCTGGCAGTGCTGTGATATTGCCTTAAGCTTTTGTTAAAGGTTTTTACTATACTAATAGCACAGATCTCAACATTAATACAAAAGTTTTAAAAGCATTTTGTTTTGTCTTAAGTGTTAGATTTATTTACAGTCAGGATTAGTAGTTTCTAATCTAATGCTACTATTCATTATAAATGAAGAAAAAATTGTTGGGTATTCCTGCTTCCGGAGCATTAAAATTCACAGATATTCAACAATATTTGTCATATCCTAAAACACAAGTCATTTGTTACATCCATAACAATAGTTTATTTTAATTTTTTTTAAGAAAACTTATGCATAGACTTATCTTATGGTTTGGTTGAATATAGTAGGCCCATAATATACAAATATAAAACATAGATAGTATAAGTTGTTGTGATCCAATTCATATTCTGAGTTTGTTATATAACATCCCTAACAATATAACTCGAATACAATTTACCTTTTAAAATTGTGTTGCTGTTTACCTTTTGTTAACAACAAGACAAAGCAAGTGTAATTGCGTGTTGAATCCACAACACATAGTACAAACAGATTATGAATTAATAATGCAATATTCAGAGGTTGATCACTGTTTAATGAACAATACTAACACCTGTTGTGTCGTGCGTGACGTTATTAAAGCACATGTGCGTGTGTTAATGCATGTAATTATTCTCATTATTACCTCTATTAAATCTAGCCATATAATGACATGACAAATGGCATTGAATCATCTGGATAACAGACATTTCTTACACTATTCATCATACAAAAGCTTTGTTTTTTTATTTTGTGTTAAATTGCAGACGAATCGTTCATGTGTTCATGGGATTCATCCAGCTGCACACTGAAGCTCATTTAATATGTAAACGTGTATATGATGTTCTATCCCTGTGCATTTAACACCTGTTTCCTCAAGGTTTCAGTGAATGCCATCCCCCTCCAGTCATCTAACCTTTATTTCCCAGTCCAATAGAGTCAGAAAACGTTTTACAGAATATATATAAATTGTTTTGCGCCTCGGGTAAATGTATTTCTCCATGGTTCACCTGCTGCCCACCACATTCAGAATGTAGTCCATCCACACCTTTGGGTTTCTATGGAGACAAGCTCTGACAAAATTAAGCCTCTGAGTCACGAAATCGCTCTTTGTTCTGTACCCTTCACTGTGTCACAATAATAGGGAATTGAAATGTATAATGAGTCGAATGTGTTGGCCCAGTGAATGAAGTCTGCCAACTATTTAGGCCGGTGTTTTATGTTGTAGAGCTTAGATTTTACTGGGTTTAAGTAAAGGCACAACACAATTGCATCACAAGAATCATTTGTCCTCAAGTGGCCATAAACAATTTGCACGCAAAACAGCAAAACCCATGAGTCGAGCATCTGTTTTCCAAAGGCCGGAGTGTAACCATGAATAGAAGCAATGGATAGAACTAATACAGTGTCACAAGGACACCCTGTAAACCTCTGACAGCTGCTGTGAGCCGAAACCGACATCTGTACACTATAGATGTTTGTGCACATTTACAGTTAGGTCTCTAGGACAAAGACAAGAACACATTAAAGGTAAATTCACGACAAGTATCGAGTCAAAGTTTGTCTCTATAAGCTTTAATTCCATTGAAAGGTACATTCCTTAAACATGCTTGTAGTATAACGCCACCTTAAATAACAGTTTTCACGATAACATATAATGTAAACTAAGGAAAAGAAACAGGAATCCTTCTTACAGTTTTGATAATGTAGTTTTTGGAATAAAAGTCACGAGAGAGGTTTAGTGCACCGAAGACTATTGTTTCAGCTTCAGCCCCAGACATAAGGCCAGCTCGCTCTTCTGGATCTTTCCATCTTTATTGACATCACAGTGACGCAGAAGGACTTCACGAAATTGGTCCAGATCTGCTCCACTGATGCTGGGCTGAGATATTTCCGGAGAAATTGAAAGAATCAGGCTGTCAGAATCATTTTATGGGTTCCAGTGCTTTATTAAAATAGTTTATGTGTCATGGGGAAAAGGAAAGTGGTACATGGCCAACTGTTGAGATTGAGTTTATAACTATAAATCTATAAGGGGTTTAATTCACTGAAAAAAAGGATTGCTGAAATTACTCAATTAAATCATGTACAATTAAATCAATCTAACTACACAATTTATTTCGATTTTCACCGTGTTTTTTGTTTGAAATTTAAACAAATTGGGGGAAATCGTAATAAATTGATTAAAATTGATGAAAACAATAATCTTTTGAAAGTGATGTACAAGATTAAATTAAAATTAGATTAAAACCTTTTTATTATTGTGTGCATGCACCTAGCTAAAGTAAACTTCCGATCGGTGTTTGTTTTTCGCTCTTTTCTAGTCTATAATATGACATTAAATAAAATAATATTAACTTGAGTAATATTCTGCTATAAATAAATGAAATTAAATAAGCAATTTTTATTTAATTTTTAAATAATTTATTAACTTTTAAATGTAATTAATAAGAAAAGGGGTTGGGTAACATTTATTTACATCTTTGCTATGAAATTGACTAAACATGTTATAACAGTATAATTCAAATTTAAAATTACATTCTAAATCTTCATGTATTGACTTACCTTGACAAGTTCCATCATGTCTTTGACAAACCCATCAACCTCAGGTCCTTCAAGAGCTCCAGTCTTGCTCTACAAGATACATTTTTACATTCTTTAAAGTCATCTTTGAATAGATTTTCTAGTTTTTCCAACACATATGAGATAAAGATTGGATTGTATACATGTATAGTACATGTACAACATCATACTTACAACATCATAATGGCAAAAGATCTTCTCAAAGTCTCTTTTTCTCTCATCTTGACTGCCAGCCTGAGGGTGGAGAGGAAATAAATATGGTCTGGAAAATGTTCTGGTCTAAAGATGGTTATTGCATTTAGAAGAGACAAAGAGGAATAACAGAGATCACACACTAACATCCATTCTGAACTGCAACAGGAAGTTCTCCTGAAGAGCCAAGATCCTTAAGAGGGGACATACACAATATTATTCTCAGCTTTAATTTAATCATTTCAAAAGTTACTTTTCTTTCAGATAAAAAATGACCATATGTTGTCAAAAATGTCACATCACCTTGCTAGGTCATTCAGATCCAATCTGCCATCTTTGTTTTTGTCGAACACGTTCATCTTCAAGACAAAAAATAATCAATAAGGAATATTTATTATTAGGTGTTTCAAGTATTAAAAGTCAATTATCAATTAAATTTGTTGTTGATATTTTATCATTTTTTACATATTTACATATTTATTTATTATACATATTTACAAGTTCTAAAAACAAAAGCTGCAGTTTTGAGACATACATTTGCTAGAATACGAATAAATAACAACATTTCACTTGTTTTCACTTGTCATCATTTACTCACATCTTAATTGAATTCTGTGTAAGATCTGTGAAAGAAGATATTTAAAAGAATGCTGGGAAACTGACACCCATTTACGTGCACTGATTTTGTGTTTACACAAAAGAAAGGAATGGGTGCCATTACTGTTCGGTCCCAGCATTCTTCGAAGTATATTCTTTTGTGTTCTGGAAGAAAAGTCATAAAGGTTTAAAAGATCAGGTATGGTTTATGCTGCATCCTCTCTTTCCAGATTTACTGTCCAGCATGGATGCGTTGGAACAAGGATCATGAACAGTTGTATTAGAAAAGTGCATTTTTCTTTTGATTTGAGCTTGAACCAGAAGGTTTACTGTACAGTTGAGAGACATTGACAATGGCGGACTGAATGCATCAAGCTGTGTGTTTGAAATGTTAATGGGCCTGAAATCAATATGCATAAATGTCACTTAACAAACCACACAGACTGCCTCAAGCTGAGAACCCGTGTCTGCATTAATGCTCTTCACCAATCATTCTTTTGACAGCAAGAGTTATAAACTTGTTGTTAAACGTGTTACAATAGGAATCATTTTAGATTCAACATTTTTCAAAAATCACAAATATAGTTTACATATCAACTGCACTGAGCACTGATCAGGTCATTTGCTACCCGGCTGAGTAGATCATTTTACATGTGTGCTTCATTTTTAAACAATTTATTTAACAACTATTAATGAAACATGAAGATAAACGATGGTTACCATAGTATCTGTGTATTCATCCAGCTTGCCGGAAGCAATATTCTTTTCATGTTGCAAAAACAGGTCCTTCAAGAAACCCTGGCATGAGAAAAAGTCTTCTTATTATAATTTTAACCATAAAGACAGAAAAGTTCAGATCAATAAATACTGTTTTAATAAATTGCTTGTGCGTATCTGGGCTAATAGATGTTTTGTATCTCACAGGGTTGTGTTTAAGTGTATTGACACAGTAATGAAGGTCACTGGAAGCACACAGCCGTGTCGGCGCTTGCCATGGAAACTTTGGATATGAGCCGGCATAACATTATCAGAGCGCTCAGTTACACACACACGCTTTCAGATTTTGTAGGATTAATGATTGTTTAAGTCCACTGTGATGAAGACCGTGTTCATCTTCCCATGAGCCATGTGTGCATTTACCTTCAGCTCCACAGCTGATATATAACCACTGCTGTCCGCATCATATTTCCTCCAGATCTAACATGGGAAACATCGAAACAAACTTCTTCAACCAACATGTTGTCATATTACTCTTTTTATTTTAGTGATGCAACTTTGCAATGCTGATATACTGTGTTTATTATACAGAAAATGGATATGATTTCGCTTCAATATTAAATGTAACAATCTCAACATAATGTTTTAGTTTATATGACATACAGTATTATCAACTACTTTATATGACATATTATTAACTTTCAATAAAAATATATATTAAGTTAACAGAGCTTAGTAATCATATGACTTTCTCTATTCCATGCAACGCAAAAAGTGATTTTTATGTTATATCAATGGGTGAACTTTTCTTTTAAATATTCATATTGTCAATTGAAAAGGATTTCAAAAGTAAAATAAGATTGGAATGTAAAGTGAAAGTTTACCTTCATAAAATCCACGCTGTTATCTAGCGGCGCCTCTCTGCGGAAGATAAGGAGAAAGTTCTCATCCTCTGGCAGGATCATATTAGCCAGCTAGTGAACACACACAAACACACACAAACACACACAATGAGATGTTGTCATACAGGAATGGGTTTTGTCTCAACTCATAAAAGTAAATTGCTCCCTTAATGCAATGTGGTTATCCTAATGTTTGGGCTTACCCATATGCTGCATGTTGACATGGAAATGATTCTTAGGGCCTTCTCGGAATCAAATCATACAAACCAAATCAAACAAAGAAAACCGAATGATGTCATTGGAATGAATCTTATTGTCTGTGTTATTGACTTGAAAAGAGAACTTGGCTTTTTCTCGAAAATATGTTAGTGAGAATGCTGGTGGATGAAGTGTTCTTGGTGGAGGCTTTCTAGCCCAATCAAGAAATGTCATATTGTGGTCAAAAGTAATGGCCCGCCTCCCTTAAAAATGGAACGTTTATGCAAAACGTCATTCAGTAACCGTTTAAACCTGTTAAACTTTTGTACAACATGAAAGAAGATACTTTGCAGAATGTTGGTAACCAAACCGACCGCAACACCCATTCACTTCTATTGTATGCACACTAAACACTGCTGGATAACAGGAGTCGTCGCTGTTTGTTTACCCAGCATTCTTCAAATTATCTTCTTTTTGGTCTGCAGAAAAAGAACGTCATACATAATTGAAATGACAAGATTTTGAGTACATTATCGTTTTAACGCACGTGTAAGACTTTTCCCCAACCTTTCTACCCATCAGGCCAATTTGTTGTAACAAGTTGAGTTTGCTTGACACCTCTCGGCATGAGTCTCTTTTCTAATATGATATTGCCATCGTATCTATCTCTTGTCAAGGTGAATATATAAGTGCAGCATTTGCATGGCATTTCGGCAGAGTGAATCAAGATCAAAGTGACAACACAAACATACACCGCTCACACAAACATTAAGTGCTGGTCCAGCCAAGTGTTGTGTGCTTATATCTTAATTGTGTTTGCTGTTCGCCAGCTCATTTCTCTAATGGACAGTAATCCCGGCATGATTCAACCCAAATGGGCCGTAACAAACACACGGCTGTGGGAGCGCTGAAGTGCTTTTGAGATAAAAATTAAATATAAAATCAAGATGATGTATGATTCATAAGATTATCCTGTTATATAAAGAACATTAATATGATAAACGTAATGTACGTAAAGTGATAATTTACCCAGAAATGAAAATTGTCTAATCATTTACTCATCCTCTTGTCATTTCAAACATGTATGACTGATTTCCACAAACACAAAATAAGATATTTCAAAGAATGTCGGTAACTGGCACCCATTCACTTGCATTGTATCCATACACTAAAAAGTGGGTGCCTCTGCTGTTCAGATACAAACTTTTTTCAAAATATCTTCCAACGAGAAAAGAGTACAATTCGGATCACTATTGACTTAACTGACGGCCTGGCAACCTGCAACAGACATTCTGGTGATTTTTACAGGGGCAAGAAACACAACTATACACAAGCACACGTGATACATCCGGCTATCCCACCTCTTATCAACCATGGCCACTAACACATCATTATAAACTCCACGATCAATGCATCAGGACTAAAAAGCACTTACTGAAACCACACAGCATAAAAATGTGATCTGTCATCTTTTAAATCAACTCCATTAAGTCTGCTATTAGCAAAGTATTGTGATAAAAGAGCATTGATAGAGAGGATCATAACATCCATGGGGTTGCTGTTACTCAGTTAATGTATTTGTGATGAGTCTTCGGGTAAATGAATAGAGTTTTCTTGTCACACAAAGTGATCGCATAGCCTGAAGGCCTAAAGGCAAAACAAGTTTAAAGCTTGATCAATGTTAATTCAACACTACTTCCATTTAATGGGATTCGGAAATGACTGATCAATACTGATTGAAATCCTCATTCTGGAATAATAAGGTTCTATTTGACATGTCTATCAAAATAAACTGACAGTTTTCATTTTATTTTTACTTGACTCAAAAGCAGTAAAGCACTGTGCAAAGCTGTTTAATCTTATCAGCGAAGAAGGCACAAAAAGGACGACAGAGTTCCTCAAAGACCCACAAAGATGTCTTGCACAGTGCATAAAACAACAAAATGTTCAAGTCAGTCTAAAGTTTACGGTGAACAGTGCCCAGGCAATGCTGTAGAAAAACTTTTTAATGTTCATAACAAACAAATCCAGTCCTGCGAAGTAACAGACAGATAATAGAAAAATACAAATTCTGTTACGTTTCCCCTTATGACATGAAAGAAGATATTTTGAGAAATGTCTCAGTGAGTCAATTTGACCTAATGTTTTCACCGGGTCTTCACATTGAGACACTTAGACTTTAAAGGGAACATCAATGGACATATGATATAACTGTCCTGTACATATATCACAGCCTTGCAAGTGTATGATCTGTAACCGGCTAGACGGTGACATATGTCATTGGTGGGAGGGAACAAGTTAGAGAGCATTTTCTTTAAATCAATATGTACTGAACTTCCTATGCAAACAAGGTCTTGGTATAAATCGTTTGCATAAGGGAAACTCAAGAACCCTTTTAACACGAGAAATAACACTTCCTTTAACATCTAAAATGTGGTTGATGTGTCTGATGCAGCAGATCAATGAGAAACCACACAGCCGTTTCATTTATGCTGACTAAATGCGAATAAATGGATCTTAAGAAAGAATGATTATTGGGGAAAAAACACAAAAGTACTTTGACATCGCTAACATTTATCAGCATTACCACACCATGAGTAAGTGAACATTTACCCCATTAATGAAAATGATGTCATAAATTACTTTCCCTCTTGTCATGTCAAACCTGTATGGCATTCTTTCTTATGCAGAACACAAAAGAAGATATTTTGAAGAATGTTGCATCCGGCACCCATTCACTTATTTTGGTTTTGTGTCGTTCCAATAGTGCCACTGTTTGGTTATCACATTCTTCAAAATATCTTCTTTTGATTCATGAATGTCAAAGGTTTGTCGAAAGCATATCCTAAAACGATCGTTCTGAAAAGGTGCAACAAAAAAATGATGTACCTCTTGGATCTGCAAGCGTCCATCAGCTGTGAGGTCATATGCGGACATAAACCTCTTCTTGATCTCCTGTACTCTCTCCTCTGTTATTTTATCCTGAGAAAAGAAAACATGTTACCATGACCACCCTTCCATCATTCAGCTCTCATGAAACATCCCATCATCACTCAGCAAAGCCTTGGACTGATACACCTGTGCATCAATAGAACATCTGCCCCCATCTTTATTCATGCAAACCTGCAGGTTATAAACATGTTTTAAACTGTGTAACCTTTGTGGATTATAAACACAACTGTAGAACACAGAATGACAGATTGGCTTATATATGCAGACAACACGAGTCTAACCACAGTTTCCTGAAAGATGATTGCATGAGCAGTTGCACAAGTCCTCTCTGAATTTGTGATCATACATACTTTATAAGTCATATACTGTACACCAGCACAACATATATACCATAAAAAATTAAAACAGGAAGATACATTTTGCAGTCCATGTACTTTTTAACATCACTGTGTCGAAGCATCACGCAAAGTGAGATAAAGACTTTTTCCCATGCTTCTCTTTGGGAAGCGGTGATTTATTGTCTAAAGTTAGTGGTGCGATTAATGCACAGAATTTCGTTTCTTCAAGAATTGAAAAACCAAGACTTAAAATGAAGCACTGAAAACCAAAATGGATCAAGATCAATAAATCTGGATATGAGATTTTCCCTAACCATATCACTCACGTCTGTTTGCTTTTTGTTTCAATAAGTGTTTGTATGTCATAGCATTAAAGATGAATAATGTTTGATCAGCACTGGATCTTTAAATGTATTCAAGCTTGTGTTACTGGGGATGTAAAGCGGTGGTTTAGGATGTTTAAGTGAATCCACTTTTCGGCCCTGAGATTAACCAGAGCTCTGTAATGGTGTACATTATCTTCTAAACCATCAGCAGTTAGTCACACTGGTTAAACTAACAAACAGATGTTAAATGGTCTTCATGTGTATCATGTGACAGTGGTTCCCAGGTGAAGAGAGGAGAGAGAGACCAGTGTGTACACGTATAGAAAGCATTGATGACTTCACTTACTGTATACACTATATACACGTCTATACATTGGATGTCATGACATTGTGATATAAAGTTATTTGTTAGTAGTTTAAGCTTCATTGATGAAACTTGTATTTTGGTTGTCTTAAAAAAGATTATTTTACTCTTTATATAATGTCACATAATACAACAACTATTTTATTTTTCTTTACATACCTCTGGGCCAAATTTTTTCAGCATGTGTCGGAAAAAATCATCCAGCTCTTTCCCTTCAATGTATCCATTATCTGTGAAAAAGTAGTTATACTAAAGTACTGAAATCAAAACACAAAACACTTGTAGAATTACTCAAAGTAACTAAGTAACATTTAAATATCTTAAGATCTCACCGTCAGCATCAAAGTGTTGCCAGATCTGAAGAAAACCAGCAGCATCTAGATTGTCAAAGGCACAGTTCATGGTGGACAATCAAAAATATGATACAGTACAAACCAGAGAGAGAGAGAGGGAGAGAGAGAGAGAGAGAGATGTGGTACACCTGCTCTGAGACAGAGAGAGAGAGAGAGACTGCAGATGTGATCTCTTTCCTCTGACTCAATATTACTGAAACTCCTCCTCTTCTACACCTCACATGTCACAAACTAGTGTGACAGCAAGACTATTTATTTAAGCCATACATAAACAGAATGCTCTATTACCTGTAACTTAACATTCATAGATTTGTAAATAAAATGTTGAAAACACAGAAACAAGCCCAAAAAACAATTACTATACATAATCTGTGTTTATGGACATGATAAACCCAATGGCAGTATTTATTTGCATAAAGTAAATATATACATTATATTGTATCATATATAAATATGTACAATCCATGTTAAAAAAATAAAGTATATTTATAAAAATGTCATGATCAATGTTCAACCAAAGGATATATGGCACCATCTGCTGGCAATGTAATTTTAGGGTACACTTGTGTTTTTGCAATTGCTGTGTTTATTAAACTATTATTTTCATTAAAAATATATAAGTTGTTAAGTTTTTTATATATTATTTACATTTACATTACATGTATTTTAATGATTGTTTATGTATTCATTTTGCCAATCAATCTTCTGTGTTCACAAACATTACAATACTGTTTAACATTGTTTTGGTTGATCTTTATCTTGTTTTGATAATAAACATACATAAATTATCTCTGTTGAACAGATAGGAAGATACTTTGAAGAAAGTACGACAAACAGTTTAACAGTTCAACGGTGCCCCAGAAATCTCAGTTGCTGACATTTTTCTAAATATTTTTCCTTCCACTTACTTAAATACAATTAATGCAAGTTTGGACAAACTTGACAGTAAGTATTCATGACAGAATTTTAAATTTTTATGTGAATTATTGCTTTAATATTTAGTGTTAATGTTCTCTGAGTTTCAAATGGGTAAAGTGGTATTCCCATAAAAAAAATTATATTCTAATATTCTAATATACATATATCCATACATTTCATTTATATATATATATATATCCTCTTATAACGTGTAGTCTGGAATTCATTACTTTTTTTGGTTTCAATTAACAGTTTTTTAAGATACCATTAATAACTCTGATGGGACACAAAACGTAAAATAATGGTTAAGAATCTGGCCTGTATGTGTTAGGTTAGTCTAAGCAGAATAGTTATGATGTCAAGTGATGACAGCATGCAAATAATGTATAAATAAATAAATAACTAAAACAGAATTCCAAAAAATGTGTTAAATTTGTAAAACCAGTTTTAATTGAACTGACATAAATAGACAGGGATAAAATGTCCACAACCAACAGAACATGTAAGTTGAAAACATTAAAGAGTTAACCACAAGGTTAATCCCCCAACCATCAAATACTGCATAACAAACAAAAGAGTCGAAGACTGCTGGCCAGGAGAAGACACAATATTAAAGAAATACAAGATTTAATCATATCAACACTGATTACTTACATTTATCATTTCATCACAGTTTACCCCTTCCCATAAAGAAAATATGACTTCATAGAGCCCAGCAGTGTGCGTTACCAAAATGATTAGAAATCGCCAAGCCTCATATCAACAAAATTTACATTCCAATTCAGGAGGAAGAGCCAGTTGTGTCCATTAAAAAGCGGTACCAATCGTCAGTCTTAATAATAATAAAATAACAACTTTTCAGCAGTGTGATTAGTACCATAGACTGTGCAACCTGTGTACACATACATACTGCATGTGTGTGCATCCACACATATAGAGATATATTTATATATTAAATGTTAACATTTCAAAATCAAATACTTTATACCCCATCTGATTTTCGAAACACAGATTAGGTTTAGTCCTAGACTAAACAGATTGGAAATCATTAACAGTGCAGTTTAGTTTGGTCAAGGCTTTCTCTCTCCTTGAAACCATCATATTCGAGAGTAATGTGCATAAATACACACACACACACACACACACACACACACACACACACACACACACACACACACACACACACACACACACACACACACACACACACACACACACAAACATGCACATCAGACATATGACACAAGAAAAAAATTTTTTTGCACAAATAATAAAATTTGATTTGTTAGGACATAAAAACAGTTAGAAAGTTGAGCCAGTGTATATTGACAGACCAGTCGAAAATAAGAGACAAGCACTTGAATCACTTTAAACCGGATAGACATCCAGATCTCATCCTTTCCTTTACAAACACTGAGAGCGGGTTAGACAGATCAAGGAATGTTGACTGAACCTGAAGCAGATATTTCCTGACACTCAGTCTTAAACACAGAATAATCATTGTGACTCCATTTTTACTTTCAAACCCCGGCAACATCAAACCCCGGCAACTCTGTGTCCTGCTTTAAAGTCCCAAATCACACCGAAATGACAATTCTGTGATGATTGACCTCTTGTCATTTCAAAACTGTCTGAACTTTTTACTTCCACACAAGAAAGAAGATATTTTGATATACGTTGGGAGCCGAACATCACTGACAACCGCTTACTTCCATTATGTGGACAGAAAACGAATGCCACTCAATTGGGGCCGCTTGACATTCTTCAAAATATCTTCTTTTGTGTTCTGCGGAAAAAAGAAGCTCATACAGTAGGAGTGAACTATCACTTCAACTTGTTACAGTACAGTGTGACTAAGGCATAGGGTTTAACGGTCACAATAGAATCAGAGATTCTTCTGCTGCTTTAAGAGAGAGTAAAGAGTATTTGAACACAGTGAGAGCGCACGTATGTGTACGCCTATATAGTCTAACAGTGCTTGAGCCCTGGTGCTAACTTATTACTCAATATATAACAATGCAACAAAGTCTTCTAGAGCAAGACACGTCATGTAGCACTTCCATCTTTCTTTTAAAGGGAGCGAGAGAAAGAAGCATGCAAGCATGCACACGGGAATTTTAAGACGGCCCGTGCACAATCCCGCTGGTTATGCTACAGGTAAGAAGGTTTGGAAATATTAAGAGGTTTGCATTTGAAATATGAGATGGATGCACGGTGAGGCGGTCTTTAATTCTCATATAAAAATAAAGTCTTTGTCAGCCTCTTCCCCAGATCCGGAAGACTTGCCGCTCTGTCCGGAGTCCTTGCTGCCGTTGGCTGGCGTGTCTTTGCCCTTACTGCCCGATTCTTCCGTGTTAAGCCGACTGGATTTCTGGGAGGGGTTGCTCGCTGTGGACGAGTTAAACAGATGAGTTATTGATCAAAGGAAACTGGATTTTTTTTCATAAATCGGCAGATGTAAAGAATTGTGGTTGACTGTTGTTATAAATTTTAGACCACTATTACATGACAGTCTCTTGTTTTGTAAGTGAAAGTTTGGGATCATGAATTGGGTGTGAGAGCATTTCTCTAACAGATGAATAGATAGAAAGAAACTCAAACAGTGCATAAAACATACAAGGAATAGTTCACCCCATCAAAAATTGATTTTGTTTTTCCCTGTCTAAATGTACATCACACTTTGTAAGACACATTTGTTGCTGCAAATTATAATAAAAAAAAACATTTATAATTCAGGTGCCATTTAGACAAAAACAGATCTAATGAACTGTGTGGAAACAGTGTTTAACTATGAAATGAACAAAAATAAAGATGACAGACATGTGATGAGATGTAAGGTCTGACCGGGCCTGGAGAGATGTGTGCTGTCGTCCTCTGACCAATGCTGTGCTGATCGAGCTCTGGATATGCTTTTGTCCAGCTCAGAGTCAGTGTCAAACACGCTAATGTCTGCCAGGGGTCAGAGAGGGTTGGAGTCTTTAACAATGGATGTTATAGACAGCTCTTGATTAAAAAAGTGCTGCAAAGCTTAAGTGTTTGATTTGAGCTTTCGACCAGTGCTCTTGAATATGAATATCACTTCAAATTGATCTATTTTTAAATCAGCAGATCAGACCAAAATGTGCAAACAAAATGAGAGCAGCGACAAAGATGACTGGTGATGCATTGTAAAGAAACGTTTGAAAGAGACAGCTGACAGATATGGTAAACATTTACTACATATTTTATATTTAAATGTGTAGAATACTAAGGCAGATCGAAAAAAATATAAAATGATGAAAATTCCAATTGGTCAAAAGAGATTTTTCTTTTTTTTTTTTTTTTAGAAACTTCTGCATATAGTAACTTGTTATTATTAAATGACAGAATAAATCTAAGGGACCTATGGGAATAATTTTTTTTTTCATATTTCGCAAGCAGCTTCTTAAGGTCTCACTCTGAAATGTTTTTAAAGAACTATAAAGAACTCTCCGTCTATTCTGCGCATTTATTGGCTATTCTTTCTTCCTTTTCCCGTCTACCAATTGCTTTCTCATGAAAAAAAGGCTGTTTGCAAAATGAATGGTTTGTAATTACTAATAAGTATATTACTAATATACTAATATCAGATCTTCAGTCATTCACCCTCAGAATTATTTTTTTGTAATAATGTGAAAATTGTCAGTTAAGTGTCCCAAAGCTTTTGACCAGCAGTGGATTGTTGAAGTTATTGCATGAACATTTTCCTAAGAATAGTGCGTTTTGTCTCTTGTGAGTGTTTTTCATAAATGAATAGTTCTAAGACAATCTATTTTGAGTTGATCTGCACATATTGTTGTATAAATCCTTTACCTTCCTGAGCAGAGGTTTTGCTGGTTTGTGAAAGACTGCTGGGTCCCTCTTTATCTGAAGGCCTTCTCCTCAGTCCTGACCCCTTAGGGACCCCAGTAGGAGAATCAGAGCCTTCATCTGAGGAACAGACAGAAAATATATTACATCATAGCACGCTTTAACTCAAAAACGACATATAACATTTTATACAGGATTGGGTTAACTTTTGCCTTACCTATGCTTCTGACGCTGCTGGTTCGTGGTTTCTGGGGTAAAGCGGGTCGTGCGGCCAGCGCTGGTTTGGTTCCCTGCGGTGGAGGTTTGGGGCTTGTGGGTGTTAAGGTGGATGAGGAAGTCCTGGGTCTCTGTGATGTCTCAGGCTTGCTTTCTCCAGCATCACGAGAGACTTTGTCTGAGAAGCTGACGCTCCCCTCGTTCTTTGATATTGCTGAAGACCGACTCTCATGACTATGTCCCTTTCCTAAATTGCACAAAGTAAGAAAACAGGAGAGAAAGGTGAAGCCTGTCCGTATATTTGAACAAGAATGGTTTAGGTGTATCTAGACGGTAATTCATTACAACACAATGCCCTGTATGCCCTAATGTAAGCGTTACACATACTTTCGTGTCATAAAGATGTAAGAAGGGATTATTGGATGCGTACATTAGTAATCAATCTTCTTATTTACTGTTATATCACAAAATAGATATTGAGTATTTACCAGACGTGGCTCCTTCTGTCCTGTCCGAGCTGGATGAAGACTCCTGGAAAAAAGTAACATTTGTCATACATACAGTATTATAAACAGCTATGTAAAATATACCAAATTGGCCTCATAACCCCAATATCATTTACACTGAGCCGGTTTATATCTTTACAAAGACCTAACCCATAAAAAGTGTTAGAAGCTTCAGGTCTTCTGGAGCGCATCATGTGTTACTGAATAGGAACAGGACAGATTGATTTGTCAGTCACATTCAGGGTCTGATAAGGAGGACACAGTGTTATTACATGGCACATTGAGCTTTAGATGAACTCTTTTCAGAATAATCCATCATGCTGTAAGAATCAGATTTAGCCCAATTCAGTGTAGATATAAACACGTACAGTAGGGAAGACCTGGGGGGGGAGTTGCAAACATGGCTGGTTTTAATTGTCAGAATTGTTCTCGTACTAACTAAACCGTTTATAAAAAGCATTATATATTCATATTATTTAAATCTGCATATTATTTAAATCTGCGCGCACACACACACACACACACACACACACACACACACACACACACACACACACACACACACACACACACACACACACACACACACACACACACACACACACACACACACACACACGCGCGCGTAAGTGCTGGCTAAGCAAATGTAGAGTGTGTAGTTAAAAGTTTGTGTTAAATCCTCACTGATGTTTAACCTTCAGATATGTAGCTGAGGTTTCATTTTCTCATTACTGGTTTGGCATCATGAGATTAGACATTATGCATTTATGAGCAGACTGCATTTTCACACCGGTTCAGTAAATCTGTTTAAATGTTTTGGCAAGACTTACTAAAGCATAAAATACTATTGGCATCTAGTGTGCCAGAGGGACATAAACCCATACTGACCACATGGTGGTACTGTTTAAGTATAAATGAATGACAACACGACAACAATTTTCATTCAGCATTGCGATATAAATTCTCATATTAAGTGTTCTTAATATGTTCAAACTTATTTTACTCATATAAGTTTAATGTAATTAATTTAATGTAATTAATTCATCGTAAATCATTTAATTTAATGTAAATCCCCATTTTAATTTTCTCATAATCATATTTAGTAAATATACTGCATAAAACTTTCCCTTTCGCAATAAATTACACTTCAGTCTAATTAAGATCAAAGTATTAACATAAAGATTCACATCACAGACCTTTTGAGAGCTGAAGGGGCTTCTCTTCTCTTGTTTGGCCTTCATTTCTGCCAGCAGTCCACTGCCCATAACCTGTACCCCGTACCTGCGGCTGCCCTGAGGACTTCCCTCTGAGTCAACCGAGTCTACCGAGTCTGGAGTTTTCGGCTCCTCGGATCGCTCCGAGCCGCTGCTGTGATTCGTCGAAGGGGTGTGGGATTTGGCCTTAGCGTCAGGCGGTGGGCTCCGGACAGAGCCTTTGGGGGACGAGGGTTCCTCTGCGGTTGGAGGAGTCGCCTGACACTGGGATGGGGACGGGACAGATGCTGCAGCCGAGGCCTGGTTCTTCTCCTTCTCCTTGTCCTTTTCCTTTTCTTTATCCTTGTCTTTATCTTTACTAGAACGCGATTTAATGAGATTGAGGAAGCCACCCTTACGAGATTCTCGTTTCTTCTCACCGTCTTGAGACTCAGAACTCTTTAAAGATGACCGTCTAAAGGAGAGTCCATTTAAATAATTGCAATAATTAGTTACATGACTTGTTGAGGTGAAAAACTATCACATCCAGAGTAAAAGTCTGTGTTAATAATGCACTACATTAGGAATAGCCATTGAGGTTAAGAGTTATTTATTTAGAGTTATTCATAGTACATGTATTATTTATTGTGTATTTATTGTTATTGTGTATTGTTTTGTGACATGCACTGGTTTTGGTTGGGACACACTTTACCGTTGTTCTAGGTCTTACTTGTGATCATTTACTTTGGTGACTTTCTTAGAGAAAAACTCATCCACTCCTTCATCCACTCTTCCCATGAG